>VMKM01000946.1:0-206730 GCA_008360985.2 Macquaria ambigua | reverse complement strand
TGCACTGAGCTCCTCTCCTCCTCTTCCCCTCATCTGTACGCCCTCATATCCCATCAATGCTTGTTACTAATTCAACTTCTTCCCGTAGTTGTGTGCTTTCTCTCCCCTTTCTCTCTCCTTCTGTTGCTTTCTGCAGGTGTTTCTGCTTCCGGAGCTGTAGGGTCTGGATCTATGGTTGTGGCCACCTGCTGCCCCCGTGCTCCTCCTCTGCACCCGCTGCTGCAGTTGCTGTTGCTATTATTATTAGTATTGCTGCTGTAATGTTGCTCTTAGTATTGTTTCTGTTGGTGTTGACAGCCACGCCATTGCCGCGGCCATTGCGTTACATCTCTGTGTGAAACTGTATTGTGCTGCTGTATGTTCTCTTTCCTCCTGCTCTCTCTCTCCTGCTCCCCCCCTCCCCCTTCAACCCAACCGGTCGAGGCAGATGACCGCCCACCTAGAGCCTGGTTCTGCTCGAGGTTTCTACCTGTTAAAAGGGAGTTTTTCCTTGCCACTGTCGCATAGTGTTTGCTCATGGTGGGAACTGTTGGGTCTCTGTAAATATAAAGAGTCGGTCTAGACTTGCTCTACTCGAAAAAGTGCCCTGAGATAACTTTGTTATGATATGGCGCTATATAAATAAAACTGAATTGAATTGAATTGAATTGATTTTGGAGGCTGCAGTTTGTGGTGCTATTGAACAGTATTATTTTATACTGATGGGTGTTCCT
The DNA here is from genome assembly GCA_008360985.2 of Macquaria ambigua. NCBI lineage: Eukaryota > Metazoa > Chordata > Actinopteri > Centrarchiformes > Percichthyidae > Macquaria > Macquaria ambigua. The sequence goes on along the minus strand of VMKM01000946.1, from coordinate 206,017 downwards.
AATATTTTGTCCACCTCATTTTAATGAGGGTAGACTAAAAGTGTACATTGATCTAAATATCACCATTGTCTCTGTAGTTGCCTTTTAAAGTGTTCAACCTGTGAATGTTCCACACTGTTTATCATACCAAACTGCTTTGATTATTTCATTAATTATACTCACAATGTGCTCCTATGACCTTATAATGCATCTATGCTGCCTTTTGAACAGCACTTTATTTAAAGTGTGGCCACTTTTTTTTCTCTCGTTTGTGTGGTTTTGGTATCTGGCATATGTGCATCATGTGTAGTTGTCCATTCTTAGCAGTGTGACATCTTTCCCACTCACTCAAACCATGAGCCAACAGGCTCCATGACTGACGTCAGTGTGCTGAGGCCCCACAGGCGTCTGTGGGGTGGGGTGGGGTGTGGTGTGGTGTGGTGTGGTGTGTGTGTGTGTGTGTGTGCGTGCGTGCGTGCGCGGAGAGACTGCAGGGTTTTCTCCCGTCTTACTCACAGCCTGGAGTTCGTACAGAGGATGAGAGCAGCGCGGCCCACAAACCACCTGGACATCAGTGCGGTTACACACAGAACTGCCTGGACTTTTACATTTCATACACTGCCAACCCACTAGACCATGATCCACATAGCCTCACAAAACCAGGTTATGACTGTGTCCCACTTCTGGAGCTGCAGCCTTTAAATTGTGCATTTTAATACATCACAGTTGCTGACCTACATTGTAACAGAGGAATGCTGCAGTAGCTCAGTCCATGAGGACTTGGTTGTACCTGTCAGTACAGTGTGGACTGGTAGCTGGAGAGGTGCCAGTTCACCTCCTGGGCACTGCCGAGGTGCCCTTGACCACCAAATTCATAACTGCTCGGGGAGCTGTGCTACGTTGCAGTCCCATCACTTAATGCATGCCTATGGCTCCTGTGTGTGCATGCGTGTGTGTATTTCAGGCTTATGTGTGTGTGTAAATGAAAAAGAAAAATTAACAAAGGAGTTCCCCGAAGGGATGAAACAACAACAACAACAACAACTTCTTCTTCTTCTTCGTAAAAAGATGTTTTATTTAATGAATGCAGCTCAGCATAAGTTCAGTCAGGAGGACTATCTTTATGCCTCATTTATTCACATCCCCAACCAGATTTTGCCGCAATCTCCATCAGCCAATTGTCAGGTCTATGCCAACTAGGCAGCATGGAAAAGGACCCAAACGCAGACAATGGCAAGCTGAGTGCAGCAAGATGATTTAATGAAATAAAACTTACGAAAACTCCAGAAAACACACAGAGAACCGCAGGAGCACAGGAAACTGACAAACCAAACAATGAACTGACAAACAACAAAGACAGGGGACTGGTATATATAAGAGAGACAACGAGGGAACAAGAAACAGGTGAGAGACAAGACACAGGTGAACCTAATCAAACTGGTGGGAAACAGAACAAAGACAGGAAGTAAATCAAAACCGTGAACAAAGAACAGACCTTCAAAATAAAACAGGAAACAGAGCAAAACACACAGTGTACACAAGTCCTTGGGATCATGACACCAATCATATTGTTGATCCACACATCACATCCAGATCTTCAGCATCCTTCCACTACCTCCATCAGTGTCTACACTCCATCGAGGGGGTATCCTATATTACTCAAGGCTTCACTCCCCCCCTTAAAATATGATGACGTCACGATGGGGTTGAATCACCAAAGACTCTTCACATTTCTCATCTTTATTATGCACATGTCACTAAATATTTGTTCTCTCATACTGAAGTCTCTCCTGATTGAAATTGGAAAAGGAGAGATGGGTGAATGTATTTAGCATTTTTAGTAAATATGTACAATTTGTATAATGAGTAATATTGTATCTACTGTAATTAAATCTGCATGTCAGATGCATAGCACTCTGTGTTCTTGTCATGATTTGGGACAGAAAGGACCACTATGTGGACAACTATGACCACTAAGTTTAACTTTGAGTACTTTTATCCTGTGTCGTGCTTCAATTGTATGCATGATACTTGTATGTTTATTTGGCTTTGGTAAATGTGTGGCTTCATCAGTGGATGGAGTCTGCTCAGTTCTGCTCATGGAATTGGTTCAGCTGTCATCACATGACCTAAGCATGGTACTTTGGTCACGTGGTTATGGAGCAAAGGTGTTGGTGAGTGTACTTTTGAACTTTGGACACTACTACACTATTACTCAGCATCAGGGATGCCAACTCCCTCTGACAGCAATCTGAGCTTTTTTGTTCTCCATGATAAGTCTTATGTCATGTCTAACTGCCTAAAGAAGAAGAAGACCTCTAATGAGTAAGTTACAGTAGAGAGCTGGTTGGAACATCTGGGAGAAATAGCACAGCTGGGCAATGATTGATTGTGCATGCAACATCAGGCACACAGTCCATATGAAGCTGCAACCAAGCATCTTTATATTTGCTCTCATGAGAGACTTGTTCTCTTGGGAAGAAGACTTCCCATCACAGAAAACTTGATCCCATCACATTGAGAATGGTATAGCACTTTGAAAGGATTTGCTGGGAGTGTGTATGGGGGAGCTATACTATGTGAAGTGGTGGGATGGTAGGAGGTGGAGGAGCACCAGGTACAATTCTGCATGGGAGATGGACATGGAGACACATAGAGATTATTATTGCTTCAGCATGCTCACCAGAGGAGGAACATTTTCCATTTAGGACCCACTTTACCTCCAACACTCAAGTATGGAACTGTGTCTGTGCAGAAGGAACAAACAAAATAAAACATGTTAATCAGAAAGCATTGTATTTTTTAACTTTGGACAGAGCCAGGCTAGCTGTTTCCCCCTGCTTCCAGTCTTTATGCTAAGCTAACCATATCCTGACTCCAGCTCTGTACCGAACACACAGGTGTACAAGTGGTATCAAACTTCTCATATCACTTATGAAAAAATAAAATAATATAAATAAGCCTATTCCCTAACTATACCTTTAAATATTGCTAGCATTAGCTGACCATAAAGAGCAATAACTTGCCAACAATAACTAGTACTTGGAAAGTTTAAAAGGTTGAGGGTTTCTTTTTATGCTCAGGAAGCATTTTTCCCAACCACAAAGAGACGCAAAGCGACTATAAAGCAATGCAAGAGTTCTGGTTCACCTGTAAATAAAATAATACGACTACACATGACGCAGCCACTGTGTCATTTTGTGTCTCAGTCTTGGTATCTGACTTCTGTGTAGGAGGGATGGGGGCCCTTTTTACATGTCTGTACACAGGGGCCCATGATCTTATAATCCGTCCATGGTCATACCCCTCACTCTGTCCTCATTTCCTGTCTGCCTCTTCACTGTCAACTATCCAACAAATGTGAAAATGTCAAAAGTATGTGTGTATAAGTGTAGCATATATATGGAGCCAAACCTACAATGTTAACCGTCCAGTAAAAAAAATCAACTTAACCTTAACTTCACCTTCAAACAAACTAAGGTAAGTTAAATATTTGTTGGCAGCAACAAATATTAGATTTTATTAGAGTTTATCTTACAAAAGGAATGATACCTTGTGCAGTGCAACAGAGAATCAGAGTTACCAGTCAATTTCCAAAGCGCTGCTGAGATAAGACTGTTCTCTGGATGACCTCTCTCATCCCTCAAAACACTGGAGTAAATCTTCAAGTAGGCATTATTTTGATTAATTAGCCACATATTCGAAATCTAAACAATTAATTTCTCCCCTAAAAATTGTCAAAACTCAGCTCCCAAAGCATCCCCTGACCCCGTGGAATGGTGGAGCATGAACACTTCCTGGGGTCTGAAGCGTACTTAGTTTGAACATGGACTCTGAATGGCGCTCGGGGTAGTTCAGGCAGGCACTGAAGTCAGTTAGTCACATGTTCCATACACCCTCCAATCATGTATGTCCATGACTCTTGCAATAGGCAGTCCATATAAACATATCAGTGTGCATACAACAACACTGAGCTTTGCATCCACACTGCTGCCTGCTTTCAGAGATGAACTCCCTCCACACCCCCACCCATTAGCAAGAATGAATTTCAATGGTTTTTAACATGTGTTCATGTTCATTAAATATGTGTGAAGCTTGCTCAGATTAGTTCCAGAGCATCACCACCAAACTAAAATGCATATTGCTGCAATAAATGGTTAGAATAGTATTTGGACCATAACTGATGATGCTTCACAAGAATACAAGAACAGACAATAAAGCAGATTGAGAAAGGCCCAGTGTGTCTGCCTCAGTATTCCCTGATACTATCACTGGGTAGTACATGTTCAAACTCTGCACTAGGGGCTTTAATTTTTTCATGCAATTCAAATTTTGATTCTAGGCCAGATTTTGTCATGCTTAAATTAATCAGTCACTTCACTATATTTAAGGACTGTAATCCATAAAAGAGAAAGATAAAAGAGATGTATTATGGCAGAGACACATTACAACAGGATGACAAATGTCAAGAATCAGTTTTCCAAAAGAATTGTCCTGTTATAAAGAAACACCTTAACCTGCCTGATTCATCTACACTGTCAATTGTGACAAAAATAATCAATCCATCACAGTACTCCAATGCTGTTTCCCTGTATTATGGACTGGAGATTCTGTTCGGTGGACTCTGAGTTGCTGACAGCGTAACACTGGTAGGTAATGTCTGCCTTTCTTGTCTGTTTCATATTACCCTTGACGCTCACTTAACTGAACTGCCTTTAATGGGCATTTGGTATTTTATATGCTTTTGACCCCAGGACATGTTTTTCATCTGAGAGAAAGCTGTTTTTTTTCTCTCTGATTTGAAATGCTTGATCTTCAGCACAAGTGAAGCAGCAACAGGAGAGGGCTGCATTTATAGTGGAAACATGCATGCTTTAGGATTTCTATCTCACACCTTTGGAAAGCATTCAAAACTCTCCTCAGTTGCATGATGAGGTACAACCGGTAAGAGATAGGGGACAGATTCAGGTCTGTCAGATCACATTCCATTATTAGATTACCAACACTCATATTCACAATCATTTAAAAGGTCAGTTCACCCAAATTACAAAAAGACATTTTTCCACTTACCCCTAGGTATGCAGCCATAGGTGCAGTGCTACTTACTGACAGTTTTCCTTCTAGTTTCAGCCAACAGGTCCGGGCAGGAACACCTTTATAAGTAACTCCTGTCTCCTCTCTAGGTGTTCTTCCACGTCGTACATGCCTCCTGGTCCTGGATGTTGCTGTATTTATATTTATATTTATTTCCTGTCAGACACCATCTGCCACAGGAGCCACACCTCACTAGGGCTTCAGGTGATGTGATGCACTTGTGGGAAACCAGGGGTCACAATAAAATTCAGAGACTGCAACGTCATGGTTGTAGTGTTGTCTCCTTGTTAAGGCAGTGTATGTTTTTGTACCTCTTCCTCATGCTCTATCACTGAAGTGATGTCTGCTGTCTTGTCTTATTATTGTCTATTATTTGAATATCAGCAGTGACACAGCAGGCACTGGGATGCATGAGCTGAGGCAAGAGACAAATAAGTATAAGCCCAACAGCAAAATATGCAATAAAAAAGTACAATAGTAAATGTTTTGTACACCCTCACTTATATACATGACGTCAGCACAACAGTAGAAACATCTTTCAATATAATGCAGCCTGTTGCAATGTTACACATGCTGAGAGAAGACTATATTGATTCAGGTGCCTAGTATTTTTAATAACTGCAAATACAGCAAAAGAACAGTTTTAGATGAATACATGAATGCACTGTTTCACATTGAGACTGGGGTAACTTGCTCCTATGCAAGGTTAACAGCCAGTCACTGACATTACACAGCTACTGCTGCTGTCTACTGGCGAAAAGCGATATCACTCTATAGCTACTAAGGTTAAGGGCAGGTGAGTTTTTCACTGACAACTGACAGAAAAGCATTTTAAATAATAATTAAGCAAAAACACATACACATAAATAAGGATGGGGGTCCAACAGAATATAAAGTAACACAATAATAATCTACTTAATGTCCAGCACCACTACACTATGGCTTTACAGACTTCACACAGTGTCAGCTTAAACTGAACATATTAATCCTGCTGCAGGGATGTTGTGTTTGATAATGATAACTTTACAGATGTATGGGCATACCTAATAAATGTGTAACCTTCAAATAAAGGATAAACTAAATTCATGCTCACCAAGTGTTAACAGAAGTCGTGATGAGCAGGTTTCATTGGGCTCTGGTTACTAATCTTAGCTAAATGGGCAGAAGGATGCTAACAGCTAAATGGCTAACTTACCTTGACTTATGTGTTGCCACTTTGTTTCCTTTTTTGTTATTTCATTGTCCTAGTGCATACATGGAAAATTAGCAGACCCTCAGGTGACAAGTTTTGCTTGGACCCCAGAGTTCATTGTAACTGAACCAGACAGGATGTGAAAGCACCCTTAGTGACCTATAAGAAAGGCCTCCTCCATTACTGTCAATACCAACCATGCAAAAGATCAAAGATGGCACCGCAGTCCTACCCATGATGTATTAAGACAACTGGACACCATGTTCCAAGATGGCACCCCATTAATTCCTATGTAAGCTGACTTCCTGCTGGCTCACTGCACACATGGATGGTGAAAAATAATTTCCAATATCCAAATTCAAATTCTGATAATAGAAAGAGTTGTTTCAGGGTGTTTGTGATGTATTCATTGTTTTACAGCCAGTCGTCTGTAATGATTGTGTCTTTTTGGCCCAGTGTGTGTCACGCTATCCTGCAATGCAGCGTGGCCACTATGCCAAAGTCACCATACAGAACAGAGCTGCTCCTTGGGGGGGCTTGGTCCTGTCTCACTCAGTGACTGCTTAGCAGCAGTGTGCTTAGAGCTGCCACTAGTGGCCAGAAGATATGCAACTGTGAAACAGAGCAAAGGTCACAGTGTTTTTTTCTTCCTTCTTTTAGGCTTTTCCGAACTCAAGACAGCCAGTATCATATACACTGCTTCGGATGCCATTGTTTGTTTACATTCTTGTTCCCAGAAGGCGGCCCCTAGCACCTCCATCCCGATGACATCACACACGCTGTGAATGACGGCAAGTTATATATGTATAGTATATACAGTATATGTAGTCTGTCATGTCTCTCGTCCTAGTCATGGCAAGAAACTATGACTCTATAATGGCCTAACCTGACACAGTGAGCATCGCAACAGACAAAAAGATTGTGTAGTCTGAATCCGGCATTAATCATGTTTTTTGGCACCAGACATTTGTCACACAATCTGACATGCTTCAAAAGTGTAAGGGCCTTTAGTTTGTGGTCATTTGATTAAACCTACATTTATGTTGAAAAATGCACTATGTAAGCACAATCTAAACTGAAATAAAGATTTTAAAACTACATTTTGACACAGTGCCCCTCTACAAGACAGGGCCTCAAGATCAGGTAAATGCAGGGCTTACCATATTCAGTTTATATTCTGCTTCAGTGCAGTATGATATCAAACAAATTGTAGTTATACCATAAACTAATTGCCACAAGCTTTCAGCTCTTATGCTGTCGAACATGACTGCTGGGTTCCAACTTTGTTCTAATCCTAATCCTACAACGTCTTGTGGTTTCTCCCTTTCTGTCCTAGTTCTACATATTCAGCTGTGCACAGCCAGCTGTCTAAGTGACCTCCATTCTCTTGTCAGACACCTTCATACTCTGAAGTCTGACACAGTGACTTGTTGCTGGGGGCTGATTGGGTGAGGGTGTATTTGTTGAATTTCTGAATACTGCTTCAGAATGTGATGACAAGTGGAATTGCATCTGCATGTACAGAACATACGGAGGAGCTGACCTTTGGGATGTCATTCTGTGTCTGGGTCTGTATCTCGAGTATTCTCACACACATAAAATGAGGTTAAACCAACCAGGATTTTGAAAGATGTTACTTGTTGTCCTGGCCACTGACTCCAACCTAATCTATATCCCAGTGTCCAGTCTGTAACTGCTGACTTTACTTATATAGCGGTTTTCAACCTTAACCGTTCCCAAAGCGCTTTACAGATTGGTTTCATTCACACATTCACACAACGATGGCGACAGAGCTGCCATGCAAGGTGCTGGCCTTCATCAGGAGCAACTCAGGGTTCAGTGTGTTGCCCATGGACACTTTGACATGTGGACATGTGGAGCCTAAAGTGGCCCCTGAAGACCATCCAATAGCTCAGAAGCAGTCCATGCAGCTGAACCAAAAGTAGGTTAAATCAACACACAGAGATCACAACTCCACAACTCTCTGTAGCACATTCAGCAGACACATGGTGCCACCTGCTGGAAAATTAAGGTATAACAGAGTTATAATTCCTGCATGTGTTTACTTTAAAGCAGCCACACAACTTAACTTGTTTAAGACTACATTACTCAGGACTTTTGGAGACATATTGCCCAGTTGGTTCTGATCAGAGATAATTAAAATGCAGTTTATGCAGAGCCAAAGCATCATCAGAGTCAGTGGTTTCTGTCCCAGTCCTTTAGCCCTGCTGGTTCTCATTGCACTCATCTCTTCAGGGGCTGATTCACTTGGTACAATAAACAAAACCAACATGTCTCTGTAAACTGAACTTCATAAGGCAAATAACCACCAATACAAAAATCAGTTGTACATATTGTCAGGAAATCATCTTAAAAGGCCAATCAGTGTAAAGCTTTTTACTCTGCAGGAGACTGGAACCTTGTGTATTAAACATTTATGACGGCCTCAGTACTGTAGGTGCATCAATGCTTTCCTGTCAGGAAATGAAAGGATAGAAGGATGTAGAGGACAAAGCCTCCGAAATGCTTTACTCTTCTTTCTCCTGTGTGTTTTCTCATGCTGAGTGTAAATGACTCTTAGGAATGTCTATTATAAGGTAACCACTTCCTGTAAGCTTTTATTTTGTTAATGCCCCTTTTAATATTATGGGGCTTTTATTTTGGCGCCCTCTACCGGAAGAATAGGATCTCGCTACGGAAAGTTAGGCTGTTTTTGAAACCACCTACTATACTATCAGTACGTACTGATTTGGCCAAAATGTAGCATGTAGTATGCAGTATGCAAACAAAAGCAATATCTGCAGTATGCCAGAAATACCCGGATGTCGTACTGATTCGGATAAAATCTCCAGTATGCATCGGACCGGTCTACCTCGCCTACTGTATCCCACAATGCAAAGCGGTGAACGGTCCCCATTGTTTTGTTTTTTTTTCAACTTTATTCACACGGTCACCAATGGTGGACAGCAAAGGTACTGCGTCAGTGGTTGACAGGGAAGAATATAAAAAGAAGTACCACTTATAACATTTTTTTCTAATTTAATCATGTGCAAGCAGAAATTGTGACGAGGCTACAGTTATTACTTTTTGTTTCCAGAGCTTAAGAGGATGCTATTGCGGTGGTTTGCCGTTAGCCATACTATTGTTTACTTCCACTTTTCAAAAGCATACTGCAAAATAATTCGATTTAACAGTTTCATACTGCATACTACCGATGAATACAGTATGCATTATGTAGTAGATACTGCATACTGCGTTCGTCTGCAGTATGTAGCAGGTGGTTTCGAAAACAGCCAATGTTCATGAGCGCGAGGACAGAATGAAGGAAAGTATAACGACATTACCATGGATGTATAAAGAGAACTGGATACAGCGTTGGAGGTGGGGCCCCGTTCATTCCTATGAAAGCTGCTCAGTGGCACATGAAGCCAAAAAAGTTCGACTTCCCGGGTATAAAATTACCCGGATCTTCCACATAGCTTCCGCATTCTTGGCCCATAGAGCAAGTGCACTAGCTTTTCCTTTAACCCCGCCTCCAAACCGCTAGGTCTCATGGGTCTCAGAGCAAGCGCACTAGCACTTCTTTTAGCCCCGCCTCCCAACCGCTCCGTCTCAGGCTCACTCACATGAATAGCAGTCACTCTATAACTCTGGATTTGGCTATTTATGCATTTTACAACTTTTAGGACATAATGATTTAAATAAGGGCTATTTAAGTGTTCATACTGGCTAGTTGTTGTACCTAAAAAAAAATGATCTGCTGATTTACAGACGTCTCTTTCCCAATGTAAGTCTATGGGGGTTAAGTCTCTTGGGGCCAGTGTCCATAACGCGGAAGTTGTAATTACACGGTTTGGCCACTATGTCAAATTGGCTTCAAAGCCTGGCGCTCTTCCTGGGGGCTTGGACATTACTCGGCAATATAAAGCTGTCATGATTTAATAATTAAGCGCCCAGCTGGAATGGGAACAAGGTATTGTGTTAATTGATTTGTTTATGATGATGTACAGTGATATGTGATTTAGTTGATTAACTGTGAGGAAGTGTTTTGAATGTATTGCTATTGTAGCAGTCATGCTAACATTAGCTTCTGAGAACGACAGATATAATGTCACAGTTAGTGATGGCGAGATGAAGCTTCTTAAAGCCCTGAAGCCTTCCAGCCAAATGGTTCACAAAAAGGTTCATTTCTCAAGGCTTCATGTGCACACAAACCCCCCTGCTGGTCAAAGAGCCAGATATATTATAGGTAATTTTATCAATTTGTAATACACTCAAGACTGTCCTGCAACAGTGCAGCCATGGGAATGACTGCTAAGTAAAAGAAATCAATTCATCTTAATAAATGCATTTCATGTATCGTTCATGTATTCATTTATATAAATAAAAGTTATATTTTTGTTTAGTGTATTATGGGTATGTAACATGACAATACAATGGAATCTAATATTACTTGTCAAATATTTATCAATAAATAATTTTGTCAACTTTTGAATAACTCATAATGACAGGGGAACAATTGTTTTCAAACTGTTGCAGTGTTTTCACAAGGTAAGGGGCAGTGAATTTGCTTGTGTAACTTAAGGACTGTATTAATTTTTATTCAGAAACAACACTAACCCACGAAGTGTGAGCGGATCCATTGCGGTATATATATATATGTTCATAAATCGCGCCAATACTCGAACCAGCGAGGCTTCGAACATCATCAGTGACGTCACTCGCCCTAAACGACACAAGCGTCGATAACACTTCCGGGATTTCTCGACACACGCTCCGAAACATCACTAGTCACTAGTGATGGGAATTCCGGCTCTTTTTAGAGAACTGGCTCTTATGGCTTGGCTCACTAAAAAGAGCCGGCTCTTTCGGCTCCCAAGTGGCTCTTCAGATTTTTTTGTTGCTTAAATTAATTTATTACCAACAATAATGTAAAATTATGCGCAAAATGAATTACTAATGTAGAAACATGCATTATATCAAATGTTTATTATATAAATATGCCTTTATTTATACACTTCACAGAGTGATACAAAAAATAAATTATAAAGTACAAAAACAAACTTTTAACTATTTACAATTGAACTTTTAACTATTTTAAACTCTTAGCGTTTTACTACTAAACAAATTTAAAGTGAAACAACATAGAAGCTTACAGAATCACACAACAAAATATAAATTAAAATGTGTAAAACAAAAAGAAAAAAATCAGCATCCAGATAACAGTTTAGCTTGTCTTTAGTGAAGATTGGCATTGAGAAAAACCAAGTGCCTCAGCTTTGAGGGGTTGATCCGGTTTCTTCTCTCTGTTATTATCTGCCCTGTTTTGGAGATGATTCTCTCTGAAGGGACTGATGTTGCTACAATGCACAGTCTCCGTGCCATCACATGTGTAAGACGTGGGTAAACTGAAGCCTTGGTCTCCCACCAGCTCAGTGGGTCTGCACTTCTCTGGAAAAGGGGCTCCTCAAGGTAGGATCTCACTTCCAGTATTGAATCTGCTGAGGGATTCCTTCTTGTAGTGTCTCCACTTGCTCGCTCTTCAAAGAACCTCCAAACAGCAGATGCTTGTGGCTCTTCTTGTTCGTCCTCTGCTGCCTCTTCTCCCTCTTGGCCCCCTGGCAGTGGAGTTGGCTGGCTGGATCTTGTTGCTGCTGCTGCAGCTATTCTCTGAAGAGCTTCATCAACCGCTCTGTTGTCATTAAAGGCCAGCTTCTTGAATCTTGGGTCAAGAAGGGTGGTTTCTGAGAGAACAGTGTTGTATTCAATTCTGTGGAACTTTCTGTCCATGGATGCACAGAGAGCAGCCACTAACTCTGTCACTTTCCCTTTGGTTACTCTGGTCTGGTGCTCAGCTGTCAATCTCTGCAGACCCTTGCACAGGATTAACATTTTGGAGGCTGTAACATAGCTGAAAAAGAGTAAACAATAAGTGTTAAAATGATGCTTTGTTTTATTTAGCAGTGTATATTATTATTTCCGGTCATGTCTAATCTGCTTTTCATACCAATAATACAACAACAACAACAACTAATAATAATAATAATAATAATAATGTGATAACATTTGTACACTGCACCTGTCTGCACTGATCTCCACAGTGACCTGCTCAAATGGCTCCAGAACAGTGCATGCCTCCTGCAGTACTTACCATTCCTCTTGGCTCAGAGGATCAACCGGTGCATTGATAACAGCCAGGGTTGAGATGACTGCATCCTTGGACTCCAGAATCCGTATTAGCATATGAAAGGTGGAGTTCCACCTTGTGACACATTCTTGTTTGAGCTTCAGCTCAGGCATGCCCATCTGTCGTTAGGTAGATTTGAGCTTCTCTGTGGCTGTTGTGCTCCTGTGGAAGAATTCCACTATTGCCTTCACTTTGTCCACAGTGGGCTTCATCACCTTTAGAGCATCTCTTACAAAAAGGTTAATTGTGTGGTTCAGGATGTCCAGCTGTCAGTTGTTAGACAAACTGCTGTGGCTTTTTTAACCCTCTCTTGCAGTGAAGCATGTTCTCTATCATATAGGCCTGGGATGATTTTTTGGGAGAGTGTTTTCCTGCTTGGAATTGCATACATTGGATTGAGTGCATGAGTAAACCTTCTGAATCCTTTGTCATCCACAAGTGAAAATGGTTGGAAATCACGTGCAATCATTTTAGCCAGTTCTTCATCAATTGTGTTCTGTCTTGCTGGGGTCATAGACTTTTGCAAAAACTGGCTCATAGAGCTCTGGGTTGTAGGTTTAGGTGGTTGTAGTGGTGTACTGGATAATGCTGTAGACACTGCAGCAGCAGCAACAGTTGCAGTAGACACAGTGGCACCTACATTAATATCAGGTTCACTTGCTTGTCTTTTTGCTACCAATTGCACTGATGGATGAACAGTTCTCATGTGCCTGTGCAGGTTGTTTGTGGAGCCTGCTTGATATGAGATTTTAATCTTGCAGACTCTACACTCTGCCTTTGTATGGTCAATATAATATAAATGATTCCAGATTTTACTCCGTTTCCTGCTGTCACTCATTTTCTTAACTTCTTTACCTTTCCAGCGCGTTCGCGTTGTCTCTCCTTGTGGCCCCTGCTCTCTTTCTCTCTCGTCTCCCTCCCTCCTGTTCATGTGCTGTGTAACTCCCGCCCCTCCCCCTTCTGCTCAGCGCGGACACAGAGACTACGCCACACGTATTGACCAATCACGTGCGGCTTGAAGAGAAAAAAAAAAAGAGAGAGAAAAAAAAAAAAAAAACAAAGCGGCTCCCAATCAGGAGCCGGCTCCCGTCGTTCACTTCAAAGAGCCGGCTCTAAGAGCCGTTTCGTTCGCGACCGACACATCACTACTAGTCACAGTATTGCTAGTTTTCTACCTTTTCTTAAGCATGTAACATGGGTTATGTGTCAGTAATAATTTGATTAATGTTGATGTGTATGAGTTATATGGCATACTGATGATGCTTGTATTTTTGTAAGAGCTCATTTGATGTTATTTGTCTGTTCTGTAGCTTTTGCGGTGTGAGGAAAGGAAATTTGTGTTCAAAAGATGGCTGACAGCTGAATATAAATAAAGTCTTCTTGAAACATCAGTATGCTTCACCATTGTCTGGCTGGGGTTCGCTACAATGAGCAAATACTATTGCTATAAAAATATGATTGTGTTATATACTGTATTATGATCTACATTATTATCTATATTGTGCAGTCTAAAGCTGGTCAAAAAAATGTGATCTTCAACTTGTGCAACTGCCCTTCAGAGCCTGACTTAGCCTTATAGGGGACCTGGGTGAGATATGGCTTTGGGGGCCAACTGTACATCCTATAGGATAATTCCAGTTTATTACAATGTAGGTTATATTGTCATAGTTGTGGTCATCATTACAATCTATAATTACATTACTGTGCTCATCAAGTAATTTCTGAGATCTGGGAACATGTGACAAGGAAGTCAGACAGGTCAAGAAACATAAGCAGCAAGACAATCAGACAGGCTGGAAACACCCACTTCTGTCACTTGAACACCCTGGTGTCATTGATTGAGTCTCAGTACTGTGTAGGGAGTGACAGCCAGATTGAAATTTTTCAAAGATTGCATTGTTGTTCATAAAAGAAATTAGTTGAGCAGAGACTATTTTTTCTAAAATCTTTGATAAAAAAAAGGCAGTTTGGAGATGGGTTGAAAATTACTTAAAACTGAAGGATCTAGGGAGGGCTTCTTTAAGAGGGGATAAACAGAGGCATGTTTAAAATAGGGAAAAATGCCAGAAGACATCGAACAGTTTAAAAATGTTTGGGCCAAGTGTCTGAAGTACAGCTTTTAAAAACCAAGTGGGAATGCAGTCAGAAGGGCAGGAGGAAGATTTTGACTGCGCAACAGTGTGTTCCAGGGTTGACGAGGGATTTCATTGAAGTGAGTTAAGGTGGCAATTGGTCTGGAGTCACCATCAGGCTCTCTGTAATCATTGTCAAAATTCTGCAGAATCTCCACTATTTTACCACAAAAATAATTCAGAAATTCTTCACATTTCGCCGGGAAAGGTTCAAGTGGTTGGCTAAATGGGGAACCAATCAGAGTTAACAGTGTTAAAAAGGATTCTGGGATTGTGGCCCTGTTTAGCAATCAGATCTACAAAATAAGTGCTCCTCGCTGCTTTGATCGAACTTTGATAAGTGAACATTAGGTTTTTTAGTGAAGCAAGGGAGACACTGAGTTTATCCTTTTTCCATTTCCTCTCAGCCTTCCTGCAGTACCTCTTTAGAATCCTTAATTCATCATTCAACCACGGCAGAGAAGAAGGCTTCAGCTTTTTATATCCAATTGGAGCTATGGAATCTAAAGTAGTACTGTACGAGCTGTTAAAAACACTGACAAGATCATGTACAGTGAAGCCATGTTGCTCACCATTATTAAAAAACGTGTGAGGCAGTGAAGGCTTGACAGAAACAGGGGACAGAGAGTGAATTTAGGGGGCAGGAGCGAATCATAGTGGTGGGTTTGCAGTCAGCAGAGAGGAGTGGAACCTGAAACAGCACTGCGTTGTGGTCAGAGACCACAAAGTCATATAATATAATATAATATAATATAATATAATATAATAATACAAGTTCATATAATCCACACAGACACCATGAGAGTACAAGGTCAAGTGTGTGCCCTTTGTTATGGCTAGGGAGCTTTACAAATTGTGTCAAATTAAACAAATCTAAAAGTTGAATAAAATCAGAGGCAAGTGAGGATGAAGGACAACAGACGTGGATATTAAAATCACCAAGAATAAGAACTCTGTCATATTGTATCATAATGACTGATAAAAGGTCAGAGAATTCCTGAATAAAACCAGAAGTTTAGGGGGCCTATAGATTAAAACACATAGAATGGGTAATGTGTTCTTTAAAATAAAACCAAGCAACTCAAAAGTGGTGAAACAGCCAAGAGAAACTGGGGAGCAACTAAAAATATTTCTGTGAATAAATGCCAGGCCACCCCCTCGGCCTGTCATCCTTGGCTGGTGGAAAAATAGATATTGTGTAGGGGATGCCTCAATGAAAGGGGCACATTCTTCTGGATTTATCCAGGAGTCCTGTCAATGTTGTGTTCACATCTTGTTTCCACTGCCCCCAAATGGCCAAAACAAAATCAGTTATTGCAGGTTTATACCAGACTGTCAGGATCATGAAGCATAGAGACCAAAAGCTACCTTTCTTATTAATATTTTATTTCTTCTATAATTTCACCAAGTTAGTTACAATAATATGGGCATCATTTTTAAAAAAATCAGTCACATCTGCTGGGCAACATATTTGCAGTCAGGATGTTTAAACAAAATTAAAGGTGACATAAAAGAAGGAAATATCCAGCTTTCACTCCAGTAAAAATAACATTTTCATTTCATTTACACAAACTCCCTGCCTTATAGGAACTTCACTCATATTTTCCCACGTTTTCTTGTAATAATATCAAATGATTTTTGATATTTGTTGGAGATGTTGTAACTTTGTGCTGAAATATTGGGCAACCCTGTCAAAGTGAAAACTTGTAGCTGCAGGTTTGAACTCAAACATCCAATGTGTGGAGACTAATAGATGTTTTGACATGTTATCTTCACTGGCAGCCCTTTACCAGAGGACTGCAAACTGTCTGGACTCTGTTGGCCCCTGGTGGTAGTACAATGTAAAAACAGCCTTAGAAGCAGTTCTTAAAGACAGTGGCTAATTCAAAGTGTCTGTGTGTAAACAGAAAACAAAATCAGACACATTATGTGCCAATCATTTATATATTTTTACATTGTTCCTTAAATATGTCAATAAAAAGATCCCACCCTTGAAACATTCATAAGCCCTTCAACTCTCCAACATAAATCCAAAACCCGATTAGGAATAATTGATAGAGATCAAAGCAAATAAAACCCCACAGTCTGTCCTGGTTTGATTCAGCAGGGTTTACAGGTCTGAAAGAAACAACCCTGGGTAAGAGCTGAGGGGGGACAACGTCAGGGTGCCATAAAAGCTGTTCACAATCAGCACTGCAGCTAGAACAGCCTTCAGGCTCAGCTGGGAGTTGTGGTGCAGCACTGGGAGGAGGTTTGGATGTTGGACTGAGGACTGCTGATGTTGACGGTGGCAAAGTAAGTCATGTGAAGATGTGTCCGAGCGGCATCAACCCTGACCTGTGACAACACTTGCATGATTTAAATAAATCCTGGAAAGAGGTACTGTAGGAGGAGGACCACTCCCACCACCATGAGGCCACAGAAGAACAGCACCAGCCAGATAGGAAAGGATCCTGGAAAACAGCAGAACAAAGGGACACAATATGAGGTGAGGAGGTCTGAGGTTATGATACATAGTCCTTAGTGTGTTCACTGGATGATGATGCAGGACTTACTTCGGTTGGGGACAGCATGGACTTGACAGCGGCTGTCCACAGCTACACTCAACATGGCTGTTTCATTATTCCCTTTGATATTTTTGCCCTTCAGAGAGTCAGGCAGGAAGGCTAGGTCTGTCACAACAATGCCATGGGACTCCTGTACATAATACAGCTTCTACAAACACAAAGAGTGAGAGCACGTTATCATACCAGAGCCAGGCTGCTTGGTTGATTTATGCACCTGTTAGTTTGAGATGTGTCCACACTGCCTTTACCTGGAGGGAGAAAGCGATGTAGATAGCCACTGATCCTGTCACAGTTCCAAGGCCAACAAATGTTCCAGAGTCACTGTCAAAGACAAGGTTCAAGTTAACATCCTGATGCTGCCAGAAATCATGAAAGTCTGATTAACCTTTCCAAACCACATGAGATATGCTCAAGTACTTTTAAGACAACAATGTATATTTGACCACCCTGCCCTGAAAAAACTTTCTTTTTCTGCTTGCCTGGTCAGGTAGGTTTTACTGTAGGTAAAACACCATACCAGTGGTATCAGCCCAATAAATCCAATGTGCTTACAACATTACTGACAACTGCTTCACAGTTCATGCAAATGGTGCTGTCATTTTTGAATGTGTTGTCCACTGGTTTCAGTTTATTTTAGTACGCTATCAAAATCAACTCGAAGAGACATCAAACTTGCTCAACATAGCTAATGTATAATGATGTTTTCATTAAAGATTTATTTTAGAGTTTTATATTGTGTTCAGATCACAGTGATCCATGATTCCTTCCTGGTGGAAGTGAAGGTGTGGCCCCAGAGCTTCATCATTCAGCTGCCACATAGCATTGCATGTATAAGCTCTGATGTTTGAAAATTATTTTGCTGGCTTCAAAGTTGATGCTAGTTTTAGCTGCACCACTGCACATAAACACACCATTCCTCTACGTTGCCCTCAGACGTGAGCTCTGGTAGCTGATCGGGACATGTTGGAGCTGCTGTTGGAGGAGTCCAAGCGAGCCAGCGATGCAGCGGAAGAACCCCCGTGTAACATGCCATCTTGATTTCAGCGCTCTCTGGCAGGTTCACAGCAAAGTTGACAAAGTTGTTCATCCCTCCTAGCTAAAATGTTTTGGTCAGAAACGTGGGGTGCTTCCAGGTCTGTCCAACCATTACTACTCTTAGGCGGGACATCTGTCCTGCTAACCAATCCAACACAGAAGTCCACAGACGGAATGGAAATCTCCACTGTGGAAATCATAACTACTGTGAGTTATTAATGCAAATGTGTGTTTTGGCGGGAGAAGCACTGAATTTCAAGGTGGGTGTATCACCTGAACATTTCATTTAGAAAATGTAAACAATTCTGCAAAATATTAGAAAAGCTCAAATATGGCTGCATGCTTTAAGTTAAGTTTGTTTGACATGGACATAACAATAGCATTGGAACTGCAACATACAAATATGCAAAGTTAAAATAGAAAGAAGAAATAAAGACAAAATTCGCTGCTTATCTGGTATACGGGGTGCTCATTCAGTCATTAAGTGTTTGTTGCTGTATTCATGGCTTCATTCATGTATTTATTAATTGTTCATCGCTGTACTCATTGCATTTATTCATGGTTGCATTTATACCGATCAGCCATAACATTATGACCACTGACAGGTGAAGTGAAGAACATTGATTATCTCGTTACAATGGCACCTGTCAGTGGGTGGGATATATTAGGCAGCAAGTGAACATTTTGTCCTCGAAGTTGATGTGTTGGAAGCAGGAAAAATGGACAAGCGTAAGGATGGGAACGACTTGGACAAGGGCCAAATTGTGATGGCTAGACGACTGGGTCAGAGCATCTCCAAAACTGCAGCTCTTGTGGGGTGTTCCCGGTCTGTAGTGGTCAGTACCTACCAAAAGTGGTCCAAGGAAGGAAAACCGGTGAACCGGCGACAGGGTCATGGGCGGCCAAGGCTCAATGATGCGTGTGGGGAGCGAAGGCTGGCCCGTGTGGTCTGATCCAACAGAAGAGCTACTGTAGCTCAAATTGCTGAAAAAGTTAATGCTGGTTCTGATAGAAAGGTGTCAGAACACACAGTGCATCGCAGTTTGTTGTGTATGGGGCTGCGTAGCCACAGACCGGTCAGGGTGCCCATGCTGACCCCTGTCCACCGCCAAAAGCACCTACAATGGGCACGTGAGCATCAGAACTGGACCACGGAGCAATGGAAGAAGGTGGCCTGGTCTGATAAATCACATTTTCTTTTACATCATGTGGATGGCCGGGTGCGTGTGCGTCGCTGACCTGGGGAAGACATGGCACCAGGATGCACTATGAGAAGAAGGCAAGCCGGCAGAGGCAGTGTGATGCTTTGGGCAATGTTCTGCTGGGAAACCTTGGGTCCTGCCATTCATGTGGATGTTACTTTGACACGTACCACCTACCTAAACATTGTTGCAGACCAAGTACCCCCCTTCATGGAAACGGTATTCCCTAATGGCAGTGGCCTCTTTCAGCAGGATAATGCGCCCTGCCACACTGCAAAAATGGTTCAGGAATGGTTTGAGGACCACGACAACAAGTTCAAGGTGTTGACTTGGCCTCCAAATTCCCCAGATCTCAATCCAATCGAGCATCTGTGGGATGTGCTGGACAAACAAGTCCGATCCATGGAGGCCCCACCTCGCAACTTACAGGACTTAAAGGATCTGCTGCTAACGTCTTGGTGCCAGATACCAGAGCACACCTTCAGAGGTCTAGTGGAGTCCATGCCTCGACGGGTCAGGGCTGTTTTGGTGACAAAAGGGGGACCTACACAATATTAGGCAGGTGGTCATAATGTTATGGCTGATCGGTGTATGCACTCATTTGTATGTTTAGTAGTTGTAGTTGTGTGTGTAGTTAGTAGTTTAATAAACCCTTCATCTATAAAGAACTTGATTATGTTGTTTGTGTGTATGAAGTATTACAGTCACTGTACATGAGTCAAGAACTCCGTAACAACCTCCAGATTGAGACTGAATTCATTAATTGGCCATTGTTTTCCCTTTTCTAAGGGTGGGGCCCCGAGGTGACTTTAATGTCAGTAATGTAAGTTGAGTATAAATACTGATTATTTCTGATAGCGTTGGCACTACATCATTTTGGTGAGCCCCTTTGAGGCTTATTAATTATCGTTACATATTTTTGGTGCTGCCTTTATTGAGTGGTATTAATGCTACACCTGATTCTAATTGTTAGTTTGGCTTTGCACATGGGACGGCTGTGAATCAGGAGGTAGAGTGGGTCGTCCACTGATCACAGGGTTGGCACTTTGATC
Source organism: Macquaria ambigua (assembly GCA_008360985.2). Taxonomy (NCBI): domain Eukaryota; kingdom Metazoa; phylum Chordata; class Actinopteri; order Centrarchiformes; family Percichthyidae; genus Macquaria; species Macquaria ambigua. The sequence continues at coordinate 185,577 of VMKM01000946.1, read as the reverse complement.
CCTGGCTCCTCCTGTCCACATGTCAAGGAGTCCTTGGGCAAGACACTGAACCCCAAAGTCAGGCTGTGTAAAGTACAACTAGAGGTTTTTGTCAAACCAGCAGTAACATTGTAAATACACTTAAGAATGGTATTTCTCCATTAATCCCTCTTGACCTGATGATGATGAACATAGTGCCATGTTCACTCAATACAAGATGAGATGGTATCCAATGTGATTGGTCAGAAATGGCACAATACTAAAAAAAAAGGGAGTACAGTGGACCAGCTGTAAAGCAAAGAGGCACGGCTAACTGGCCACATGACATGTAGTGAGACTCTGAGAACAAGTACCCTGACTGAGTCTGGGCCACCAGACAGTCCTGACCAAACCCTACCATGTTAACATGTTATAATATCAACCAGTCAGTTACCTGACAGCCAGACTGGAGATGACCTCAGTGCCACAGGGAGCCGTCAGCATAGGCAGGAAGCTCTTGCCGTCCCACTTGGTGAGGTAGCAAGGAGGAGGTTTTCTATCTCGTTTATGGGGGATCTGGACTGTGTAAAGCCTCAGGGCGTCTTTTTGGTCTTCTACCTTTCCAAACCTGAAATACATGAAAATACAACCATGTATAGTTGCCGCCACATCATTCAGATGCTCTTTCATACAAGAGGAAACTTTTTGTTTTGTTGGTTTTACCTGCAGGCCATGTATCGATAAGTCCTCTCAGCTATCTGAGGCATGGTTTCAAGCCATTTAAGACCCATTGCCAACTGATTGCCACTCCATACACTGCAGGCAAAGTCCCGGCCAACAGTCACCAGGTGCTGCATCAAAACACAACCCAACACAATGACCATTACTAATGAATCAATATATCTGTCATCATTTAGAGCCTACATTAAATATCCACATCAAGAGGTGTGGATAGGGGGTTTCCAGCCTCATGTTTTTATCCAGTTTCAATTTGCGTTTAAAAAACCTGAGTGGAGAAACGAAACCTGAGTGGAGAAAATTCAAATAAACCTCAAAATGTCACATTTTGGCTGAGGTGAAAAAGTTGCTGTACCGATAAAAAGCCAAATGTGAAACAGACTTAGTGAATACATCATGACGTACATGAAGCATGTGACTTCGTCATGTGAAACGTCTAATAAAGCTTCTGCTCCACTGAGGAGACGAAAGACCAAAACATCAGATCTGTGTGGTGTGATGAGTAGGTTGTAACCTTCCTCACATTAAGCATGAAACTAACAGAAAACTCGTATTTCCATCATGTTTTCTAAATTGTTTTTCACAGTTTGAGGTTTGACTGGCGCTCTTTTAATTACATTATCTTGTTGCGCCCTCTTCTTCTATGACGGTTTAATGGCACCTGACTGGAGTGTTAGCACCACCAGCTGTTTATCTCGACGAACCAACTCCTAATAATTGCATAACAGTCGTGGATGGAAACACGCATTAATTCACATTTTCTTTTGCTGATTTTCTTGAAATTCTGTTCAAATTTGTGCTACATTTGGATGGAAACCTATTTCTCATTTCACCTTGTTCCCTGGACTCATATCCAAGTCTTCAATCTCGCCTTCATGTGCTTTGAAGTCAAACTTCTTCTTCAGGGATGGAAACTGTCAAGAACAGACAATCAAAGTCAAGACATCAATGCATACGTTCAGTGACCAGTTTATTATATACACCTACTTATCAAGGTAAACCACATAAGAATGATCAAGATACAGTATGTCATCTATGTTTCCCCCATTATTCCTCTTAGCTATGATAACATTGGTTATGATAATGTTTTGTTCAGCAGTTTCATGGGTGATATCTGCAACAGCTTCACAGCCCAGTCCAACAAACCCTAACAAATCCCACTTGACCTCAATTATTAACTAAATCACACACCCAAATCTCCAATATTGTCCCTTTTTATTGTAGCAGGTCAAAGATGAACCAGGAAGTCAGTCAGTCTGCAAAAGCTAATGGAGATTTACAAAGGTTTATGTAATACGTTTAGTCTTTACCTTCATTTTCATTAAGTGGACTAAAACACACCATCACACCTCCAGAACTCTATGCTATTTACTAAATAGGACAGAGGGCCAAAACTATGAAAATGACATTATGCTTTTCCAACAGCCAACCTAGGATTTTCATCTAATAATGAAAATTAAAACATGCAGCAGTGAGATTAGAGGGACATGTCCAGGTTTCTACAATCCAAAAGAGAGGCCTAAGATATAAAATGAACAGCTGAGTGGTGCGCAAAAGGGCATCTCTGGACAGCCAAGTGGCAACTCATCCACTTCAGCTCTAACCTGTGGAGGAGCTACAGCAACAAAGACAATGAAGGTCTGAAAATGTCACATTTTTTTTATGTTTGAAAAGCTATAACCAGTTAATATTAGTATTTATCTCTAATGGATTCATCCCCTTCTCGTTTCAGCACTAGCTAGGCTTTGTTGTGGTTAGGTTTAACTCTAACTCTAATGCTGAACTGCAGGACAGACCACAATAAGGAGCATTTCCACCAGCTGGCTATCCCATAGACATCCACTTTACATCCATACTTATTTTCAGAAGCATTGTCCTCACCTCCCAAAGGAATCAAACTAAAGCAGCACGTGCCCCAGAGGCTGGATACACCCCTCAAACATGGCTGGTCAGGTGAAAAGAACAAGTAGACTGTTTACCTCCCAGACTCGGATGTGTCCATCTGTGCCTCCTGTCAGCAGGAGGCTCAGGTCAGGACTGAACCTGACCACCTTCTGGAGCGGGTCCTGAGGGTTCAGGTCTGATTGCACTTCAGCCAAACCAGTCACAGAAATGTGAGCCGTCTCATCCTTCATGTCAGACATATCTCCAGACGCTGCAGCACCATCCTGTCCCCCTTTGTCTCCTCCCCCTTTCCCAGCTCGTCGCCTGGCATTACCCTGCTGCACGCTGTTCCCTGCTGCATAGGTGATCACACAAGGTTTACAGGTTTAGATGCACATGTACAGAGCCTATAGAAAATCATCACGCCCTGTCAAAGTCCTTACCGTCTGTCACATTACACCCACATGACAATACAAAATATTTTTCCAGCTGTATTTACACATTCTAATCTTACACATCAAAGTGAAAATAACATTTTTAGTTCTGAACATTTATTAAAATTTGATTAGTAAAGTGCCTGGTTTGGATAAGTGATCAGCCCCTTAGATTAACCACTATAATAACCAATCACCTTCCAGATCACACACCAGGCTAATTGGCCCCACCTGTTTGTGTATCCTTCTCCTAACTCGTGCCTTTCCACTACTTTATAGTAGTAATAGTACTAAGTAATCAAAGATTTTTTAACTGTCCCTCTGAGTGCCGTTCAGAGCTTTATTAACAAGTGGAGAGCGTATGGCACCACCAACACCTTGTCTAGATCAGCCTCCCTACAAACTGGATGACTGAGCCAGGTGGACAGGGAAGCTACCAAGAGACCAATGGCAACTTTGAAGGACTTACAAGTCTTTATGGCTGAGACTGGTCGGTCTGTGCCTGTATGGCAGGGTGGCAAGAAAAAGTGCCACACTGAGTCTTGTTGGCGCTTCGCAAAAGAACACTTCTTTCGTTTCTGATGCCATGTAGCAAAAGGTTTTATGGTCAGATGAGACCAAGACTGAACTTTTTGGACTGAACTCCACGCACTATGTTTGGCTAACCAAACAGAGCACACCACCCAAAACACATCATACGTACTGTGAAGCATGGTGGTGGTGATATTATGTTGTGGGGGTGTTTCTCTTCAGAGGGGGGGTCAGGATTGAAGGGAAAAGGGATGCTGCCAAGTACACCCAATTCTACCTCTGCTAGACAGCTGAAGATGGGCAGACGACAACGATTGTAAACACACCGCCATGGCCCTGACCTAAATCCAACTTGAAGAGAGCAGTCCATCGCCGCTCACCATGAAATCTGACTGAACTTGAACTGTTCTGCACGGAAGAATGGACAAATATTCCCCAATCGAGGTGCACAAAGCTGGTAGAGACATATCCAAACAGAGTGATGGCTGTCATTAAAGCAAAAGGTAAATCAGGGGACTGATCACTTTTCCAAGCCTCTTATTCTAGCTTTTTGGTTTTTATTAATTTTCAGAACTGTTGCTGTTGTAAGGCAAAATGAGAGAATAAAGCTGGAAAAGGATATTTTAATGGGTTTTGTTTTCAGGCTGTAAGATGAAAAAGTGGTATGAGGATTTTCTATGGACACTGTATATGAATAAGGTGATACCTGCCTTTTCTTACAGTCCATGCTTTGAATCATTATGCATCTGTTGTAGAACAGACTATTGCAGCACATTGTGGCTAGGGTTTCAGGCCGGTTCTTACAAATCCACAGACAAACAGGGACATAGTTTAGCACTCTAGCAGACTAATGAACAGTGATTATAGCTGCATGTTAAACTCTTATTCTGTCACTGCAGCTCAGGATAACACGAGGACGCTTTGTGAGTATTCAATCGTTTTAGACTTAATGAGTTGATAATTGCAAATAAAAAAGTATACCTACTGTTGTCTTTCAATATAAGAAATGCACACACTGTCAAGTTAGCCCCACTAAATTATAAATACAACATTTCAGTCAGATAGACCTTAGGTGGCATTTATTTATTTATTCATACAGGCCTTTTTTGACTATCTGTACCTTTCCTCTTTGCTTTGGTGGTAGAAAATGTTCACATTTAACTGTTTGAGGTAATACACATAATACTGTGTTGTTCATCATGAACAGAAACAGCACAAATGTCTCTATGGACAATAAATAGAATCTGTTTCTTTTTCTATACTCACTGAACACTACTTTTAATATTTGGACATTATTCCTACAGCTTCTTGTTCTATTCTAGTTGTGTGCTTATATTGTATATACTTGACCTCATTGAATATCATGTTGCAATGACCTAATTTGCCCACAGCCATTTCATTGAATGTCATATTCGATACTAATAGTTGTGATGATGTTGCACACTGGGTTGAAGCTGAAGATGCTCTGCTCACAGCCTGTAAAACCCAAGCCAGTTGCTAACCAGCTTCATACTACCAGTTATCCAGATCACTGATGTTAGGCTCAGTGAAGAGAGCCAGACTCAGTAGGACAAGCTTTGTGATACAGGCCCCTGGATTTCAACATTTTCAAACATCTTTGTTGTTGAACTGTTTTTCTCTGAAAGCTTCCCCGTGAGATGCTGACTGTCTGTCATACTGTTGCCTTCAAGTGAAAACGCATTTTTGTAAATATCAAAAGTGAGAGAGAACTCCTCCCTTCAACCATCACTACAGTTAGTTATTACACTGGCTAGTGACAGCACATTATATATTGTATTATTGTATTGTACTAGGATATATGGTAAAGGTGCACACATATGTACTTGCAATCAACAAATGATCAGCCACATCAAATCAATGCAATATATGTTCTTTTTAAGACAGCAGGTATATTTCAGATTGTAGCAGTTAGCCTCACCATCTTTAGCAGCAGCTTTGCCTCCTTCTTTCTGTGTGCAGTGTTTGAACCTCAACAGACAGCAGGTCCCGTCCTGTCCTGCAGCGATCACACCGTTACCTACAGCCATGTTCATGGTTGCACGTGTGTCGGTATCATGAGAGTGAAGGAGACTGGCACTGTACTGGTGTTCTCCAACCAGCTGTAGATCCAGGAAGTGCTGCAACACAGTCATGAGTCTGCTACTGTTGCTGCTGCTCCAGGTTTCATTCGTACACTCACACTAAACACGTTCTAGAGTTCACAGTGCAGGTGGGCACCTGTAAATATTACTATTGCAATATACATATACAATTGTATTATACCCTCTTCTGTTGTATGCTACGGTGGTTCTGAGAGCTCAATGCACAACAACTTAAAAAACACATCTACACACACACACACACACACACACACACACACACACACACACACACACACACACACACACACAACACATCCACATTAAGAAAACACATTTGTTTATGTGCATGTGTTTTCTTAAGTTACAGTGCATTGAGCGTTCTGGGCCACCATAGTATGCTATTAAAACACCAGTTTAATCACTAAACACTTGATCCTCAGTACTTACCACAGCATTCTTGATGCCTGTCTTGGAAGCCCCTCCTCCGCCTGCTGTAACCACTACCCCTGTTTTAGGGTCAACTTTAATGGAGTATAAGGGAAAGGGAGCTCTGTACAGATCTGGCACCTTCCTCTTCCCCATTGTTGTTGTGCAAGTCACTCACGCTTCTTCATAAAACCGCTGCATTCAACCACACCTGTGGAAAACACAGAGTGTTAGTTTATCTGGGACATCCTCCATCTACTTGCTACACCCCTGAAACAGCTATGTGTGTCACTTCAAAACACACAGCCATCCAGTAAGGCTGACAACACCACGAGGTGGATTCAGACTGGGTGCTGTTAGCAGGCGACCGTATCCCGTGACTCGACTCCTGTCACTTTAAAGAACTCCACATACTGTACCAACGACAAGAATGTAATGAGTGCAAATCTAAACACCTGAGTCAGCGACTAAGATGTTTGGCCACTCCTACAACTGTTTTTAATCATAGAGCTATTATGTACATATAAGCAGGTGATATGGGTGTATACAGAAATATAAAGCAACAATGACCAACAACATACAATGGCTATATACAAGTCAAGTGTTTCTGTAAATTGTAAAGAAATACAAATACAATAGTGCAAAGGAATAAATCCAATGTCCAGTCATTATTAATCCAGCCAATGTCAGCTAGAGGACACATGATGATGGTACCTGTACGAAGGATCAACAATAAAATACAAGCAATGCACATCTGTTTTGGAACTCCAAAAAAGCGTAGAGCTAAAAATGAGATTAAGCAATTACCCGATCAACAGCAAACTAATCAGCTATTGTGAACAACTATTTTAAAAACAGTTTTTCGACCCGTCCCTAACCCTCCCCATAGTGACGTGTGGTGCTGTGCTTCTCCTCAGCAGGGACTGGACATCTCAGTTAGAACTGACGGAAAAAGGACGGAGTGAAATACAGGCAGATACTGCAGGAGAACCTGCTTCAGTCTGCTAAAACACTGAAGCCTAGGAGGAAGTTCACCTGTCAGCAAGACAATGACCCCAAGCACCAGTCAAAGCAACCCAGGACAACAAAAAGGTGACTGTTCTACACTGGCCAGGTCAAAGTCCAGAACTCAATCCAATCCAGATCTGTGGCACTGTTTGAAAATTGCAGTCCACAAGCGTCATCCAACCAGCCTGCCAGGAAGAATCACTCCCAAACAGCGTGCAGAGCTGGTAAAGCACATGGGTTTGAATAGGAAAATATGTGTAGGTATCATTAAACTAAACGTCAAACTGTCAGCTAATCTGACAATTTATACGGGGGTTGAATACTTTTGCAAGCCACTGTATATCACTATCTGGTTTAGAAACAGAACATTACACGTCAGTAGCTGAGGGTTGTCCCAGTGGCCTGCAGTGAGAAGTGAAACTGGAACAGCTGCTGATCTCCATTAGAGCCTGATCCATACTGGGCCATATTCTTATTCAAGAGTTTGGAGTCAGATCATGATTTATTAGCTGATATGTTTTTTTTTATTTAAACTCATGACAAAGAACTATTTTGATAAGGATCCCTTAATTGTGGTTATCATTGCTTGTATACACTGTATAATAGAGAGAGAGTTTTCATGAAGGTGAGACTGGTGTGCTGCTTGGTGTACCAAATAAATTGGCACCTGATTGTATATTTCCAGCACTACCCCTTTGCTATTCTGCCACCCTCAACGTAAAGTGAATTAAGCAGGTTAACAGTGAATCTCTGTACATCTCTGTACAAGTGATACGTCTGATTTGGATTTTATTAACTGCTTTGGTTTTAACAATGGCTTCAATTTAACCACAGCAAACTGTCTCAGACTGTGACTGGGTTAGTCTCTGCTGGATGTAAGTGAATGCAGCAGATTGTCGAGCCTTGCCCTCTTTCTTCTGCAGTGCGTTAGTAATATAAGCCCACCTGACTACATTTACCTGGGCTAGCTGTGGGGCTCAACAGCTGGCAGAATGAGTTGTCACCACCACCATGGGGTAAATACGAATGGTGATAGGCTAGCAGCTATGAATAAAATTACCTTACTGTTTTCAACAGGAACGTAAGAAAACGTCAATGTTATATTGCTACCGCCAAGTGTAGCTAATGTGTCAACGACGATGTCAATATTGTTCAGCTGTAATAGCTACTATTGGCACTACAACCTGCTAACCTGCTAGCTCTCGCCGGTGATTTAACTGGAAGTCCCCTACCTGTGCGATTGGCCCGGCTTTTCTTCCGTTCTTATTTTATCAGATAGCGAAGTACTAAATCAGATGATTTCATAGCGGGCTGTCAGTGACAAAGGCGTATGATGAAGATGAGGAAAAGCTAAGAGCTAGCGACTAAAGACAGCTTGACAGCCACTTCCCTACCTACACGTAGGCAGCGTAGGATTGCGTACGCTGCGTTCTGACGTCACCACAAGAACGCCAACGGGTAATACTGCCCTAATGAGGACACAATTGGCCTCCACCTATGAATCATTAAAATAATCCCCTAAGTTTTAGTATCATTGGTCAGACTGTGAATCTGAAGGAAAGGTGTGAATATGAAGACCAAAGTACTAAATGTACTAAAGTACTAGACAAATTAAGAAAAGGCTACAAAATAAAAAAAAGCGTTTGGATATCCCAGTGAGCACTGTTGGATCAGTAGTGAGGAAATGGAGGCTGCATCATACCAACCAGGCAGGCACTGCATGACAAGGCCGTCCCTCAAAACTCAGCGTCCGAGCAGGAAGGAGACTTATCAACAATCCAACAATGACTTTGAAGGAGCTGCAGTGTTCAGTGACTGAGAGTGGAGTGAAGGTGCGCCAGTCAACCATATCAAGCACTTTACATAACACTGCCCTGTATGCGAGGGTGGCTAGAAAGAAGCCATTACAGAGGAATACATGTTACATATGCAAATCACATTTTTTCCAAAGTCCTTGTGAAAATCAAAATGTCATATTTATATTAGGTATCAAGTAAAACTGTTTACCGTTCATTAAGTGACTGAGTGGAGCTGGTATCTGTTACTGTAGTTGTTTGTGTATCATACAGATTACAGGTTATAAGTGAATTGTTCATTAATAGTGAAAGAACATTAGCATTGCTGTCATAACAGGATAGGGATGTTGCCTGCAAACACCAATGTTAATATGAATACAGTATATTAAATGCATATCCGAAAGTTTTGCTAACATCACATTTGTTAAAGATTGGAGTTAACAGAGGTAAAGGGTAAAGTGATGACAGGTGATGCTGAAATATAATCTCTATAATGTCATGGACAGAAAAGTGTTGACTAAAATAAGAGTTGAAAGAAAATCTTATAAATAGCTGACAAACTAATATTAGAATAGAACTGTATGGTATCTTGTCTGAAAGTTGTGTTTCTTTTGTCAAATACTTTTTAAAATATGTATTTATTACATTCAAATAAACTTTACTATCTTTCAAATCAATCTGTGTGTTTTTGTCTATCACAGCAGAGTCTTTACATCTGAAGGTGGTAATCTGAGGTATCGTCTGTTGTCTGTGTCTGCTGCTCTGCACTGACAAACACTCCTCCTGCTCTGCAACCAGACAAGCTGCTATTGGACTGTTGCAGAGTATCTGTTGTCAGGAAAACAAAGAGTTGATTCACTGTAATTCTTTTAATAACATCATTTTGAATCTTTGTGCACGACAAGTCGTTCCAAGTCAAAAGGCTAAAGTTCAAGTTTGATCTCGTCAAGTCTGAAGTCATCAGATTCATGACTCAAGTCTGACTTGAATTCAAGTCATGTGATTCAAGTCCATGCCTACTGTATGTTCAAGTAAGTACAAAAATTACAGACAGTATTTTAAATTCATCCATTCATAAATCTTCACTTCAGGATGCATAAGATGTCGATGAGATCATTCCCCACTTTTTCATTTTCAAATTTAAATTTAAATTTTGCTTTTGGGAATGTGTTCATGCTTCAACCAGTCAGGTAGGGATTACAATGCATGTTTTTTAGTTCCTTAACTGAATTTATTTTCCGGTGCTGCAGTCTGATTTGATTAAATGTCAGCACAATCATGACAAAATGTGACTTATCAATAAATAAATAAGCATTTTTCTCCTCAAACACAAACCTGTCCAATCTGCCAGATGATGCAATGTACTTTAATCCAACACATAACCTATCTCCACCATCAGTAGTCCTGGCTCCTCATGTTGAAGCATACAGGTTATTAATTATACTGTAGTGCGGACTGTTCTCTGTGGTAATCCATCTACCACAGTTACATCATTAGGGAAATCCAGGGGTAAATTAATTACTGATGACGCATCCAGAAGCCTGGCAATTCTCAGTGGACTACAGTACGTCTGAGACAAAGGTTAATCCAACCTGTTTCTCCAGACTGAAGGTGACATGTTTTTGTTATGTCATCTGATCTCCAAGTCCACAAGCACATAATGAGGCAAGTGTGTGTCTCTGTGTTTTTGCAATGTGACCTTGACAGTCGGTTTGGGACACTGAAGCTGGGAGATGATGCTGATGAAATGTAGCTGGTCAATAGCCAACAATCTGTGTAATGATCAGAGGTTCACAGCAGGGTTTCAGTGGAACAATCAATACAGGCCTACTGGCAGGGGGGTGTCATTGAAAGGAGGTGGTGTCAAACTGGTTCCATGTAGACACATTAATGTACTGGAATTGTGCAGCCACACTATGTTCCAAGCTCAGGTTTCATTACAAGGTTTAAGTCTGGAAACAGCTACTGGAGAATTGACTCAGAAACATCAGTCTCACCTTGTCATTTTTTGGAAATAATATAGGTTTTAGAAATGTGAGTGTCCAGAACTGCCATGTTTTTACAGTTTGACAATCTCAAGCAAAGACCAATGACAGCCCAGTAAGTGGTAACTTTGTCCAATCTAATTTTTTTTTTCTATTTTAGCCACACATTTGGCTTCATTTCACTGTTGCTTATGAGTGATTATATCAAACCGGTTTTATTTTCTCCAGGTTCAGGCAAGATTCAATTAGGTGCTTTCTGTTATCGGTTGTCAGTTTCGACCTGTTGAACAGACCCATATGTTTCCATGACACCTGATTTATTAGCTGTCAATAAATGTCAAAAAGATTGGTGACCTTAATTTTGGATCAAGGTGGCAAGGGGAAAGGTGTAAGTGACTTCAAGAAAGGGTTCAGAGCTCAATGAAGGGTTTGATGAGTATGGAAATTATGTGAGTCATATGCTATGGCCTGCACAGCCTCCAGATCTCAACCCAACTGAACACCTCTGGGAGACAGCACTCTCCACCACCATCACCAAAACCAAATGAGGGAATATCTTTAGAAAGAATGCTGTTCATTGCTCCAGCAGAGTTTAAAGACTTGGAGAATCTATGACAAGCAGCACTGCAGCTGTTCTGGAGGCTCGTGGTGGAACAACACCTTACTTATGTTGGATTTTACTTTCTTTTGTCATCCTCAGGTCCAATGAAATCACTAGTCGACTGTGTTGCTGTCAAAGTCAGACTGCAAGTCTTTTATGAACTCATCAAATTCATGACTCATGACATTACACTGACTCCAAGTATTCTGATCTGAGTCTACACCACTGTAGATCTGCAAATGTCTCCAAATTAATGTGTCAAACCTCCAGGACAGTTGCAGCTCAGAAGGTGGAGCATGTCTGCCCCTCATGTCAAAGTGTCCCTGAGCAAGCCACTGATCCCCAAATTGGTCCCAATGGATACCATGCAAACACCTGTGTGTGTGTGTGTGTGTGTGTGTGTGTGTGTGTGTGTGTGTGTGTGTGTGTACATGTACAGCTATCTTTGTGAGAACCAATTTGAGTTTTAGACCTTGGGAATGAGGACATTGTTGGAAAGTGAGGACAGACCTTCAAAGGGCTGTTTGAGGGTTCAGACCTGGTTTAAGGTTCAGGTTGGAATTAGGTTTAGGTTAGGGTAAGGGTTGGGGTTAAGCATTTAGTTGTGATGATTAGGGTTAGGGGCTAGGGAATGCATTATGTCAATGAAGGTCCTCACAAGTTGTGTGTGTGTGTGTGTGTGTGTGTGTGTGTGTGTGTGTATGTGTGTATGTGTGTGTGTGTAGGAATCAGGGTCAACTTGTAAAGTGCTTTGTTGCTAAGGTAGAAAAGGGCAATATATGTGTAGTCTAATTGAATTATCTTACTGTTTAATTGCTTGTTTAAATAGATGTACCCAGGACTAGTAATAATACTGAATATTATAAGGATCAAACACCTTCATGTCTTTCTTTACTGCAGCTTTTGAGAATGAGAACTGAGTCAATTTAAGTTCAGTCCTGCAATTGTATTCAATTCAATTCAATTCAGTTTTATTTATATAGCGCCATATCATAACAAAGTTATCTCAGGGTACTTTTTCGTATAGAGCAGGTCTAGACCGACTCTTTATATTTACAGAGACCCAACAGTTCCCACCATGAGCAAGCACTAGGCGACAGTGGCAAGGAAAAACTCCCTTTTAACAGGTAGAAACCCCGAGCAGAACCAGGCTCTGGGTGGGCGATCATCTGCCTCGACCGGGTGGGTTGAAGGGGGGGATCAGGAGGAAAGAGAACATACAGCAGCACAATACAGTTTCACACAGAGATGTAACGCAATGGTTGTGGTAATGGTATGGATGTTAACACCAACAGAAATAATACTAAGAGCAACATTATAGCAGCAATACTAATAATAATAGCAACAGCAACTGCAGCAGCGGGTGCAGAGGAGGAGCACGGGGGCAGCAGGTGGCCGCAACCATAGATCCAGACTCCACAGCTCTGGAGGCAGAAACACCTGCAGAAAGCAACAGAAGGAGAGAGAAAGGGGAGAGAAAGCACACAACTACGGGAAGAAGTTGAATTAATAACAAGCACTGATGGGATACAAGGGCGTACAGATGGATAGGAAGAGAAGGAGAGAGGAGCTCAGTGCATCATAGAAAGTCTCCCGGCAGTCTAGGCCTATAGCAGCATAACTAAGGGGTGGCTCAGGGGTCACCTGAGTCAGCCCTACTATAAGCTTTATCAAAGAGGAAAGTCTTAAGCCTACTCTTAAATGTGAGGAGGTTGTCCGCCTCCTGTACACAAACTGGGATCTGGTTCCACAGGAGAGGAGCTTGATAGCTGAAGGCTCTGGCCCCCACTCTACTTTTAGAGACTCTAGGAACCACAAGGAACCCTGCATTCTGGGAGTGCAGTGCTCTAGTGTGGTAATAGGGTACTATGAGCTCTTTAAGATATGATGGTGCCTGACCATTTAGGGCTTTGAAGGTAAGGAGAAGGATTTTAAATTCTATTCTGGATTTTACAGGGATCCAGTGTAGAGAAGCTAATATTGGAGAAATATGATCTCTTTTCCTGGTTCTTGTCAGTAAACGTGCCGCAGCATTCTGGATCAGCTGGAGAGTCCTAAGGGACTTATTGGGGCAGCCTGATAGTAGAGAGTTGCAATAATCCAGCCTAGATGTAACAAATGCATGGACTAGTTTTTCTGCATCTACAATAATAATGCTACAATAATTATTTTATCTGTTTTAAGGACTAAACCTGATAAGAACTCTGAGAATTCAGATAAAAATTCAGAATACGGTCCAGGAGCTCGGTACACTATAACAAATAGAATTGGCTGTAGTGTTTTCCAGGTTGGGTGTGAAAGGCTAAGAACAAGGCTTTTGAACGAGTTATAATTTAGTTTAGGTTTGATTAATAGGCTTGAGTCGAAGATGGCTGCAACTCCACCTCCTTGGCCTGTGCCTTGAGGAATGTGAGTATTAATGTGACTGGGGGGGGGGTGGATTCATTTAGGCTAACATATTCATCCTGACACAGCCAGGTTTCTGGCTGGGTTATTCACTTATGAATAACAAAATAACACAGAAGTGACTTTTTATTATTTATTTATTATTATTCATTTATTGTTTTCCTGGGACACCCGTTGAACCCCCACACCATCTGGAAACATGTAGAATCTCAATAAATGAAGCATATTCCTCCCAAAACAACTTCCATCACAGTGTCCTTGAGCAAGGCACCAAACCCTCACCTAACTATGGAGCTGTTTTAGTGCACCAGTGGCCATAGCAACCAGTCGGGAGAGAGGCTGTCGTTCTTTATCTACACATGGAAAGATATCATTATACATGTATTACTGACGATGAACTTTCCCACTCAGACCGATACTGTAAACTGAGCATCTTGTTCACAAAACGCCTCCTGTTCAGAGCCTAACCTCCAGGAGGAGGGAGGGAGGGAGGAGGTGATGGTTTGAGGGGGCGGGGACACCACGGGAGAAAATGTGGAGGTGGTCGAATCAAGTTAGACAGCAAATACTAGAGTAAATACGGATTCTCGATAATACCTTCAAAATAAAAGCATGATGGTTAGTGCACCAATACATATCAAAATCTTTTTGTTAAGACGGATTTTTATAAGATATTACATTCTTCCAAGCTGTCTGCTGAAGCTCCATTGGTACTGGAGACTTTACAATTTTGCCCTCCATTCACCCGTGGCCCATCCACTAGCCACTGCCAGCAACTTCAGTGTTTTGCAGAAGGACACTTTGTTATGTGGACAGGAGGAGCCAGGGATCAAACTGCCAACCCTGTGATCAGTGGATGACCAGCTCTACCTCCTGTGCCACAACGGTCCACCCTTGTGTCAAGTATCAGTTGTTTTGTGCACTGTGACTTACAGTGATAATAAACAGGTAGTCGTTGAAAAGACTCCATAGAGGTGATTAATAAAGCCCTTGAAGCTCATGAAGCTCATTACATAGACCCCAAATCTTAACTCCAGGTCCACTTACTAGCTTTTTCCATAGCTTTCAACTGCATCTCAAGGTCTTCATCACTGAATGGAGATTACTCAGTTGTTATGGATATGGCTCATTTGTCATCACATCATCTCCATGACAACTGGGCAAACTCCACCCACTGCTAAACACCATAAAATACAGTTGAAAGCCGTGGAAAGACTCTTGAGCAGACCTTGAGATATCTTATCTTCTGTATAATCACTATTTCAAGGTCAAGGTCATGAACGCTCATGCTCAACTATGCTGAGAAGTAATAGAGGGTAAACCCATGTAAACTGTTATAAATTCAATGTGCAGAACATAGAACTTTATAGGTTGACTTAAGTGTGGCAAATGTGATATAACTGACTTAACAGTATGTAACAGTAACATTTTATGCAAACACTTCTTTAAGAGGGAAAGCCCATCTGAAGCTTTTTGTTTTTTTATTTGTGATGATAACAGAATGGGTCACTGAGTGTTCATCAAACTAGGCTACTGCCTACAGTATCCATCTGAAAAGTTTACAACACAATGGTCATTCAAATGTACAGTTTCGTTTAAATAAATCTTTATAAGCCCCTTTATTTAACCTGTTGAAAAAGCACGTTTGCAAATAAAGTTTTATTTTAAGAGTGACCGGAAATCTTGTGTTTAATGCTTGTAACTTGACGGTGAAGCCGTTCCGTGTCTTCTGTGGAAAACACCCAAGACCAACAGAGACAGAAGCGAAGCGGGGGTTTGTGTTCCCGTCGAGGCGACTTTCCATTAGCATTTTTTTAATTTGTATCAGACTGAGGTAGAATATATGCAGGCTGCTGTGTGTCAGGCCGGCTGAGACAGTCACATCTGTCTAAAGGGAATAACGTTAGCACCCACAGGAGAGGAAAGCTGCCTTTGGACACGGTAAGCGGATGCAACCGTAAAGAGTATGCACATGATTTTCACTGCATCTGGAAGAATGGGGAGAAAATATCCGCTTCCAGCATTAAAGGTGAATGGAAATCAGACAGCAGACACTGTAACTGGACAGTAAAGAGCCGAAGTGAAAATCAGATTCAGAGTCTCAGTCAGATATACATAGTTCAGCTCAGAGATGCTAAAGCAGCCGTTAAACAGTGTCACCAAGTGGGTAACATCGGTCCTCTGTATCAACTCAGAACGCTCAGACATTTACAGCTTGGACTCCGTGCTTATTGTGACAGTGTACATGTCTTTGCATAGCGTGAGCGTAGTGTTTTCAATGGGTTTTCAACCTGTGTATTTGACAGAGCGCAACATGTAGCTAGGTAACGTTAGGCCTAGCGCAGACAGCCTGGCCCCTCTATGGAGAGACCCTGACGCCCAAATCTGCCAATTTAGGCTAAGTTTGCCTTGCTTTATCGGCAAACCCCGTAAAATATTACTCATGCATTTTCAATGCTTAGGAGTCATTTTTTCAATTCGGCATATGTATGACACCAACTTCAAATGCTCAGCTTAGCCTACGTTTATTTCATTCAACCAACTGCCAGTCACCTCAGTGTAGGGATATTTTGAAGAGGATGCTAGGGAAACCTGGCCAAATTTGATTGAAAAAAAAACGATGTTTGGTGGGTTGGATACAGGTCGAAGTCAAGTGTTCCTTAAAATACGTGAAATGTCTTTAGTCACATTCTGCCAGGAATAGAAAGCCTGTAATAAACAGCTAGATTTTGACATGGATGTTGGCGAGAGGAGGCAGGAGCCAGTAGCAGCCAGATGCAGGAATTAGGGACTTTACTGTAGGCTACCTACCCTGATCATCAGGTTTTGTTGGATGCAAAACAAATGCCTCTGTGTGTTGGGAGATTAAGCCATGATGAATTTCTTCCTCATGTGTCCCTCTTTATTCAGGCCATGTGAGGTGGGACTATGGAAGGCCAAAATGCAAAGAGCTGTCCAGCCCAGAGGAATGATGGAGACAGAGGAAGTACATACAAACATACACTTAGTTGATCCAATGTTAATGAACTCAACAACTCCGACATGGTAGCCTACACAACGGTGAAGTACAAAGGTGGAAAGGAGCTGGTGAACAGTCACACTTGTAAAGCTGAATGAGGAAACAAGAGGTGCACATTCTTTGGATCACGTTGATGAAGAAGAGTAGGCGTGCTCGATCTGTGCATGACACAGGACTAACGGAGTCAAATGACAGCATTGGATGAGCGACCTCGGGTGCAGCTATGTAAGAAGACATCTCTCCAATGTACAGGTTCTGACAACCAACACACTGCTGTGATTCATGCCACGTATGTGGGCTCTCAGGAGGAAAAGGAGGTTACTCAGCAGATGATGTATACCTGAGAGTTTGGTCTACTCCTGTAAGACGACAAACAGCTTTCCATTTTTGATAGAAAGGAGGAGGCAGGAAGCAAAAGCTCTGAGTGTTCACCATGCCTCGAAACCGAGCCTTTTCTGAGCCAGAATACTCGGCGGAGTATTCGGCGGACTGCTCGGTGACGCTGCCTTCTGACCCCGGGCAGGCGGTGGGGCGAACACACGAGGTCACGGTTCGGAGCTCAGGATGCTGCCTCTGCCTGCCACGGTTCATGCGCCTCACCTTCGCGCCCGAGTCTCTGGAGAACCTCTACCAGACCTACTTCAGACGGCAGAGACACGAAACCCTGCTGGTGCTCGTGGTGTTCGCCGCCCTCTTCGACAGCTACATCATCGTCATGTGTGCGGTGGTCTACACCACGGACAAGCTGGCTTCTGTTTTAGTGGCATCAGTGGGACTGGCAGCAGATATTATCCTCTACCTACTGTGCCGCTTCGGGCTGCTGCCAGACCGCATCTCGAGGCGGGTGGTGCCCTACGCCCTGTGGGTGCTCATAGCAGCTCAGATATTCTGCTATCTGGGTCTGAACTATGCTCGCTTCCACCAGGCCAGTGACACAGTGGGCTGGCAGGCTTTCTTCAGCTTCTCATTTTTCCTGACTCTGCCTTTGAGGCTGACACCCATCGTGCTCATCACTACTGTATCCTGCGGGGTCCACACCCTGGTTCTGGGCGTCACCATCGCCCAGCAGCAGCAGGAGGACATCCAGGGGGCAGCACTTGGTAGACAGGTATGAATGGGAGGGGAGGTGAGGTGAAGGGACAGGTAGATGGTTGTCCTGAAATGCATTTACTTACCTGTGTGTAATCTCATGTAGCCAGACCTCAACTCATCAAACCTACAGAAGTCTTTATGACTTGGTTTGAACACAAAAGTAGGTTATAGATGCAGTTGTAGGCCAAACGCCAACCTCAGCTGCTGTTTCCAGAGGCAAACGTTTTCACACTTGCAACCAATCAAACTGCTGCCTTGGGATTTCTAAAGGTCACATGTAGGGCTACAGACTAGGCTAGGGAATCGTTATTGCATATGATACCTGAGATACTAAAATGACACTACTGATAAAACAACTTTGACTCATGGTCCACTTACTTGCTTTTTCTGGAGCTTTTGACCATCTCACATGCTCCTCATCAGCACATGTAGTTTGCTCATGATTCTCAGCACTATCTATGACCTCAAAGTTGTATAGTTCATTCTTGACCTTGGAAACAGCAGCTGAAAAAAACATGTCAACTCCACTTACTACTTTTGACCAATATCACATGTTCTTCATCAATACGTGTTTGATTCCTTACTTTAAGAAATAAAAAGATGGTTTTTAACATAAAAAAAATCAAAGTTCTCAAATGTAACATTTGATCTAAGCACAAGCAGCAGTGCAGGACATAATAAAAGACAGTATAAAATTAGCAAAGTAATGATTGAAATCAGGAACTATCTGATCAAAGAATAAGTCAGCAACATGAAGAATCTGACCAGACATTGATGTCAGATTTGTGTTCTTGACAGTGTTGTATACTCTTGGTACCGACTTAATGTGTCCATAGAGTATTAAGGTTCAATACCCAACTCTGGTCATATTATCAGAATTGTTTTTTAGGCATTTTGTCTTTACTTGATATTTTCACAGTTGAATTAATTCAAAAACAACTCATTCAGTATTTATTTGTATTCTACTCAGAAGTCACTGCTTATAACCTTTTGCCTGCTGCACAAACACCATGTGTGCATAAGCAAATTAAAAACCATGCTGATACATGCACTAAACATGCACATGTTGATGCACAATGCAGAATGCTGTATTGTGCTAGTTGTGGGCTGCTTGAACTTTCAACAACCACATTTTCACAGATCTATTTGTATTCCAGTACTTTAGTATTGCTTTGGCTCAGTTTTCACAACAGAGTTTCAGTGTGGGAATCACATGCAAATAAAAACAAATGGACAAATTAGGTACAATAATGCATCATGTATCAAATTTATCACTGTGGCATTTTGAAAAGAAATGGTCATTATCAAATATTGCTCTCAAACAGAAACAAATTCTCATCAAAATAGAGGTTTCATCAAGGATTATACAAATACTAAAAAGTCAGTATTTGGAAAGATGTAGAGGAGGACTTCCTATTGAAAACTTTTATTTTATTTATTGAATATACACTCAGTTGGCAGTTTATTAGGTCCACCTGGCTAAAACTAATGCAGTCTAACTGTCCTGCAATAAATCCTCCCTGCATGAAGGTTCTAATGTTTGTCTGAATGGCATTACACAGAGGTAGGTCTGATAGAGGTGTTTCTGTTATTGAGCCTCCCCTCACTGATGTAAATGTGGTGCACAAAATAATTGAAACACCTCTCTGTATAATGTAATACAATTCAACTGAGGTAACCCTGATGACATCAGTGTGACATCATTAGGGTTGTTATCATAGACTTAACTGGGAATCAAAAAGTGAGACGTGAGATTAGTTTAAATCATATTTAATCAACTTTTACTTTGTTTTTTTTCTTTGAGTTTTATGATGCATAATTTAAGTTAATTTTAATTAATTAATTTATAATCACTTTTTAAATTGGGCAATTGTACATTGTAAAACATTGTAAAAGTCTATTCTGCTGGCATACTTCAGACTCCATAAGCTTTACATAAAGGAACAGAAATGAGAGATGTTGCCTTTTACATTTTATAATAATAAACTTTACTTATATAACACCTTTTTAAAACAATGTTTAGACAGTGACTATTTCCTCCTGTCTGTCTATTCTGTCAAGCTGTGAAGTTTAACCCATGATGGACTAGGGCTCATGTAGTAGTAGTAGTATTTTTATTCAGTCGTCATACATAATACAGTAACTATAAACAAAATAAACAGTCTGTGTATTAAGTAATGACTGAAAAGGCTCAGGCAGAAGCAAAATTCTTATATCTGCCTAACCTACATTCTTATCTATTTAAGCTACCCTCCAAAAAAGAAAATAATCATTCACACTTGTAACCCTCAAAAATAGCTTTGTAAACCATTCTTTTGAAAACCAAAATTTATATTAGCATTGTTCCATAATTTAACCCCAGCAATAGAAATACATCTCCTTTTAATACCTTTTTGAGCTTTTTGTACTGTAAACTTACAAATACTTCTCAAATCGTATTTGCTCTCCCGTATGGAAAAAGATGTTTGTACACAGTCTGGCAGTGACTTTGATTTAGCTCTGAACATTATTTGCATTATTTTATAATATACGAAATCCTTAAATTTTATAACATTAGAATTTATAAACAGTGGATTAGTGTGATCATAATAACCAGCATTATTAATAATATGTATGGCTCGTTTTTGTAGTGAAACCTTTGGGGAAAAAAAAGGGAAATGGTGTTTGTTAAATGCTGCTGAAAACAGAAACATTGGGTTGGGCTGGACTTTTAGTTATTTGCCTTTATTACAGATGTCAATGAGGTTTTCTTATTTCTGGATCAGAACCCAGAAGTTCCGGTTTAACTTCAGCTCTCTATTGAGAGAATGACTAACACACTGTTGGATTGGTCTTTTCATGGGATTTGTTGACAGTAACAAAAATGTAGAATAATGCCTGAGTCTAAAGGGGCTTTCAATGAAAACACTGAAAACAATGGAGGCGGTGGTGGCAACCGCTCACTGTCTGAAAGCACCTTAATGATTAATACTGAGTTTAATTGTGATCTATAAACCTGTACATGTAGATGGATATCACTTAGTGTAGAAGGACTTCTCAAGTGTTTATGCTGAGCAGAAAGAGAAACAGCTGTAGAAAAATCTAAATGGTCTCACACTGAACCCTCACATGCCACTATACAACATATCTGGAGTGGTGACTGTGTTCAAGGCCATGTACTCATTGGAGCTCTCTCACTCAGTGTTTGGTTGTCAATACGCTTCAGTCTGCCTCATCACTGGACAATTTTTATCCTTGAGACGCTTTCAGTAAAAGGTCAGACACCAAAGGGGGGAGTAATGAGATTGCCTAAATTGGTCTAAATGCATAAAATATTTTCACAGTACATTGATGGTTTATGGGATGGATGTGACCCACTTTAAGACCATTTTCACACCATGAGCAGCTTGGTTTAAGCATTGCACTGTTCTGGCTGTTTATGGACTCTACTGAAACAATTTAGTGTCCTGCAAAAGTTTTTAACAGGCACATTATGTACTTTGACCTCTTTGGTATTTCCTTTTATAAAGCCAGATCAGTTTTGATGAGTTAACATACAGTAGCGACTACGGCTGTGTGGTATATATATCACCGATATGTCAATTCTAAAGGCTACAATGTAATAGTTTGATCCTAAGCTCATGCTGTGATCATTGGGAAACACTGTTGCATTGTATAGGAAGAGATTCTGCAAACATTTTATAAGCTAAACAATACTCAATGACATGATGAGACTCTGAAGGAAGGATTAATGCCAAACAACATTGGAGATACAGCAGCATGGCTTTACCTTGGCCACATAATAAATGCTTGCCTATTTTGTTAGAGTTTATTGTGTTTTCAATTAGTTTTCTGGATATATTGATCATATATTCAGAGGGTGTGCTCCAATTATCGGGGTATCACTCTGCTCAGCCTCCCTGGCAAAGCTTATGCCAGGGTGCTGCAAAGGAGGCTCCAACCAATTGTCTAACCTCATATCCAGGAGGTGCAATGCAGATTCCGTCCTGGTTGTGGACCAGCTCTTTACCCTAGCAGGGTTACTAGAGGGGTCGTGGGAGTTGGCCCATCCAGTCTACATATGATTTGTTGACTTGGAAAAGGTTTATGACCGTGTCCCCAGGGAGTCTTGTGGGAGGTACTGTGGGACTATGGGGTACCAGGGCCATTGCTACGAGCCATCCAGTCCTTATATAACCAGAGTAAGAGCTGTGTCTGTATTCTTGGCAGGAAGTCACACATTTTCAGTGGGTGTTGGCCTCCACCAGGATTTTCCCTTGTCACCGATTCTGTTTGTGATTTTCATGGATAGGATCTCAAGGTGCAGCCAGGAGGAGAGTGTCCCGTATGGGGACCTCAGAATTGCTTCTCTGCTCTTTGCAGATGATGTGGTTCTGTTGACTTCATCAGATTATGACCTTTAGCACGCACTGGGGCGGTTTGCAGTCGAATGTGAAGCGGTCGGGATGGGAGTCAGCACTTTGGAGGTTTTCTGGGCACTTCAGGTAGACTCAGAACACACTGGAGATTATATATCTCATCTGGCTTGGGAATGCCTCGGGATCCCCCAGGAGGAGCTGGAAAACATTGCTGGGGAGTGGGATGTCAGGACAGTCTTCCATAGCCACCCCAACCCGGCCCCAGATAACCAGCAAAAAATGGATGGATGGATCAATGGCCTTACAAGTCAAAATTGTGTCCTATTATGGCAAAGCAGGGTATAAAAGTAACGGTTGATTGCTTGTCACGGGCCAGTACAAACACATGTTGTCAATAAATTTAAAAAGAATAAGTCCCAACCATGTCATTAGTTCTCATCAGTGGCTAACAAGATGAGCTTGAGTTTTAAAGGCACTGTGTGAGAAACATGACATGACAATGAACTGAATATTATTTTCCCTAATTCTTGTATGCTTTACTGAGGTGGAGAAGTTGGTGTAATCAATAAAAATGACATGTAACAAAGTGTAATGGAAACAGACTGAGCAGATAAATCATGACGCACCTGAAGCATGTGACTTAAACATCGCTCAAAGTTCTACTCCATTGAAGAGACAAAAAATGGCAGCAGACCAAAACATCAGATCTGTGTGGAGCGATGAGGAGGCTGTAACCTTCCTCTCATTAACACGTGAAACTAGCAGAAAACTCATATTTCCATCATGTTTTCCACATGGTTTTCCATTGTTTGAGCTTTGACTGGAGCTCTTTGAATGATGTCATCTCGTTGTGTCCTCTTCTTCTCTGCTGTGGTTTAATGGCAGCGACTGGAGAATTAGCTCCACCAGCTTTTTATCTCCATCAACCAATGAACTAATGTGGATGGAAACACACATTAATTAGCATTTTCTGTTGACGATTTTATGGAAATTCGATTAAAATTTGAGCTAGATTTGGATGGAAACTTGAGTACTGTTCACTTTGAGTGTACTTTGAGTGTTGGTAATGTTTCCATTAAAACTAAAATCCTCAAAACGTTCTGTAGTGCCCTATTATGCCTTTATTGTGCATGTGTTCATTAATCATTGATCCCTAACTGTTCTGTCCTAACTGTAATTCTTTGTTGTTTTCAAGCTTCTGGCCAACATTGTTATATATGTTTGTGCCATCACTGTGGGCGTCATGTCGTACTACATGGCTGACCGGAAGCACCGGAAGGCCTTTTTGGAGGCAAGACAGTCACTGGAGGTCAAACTCAACCTGGAGGAGCAGAGCCAGCAACAGGTCAGAGGACAAACAGTACAACATTCTGGTGTTTGTGTGTGTGAGTTTACAGGAACATTTTCACTTTTGGCGTAATATACTTGTGTCCAGAGTCAGAACAGAAGATCGATATCAGTATCATCTCAATGTGTCCAGTACAGAGTTAGCCTTAGTCCAAATTCCATTATGGCACATGGCAGACATGGCAGCATTGGCCCGAAAACCAAGCAGTGGAATGACTTTTGAATGGTGCATTTCAGCCAGTCAGATGTTATATTGATGAGTGATGATGACTGCTGCCATTATTCAACAAACTGACATTTCATTTTCATTTGTTATGGGCTAACATCAGGACATAATTCAAATGCAAAAGTCCAGTTTGTATTTTCAGGTTTAAGTTGCACATTGTCTGCCTGTTAAATATATATATATATATATACACACACACACACACACACACACATGTGTATATATATATATATATATACACACATGTGTATATATATATATATATATATATATATATATATATAGGTATATAGGTACATTCATGGTTTCCAGAGGATGACTTTCCACAAGCACCACCTTAGGTTGACAGTTTTTGTTTTGAGTGAATCCTGACTATTAGATGGATTATAATTAAATTTGGTACAGACATTCATGGTTCGAATGGAAATTGTAATTACTTTCGTGATCCCCTGGCTGTTCATCTAGTGCCATCATTAGGACAAAATTTTAATTTGCCCAATACTTTGGTTTATGACCAAATACCTGCAACACTACATCCCAGTGAGCAGTACTTTGTGTTAAGTGCTAATTAGCAAATGTTAGCATGAACTGAGAGGTAAGAATGGCAAACATTATATCTGCTGTATGTTAGCATGTGTTTTAGTCTGGCACATTGATTGTAACACTGGCTAAGCCTGAGGTTCCCATGGTAACTTCGGTCAGACTTATTTCAATTTCCTTTATGATTTTCTGAAAATAAGCCTGATCTAGTGAAGTGAGCGTGGTTTAACTGGTCATCTTGCTTTATGAACCTCCCTCAAAGAGGTCAGACGTTGCATCTGCAGTATATATCTATTTCATCTGGTCCTCTTTGGATTGTTTTGGGCCTATCCAGCAACATGCACTATGTGATATCTGTTCTTTTGTGTGTGTGTGTGTGTGTGTGTTTGGCTCATGTCTGTTTGAGCTTGTACTGTGTCAGCAGTCAGCTCCCCTCCTCTCCTCACATCTGTGGCCACTGGGCATTCTCCACTACTATTTATGGAACAGATGGTTCGCACCAGGGAGGGAGCAAGGAAAAAGGCCGAGGGGAGAGAGAGAGACAGAGAGAAAGACAGAGAGCTGATAGGGGTGATTATGGAGGAGAATACAGAAGAGAGTGAAGGTGTTGTGAGAAGTGATAGAGAGGAAAAAGACAACAAGAGGGCTGATAAAACCATGAGTGGAAGAAACTCCCAGAATACTAATGGAGAAGCACAGGGTGCTGGGAGACGAGGGCCGCCAACCAATCAAGGAGCATCCGGTCGCTGCTGGTTACCATGGCAACCAGCCTCCTGAGATGGTGTCAGCTGTAATCACAGAGCCAACCCGCTCAGCCGTTTGTTGCTTCTCTGCCTCTCTGTCAGGTTTTGATAAGAATATTGAAAGCTGCCACACTGCCCTCCACCCCCCTCCTCTCCATGTACACTGTGTGTGTATAATGTGTGAAGGCCTGTTTTAAAAAATGTATTCACAGGTTGACACTGTGTGTGTCTGTGTGTGTAATGGAGGATTTTTGTTTTGTTTGACACATCAGTGGTGTCTGTCTGTGTGGGTATGGGTCACTATGCAGGATCTCTACAGCCATACTGACTGACAGTCTAAGGCCACTCAGCTCCCTGTAAACAATGCTCTCTACAAAGACAGCTCCCCTATATTCTACTCCTGATGTAACTAGTTTGTGCCTCAAAATGTTGCTTTTATTTTTGACAAAAGCAAGTGGCTTTTTGATGTGACTCAATCTAGTCATCTATCCAAAACTCTCAAATGTAAAATCAATGTTCCCAGGAGGGGCCCAGACTGGGGCTACACCTGATGATGAGGTCACAGGCTGAACTTTAATCACTTATAGCCAGACTTTTGACTCTCAGCTTAAAGATAGCTTATGTAGTTGTCGGTTCTGAAATGATGATAAGCAAGTCTTTGTTTTGTAGGCACAGAGGTTCACATGCAAACACATGAGGTGACGTAATACAACTCGCAGCCAATGGTTTTATGCTATTCCACTGATTGACAGTTGGTGGCAGTAACAGGCCAAGAAATGTAACGTGCCAACAAAAGGCACGGAATAAGAAGACTGCTAACAATGTGGTAAACAAGATTTAAGATTCAAGAACTTTATTTGTCACATGCACATGTAGGATGTGCGGTGAAATGAAAAATGGCAATGCCCACAGAGATAGCACAGAACAAAAAGCAACAACAATACAAAATAAATTACAATATTTACAATAATATTAATATATACATTTATATTTTTAATATATGTATGAAAATTAGAAAATAAATATATGTCGCATCTATGTGTACTTATATGTGTGCATGAGATGATGAGTATGTGGAACTTAATGGAGGGGCCCTGGTGAGATCAGCCTGATGGCCTGAGGAAAGAAACTCTGTCTCAGTCTTTATGTTTTGGCTGCGTGACTGCAGAGGTGCTTGCCTGACCGCAACAGCTGGAAAATTCCATTGTTGGGGTGGTGAGGATCCTTCATGATCCTTCAGGCTCTGGTTCTGCACCTCTTGGTGTGTAAGTCCTGCAGGGAGGGGAGTGTAGTTCCAGCAATGCGTTCAGCCAAACACACTACTCTCTGCAGAGCCTTCCTGTCTTGAGCGGAGCTGTTGCCAAACCAGGCAGTGATGTTTCCTTTCAGGGTGCTCTCTACAGCTCCAGAGTAAAAGGATTGAAGGATCCTCAGAGAGACTCTGAATTTCTTCAGCTGGCTGAGGTGGTAAAGGCGCTGCCTTGCCTTTCTCACCAGTGTCTGTTTGTGCTGTCCATGTCAGATCCTCTGTGATGTGGACTCCCAGGTATTTGAAGCTGCTCACCCTTTCCACAGTAGTCCCATTAATCCTCAGTGGCGTATACGTCCTTTGTTGATGTAAAAGTCCACAATCAGCTCCTTGGTTTTGGCCACGTTCATTAGTATGCTGTTATCCTGGCACCAGAGTGACGGGTTAGCCACTCCCTCCAGGTAGGCCTTCTCGTTGTCGTAGATGAGGCCCACCACCACTGTCAGTCCCAGTTCAGTCAGCTTACCAGCAAGTCTGGTGGGGACTATGTTATTGAAAGCTGAACTGCAATCGATGAACAGCAGTCTCACATAACCCCCCTTCTGACTGTCAAGATGAGAGAGAGTTTTGTGCAGAACCTGGGAGACTGCATCATCCGTGTATCTGTTTGGCCAGTATGCAAACTGCAGTGGGTCCATGTTACGAGGGAGGAAGGCGCAGATTTAGTCCATGATCAGCCTCTCGAAGCATTTCATGACCAGTGACATGAAGGCCACTGGTCGGTAATCATTCATGCAGGCTGAAGAAGCATTCTTAGGCACAGGGACAATAGTGGATCTCTTGAATCAAGTGGGAACCACAGACTTGGCCAGGGAGAGGTTGAACATTGTGGTGAACACTGGAGCTAGCTGATTAGCACAGGACTTCAGTACTTGCCCAGATATGCCATCTGGGCCTACAGCTTTCCTGGTGATCACATGTTCACAGAGCCCTCCTCATGTTGTGCTCAGTCACAGAGAGTGTGTGCTTATACCCAGTGGTTGAACTCACTCCAGCTGCGCTAGCAAATAATAACAATGTTATTATTAGCTGGCGAACTAGCAGTGATGTTGCCAGCCCCAAACCATGCATAGACTAGAGTTCAGATCATCGGCTAAGGAGGCGTCTGCACTCGCAGTTAAGGAGGGGCTGCCCTGATAATTGGTTATAGTCCGTAGCCCCTGCCATAGGCGTCTGGTGTCGCAATGCTCCATCTGTATGTAATATTATATAATTCAAAAAGGTGTACTTGAAAACAGGGTTTTGTATCTGTAACCATAGTTTTGTAAATGTACATATGTTTGTATCTGTAAGCTTAGTTTTGCAAACTTGTGCATTTTGTTTTCTGTCTGCAAACTCCATTTTGCAAGTCTGTGCATTCAGACACAGGCTTGCAAACTCACTTCCACAATCTCGGCAGCAAAAATACTTAAGCGCATGTGCGCGTGCACGCTTACGGACTTTTGACACATTTACTACGTGGTATGTTTTGTACCCAGGGATTCGCAAAAGAAAAAGGCTATCAACCCACAAGGGAGGGAGGGCGGGATCTCCAGCTTCTGACCAATCGCTACGCACAACACAGTTGGTTAGTCAACACTGTCAGTCAACCATCATGCTCAGTCAACACAGAGCCATGTAAAGAGATCCAGCCCTGAAAGATGGACTCCGACAGGCCTCAGTAACCACCACTAAGTCAACAAAATACATAAACTTGTGTCCAATGTAACATTAACTTTTTTGAAAAGGTACAAAAAACAATGTTTAGAAATATGGAAATATTTTTTAATAATGGGCCGTTCTAGTCAGATCATATAATTTCTTTTAAGTAAGAAAATATAGTATATGATAAATATATAGTGAGTAGAAATACTAGCGTTACCCCCATCAAAGGACGCTACAAACAGGGACTGTTGAAGTTTACTTTATGCTAATGATGAGTTAGTTGGCTGGCTAACATTAGCTACCTGACTAGGATGGCCCATTATTAAAGATTTTCTTTTTTTTTACCTTTCCAAAAAAGTTAATGTTACATCAGACACAAGTTTATTTATTTTGTTGCGGTAGATCCAGCCTTTTCCCACTTGTAGATAGCCTGTTTCTTTTGTGGTCATGCAGTAAACCTGTCAAAATCTGTAAGCATGTGTGCACGTGTAAGTATTTTTGCTGCCCAGATTGTGAAAGACGCAAGAAAGACAGGAGACAGAAAACAAAATGTACAAGTCTACAAAACTAAGCTTACAGGTACAAACATAAATGTGTTTACAAAACTACAGTTACAGATACAAAACCCTGTTTTCAAGTTTTAGTTTTAGTTCTGCGACTCCAGTTTGTCCCTGTACTTTCTCTTAGCGTCCTTCACCGCCCTTCTCCATCTGTAGGATGCCGCTTTGTTGCCGGATACGAGGCCTGAATTGTAGACATTAGTGCAGACGTTCAAAGCATCGCAGATGGATCTGTCAACCAGGGTGGGAAATTAGCACCGGCTACCAGCCAAATGCTGGTAAAATAGGAAAGTGGCTGGTTGATTTCAGATACAAAATATTGATTTACTATTGAGTGGCCATACATATATCTGTCAGTAGCTGGTAGATGTTCACATTTTAATTTCCTGCTGTCAACACATGGTTTTTGATTAGGAAAAGACCTAACCCTTACTGTAGGGACGATGGTGTTGGCTAGCATTGCTATGAAGCTCGTAACAACATTCGTAAACTCACTGACGTCTTTGGAACTGGATTGGAACCATGTCCTAGTCGATGTCACTTAGACGTCCTGTAGCGTGGCCTCTGATTGGTCAGACCACTGCTTTATGTCGCTCATGACTACCACTCCCAGTGCAATTCTATTCTGGCAGCATGAAAACGGTTGCATGATCTGATTTGCCAAACAGAGGGAGAGAAACAGCCTTGTAGCCTCTCTTGAATGGTGTATAGCAGTGGTCCAGAGTTCGTTCCCCTCTGGTGGCATGCATAATGTGTCGATGGAAGTTAGACATAACTTTTTTAAGGTTCCCCCCTTTGAAGTCCCCAGCCATCACCATAGCCATTTCAAGATGTTTGTTCTGATGCTGGCATAGCACATCATGCAAGTCCAATAGTGCTACATCGATATCCACTTGTGGTGGTATGTAGACTGCCAACTAACTGAGCTGAACTCTCGGGGCAGGTAGAATGGACGGCATGAGATTGACAGATGCTCCAGGTTCGATAAGCAGGAAGAGAAGAGTCTTAATGTCCTTAGGGTTGCACCAGTTGTTTTTAGTCGTGAAACAAACTGCTACACCCTTGGATTTACCAGACTGTCCCGTTCTATCCACACGGAAAACAGAGAAGGACTCAGTTGGGCATATGACTTGATCCGGCAACAGCGTGGTCAGCCATGTCTCCGTCAGACAAAGGATGTTACAGTTACTTATGTCCAGTTGAAATCTAATTCTCTCAACATATTTTCCAGAGACTGGACATTAGCAAGAAGGATGCTGGGCAGAGGTAGAAGGTGGGCTTGGTGCTCTCAGTCTGTTGCAAATGCCGCTCCATTTTCCTTGTTTTCTCCTTCGTTTTCCCATAGGCGCTCGTATGATCTCTGCTGGCCATGCTGGATCGATGGATAAATGGTACAAAGAACTTTGTTTTAAACAAAATTCTATGTCCAGGAGTGTGTTACAAACGTAGGCTGTTACTGCCAATGTAGTAAAAAATTTATTAAAAATGAACACAATTACTAAAAAAACGCACAATCTCTTCGAAACTACCACAACAGCGACTGGACACGGCTGCGCCATTCTAGAAGAATGTGGGCTCCAAAATATACAGTACGAATGTGTTTTTTTACCTTTTGATTCTGGTTCTCAGTGCTCTTGAATGAGCTCTTGAAGAGTTGTTTATTTTTACAGAAAAAGGTCTTTTGAATGAAGTTCAAAATGACCAGCCACAAACCGTTGCTTTGGTATGACGTTGTGCAGTGGTCAGTTCTGAAATGATGCAACCAGAAAAACAGAACTAAGTGAAATCATCCTTGGCAGCTTAATGCTCAACCATAAATTGACTCAGCAGTCTCATACTGTAGTGAATGCAGACTACCCCTGATCCCTGACTCCATATTGATACAAGATGACAAACAACACACTAAAGAGGATAATATTAGCCTAGGCTTAGCCATGACTAAGAGATCAATCATAGCCAACACTATGCTAATGTTAACACATTATAGACATGATTGAAAAATAATAATATTTAGGGATGAATATCTTTCTTAGCAGCCACTAGATGTTTCCAATAAAAGTCAAATAGTCTCCCCCTGCTTCCAGTCTTTATGCTAAGCTAGGCTAACCACATCCTGACTCCAGCTCTGTACTGAACACACAGACATGAGATTGATATCATCTATGATAATCTATGATAACATCTCTCTCTCAGAAAGAAAGTGAATAAGTGTGTGTAAATTTCCCAAAATGTTGATCTATTTCGTTTGCTTACTGTAGTCATCCAGTGTACAATTGGTTAGATCTACAATAGTAATAATACATCAAACTCATAATTTTTTATCATATTAGTGATACTGAGAGGGAAAAACAGGTCTTTAATAGAAGTATGCTCCCTGTTTATTATCAGTAGCTGTGTATGATGTCCTCTGTGTGTCTCTTTGTCCCCCACAGGAACGTCTGTTGCTCTCCATCCTTCCAAAGCACATAGCTGATGAGATGCTTCAGGACATGAAGAAGGAGCCCAGTCAGAAAGAGATGCAGCAGTTCAACACCATGTACATGTACAGACATGAAAATGTCAGGTAACTTGGTACCTCTGTTAACATTCAGGGTGCTGTATGTCTGTCTGAATCTTGTCTTGTTGATTTTTTGATTGTGTATGCAGTTCTCAAATTCTCAAGTTAAAGCTGTTAATGTAAAGCAAACAAGCAAACACACATTTACTTTCTTATTTGTTGACAATTATAAAAACAAACACTGATCTTGATCGAAACAAGCCCACCTGTGAAGTATCTGGAGATACTTCAGCTACTTAAAGGATAGGTTCACAATGTTTCAGGTCTGTCTTAGAACAATAGTCAGGTGCCCATATGTACATTGAAACAGGTTTTGCTTGCTGTAATCATTCCTCCTGCTCATACCGTCCATTAAAAGATTTCTTCTTAATGTGCGTCCAATGGAAGTGATGGGGGACAAAATGCACAGTCCTCGTTGTGTGCAAAAATTAAGCCCCCAGGAAGTGCCCCAGCTTTGAAGCCAATGTGACATAGTAGCCAAACCGTATAATTACAACTTCCGGTTTGTCACGTGATGCACACTGGCCCCAAAAAGCCTTTTTCCCATAGACTCACATTGTGAAAGAGATGTCTGTAAATCAGCGATAATTTCTTTGAGGTACATCAACTTCCCAGTATGAACACTTAAATAGCCCTTATATAAATCATTATATCCTAAAAGTTGTAAACTTCACTAACAGCTGAATCCAGAGTTATAGAGTCACTGCCATTCATGTGACTGACCTAGAGACCGAGCGGTTGGGAGGTGGGGTCAAAGGAGAAGCTAGTGCGCTTGCTCTATGGGCCGCACGATGTGGAAGCTATGTGGACGATCCAGGTAATTTTATACTGGGGAAGTCGAACTTTTTTGGCTTCATGCGCCACTGAGCAGCTTTCATAGGACTGAACGGGGCCCTGCCTCCGACGCTGTATCCACTTCTCTTTATACGCCCATGGCAAAAATACATTCCAAATTTCAGCTGAAGTTAATATGAGGCTTCGCTAGTCTGTCTTAGACAAATTAAGTGGATATATTCCAACTTAAGTCTTTTTAGTATAAAATACCCTCTGTGTTTCCATAGACGCTATTTCCCTGTTGAGCTGCAGTGGAAGAATAGTAACAAAAAAAGGGAGGTTTTTACTAAACAGACTGTAACTTTGGAAGATATCCACTGTCTCACATTAATTTCAGATAAACTTTGGAATGTATTTTCACCATAGACTGTATATATAAAGATGGCCGACGCATCTCCTCTTCCTTTATTTGACCTGTACTTCAGTTTCAGTTTGTCCCATCCGCTAACAAGGAGGGGGCGGTGTTTATGACCTGTACTGCAGCCAGCCACCAGGGGGCGATCCAGATGTTTTGGCTTCAATTTTGGGGAGCTGTCTGTCATCCATCTTTATATACAGTCTATGGTTTTCACACAGAGAGAGGATTGTGGATTTTGTCCTCCATCACTTAGATTGAAATCGCAATGTCCAGTATGAAAGGGAGACGACAAACCTGTTTCACTGTTCATACGGACAAATCTACGAATCTATTCTTTAATAGATATTCTGATGTATATTGTTAAACTGTGCTAACAAAGACAGTCACAAACTAAGTTTATTACCTGAAGCATCACCATCCAACTAGAAAAATTGCATTTTCTGCAGAAAATGCATGTCAATGCTGACAGCTGAAATGAATTTGCAAAACACTGCTCAAAATGCAGAAATGTTGAAAATGCAGAAAATGCTGAAATTAATTTGCAAAACACTGCTGAAAATGTAGAAATTTGAAATGTTGAAAATGTAGAAATGAATTTGCAAAACACTGCTGAAAGTAGAAGTATTGTTGCTTTTACTGTAATAAATTGTTGAAAAAAGCACAATATTTTAAGTATAAATGGTGGAAAAAATTTGAATAGAAGCATTAATGTCCTCAAAGAGCAAGTTTTAACAGCTGAATGTTTTTTGTAGATTAAAATATGCAGTACAAGTCGAAGATGAAGAAATTACAAAGCATTGCTGAAAATGCAGAAATCTGAAGTGAATTTGCATGAAAAATCATAAGGCTCAAATGTTCAAAAAAATGCTCAGAAACCTGGAAGCTGAAGTGTAAAACTGGTAGAATTGGGAGTTGGAAAAGTTGAATAGAAGCATAAATGTCCTTAAAGAACAAGTTTTAACAGTTGAATGGTTTCCAATGCTTAAAACATGCAGAAGTTGTGGTTTAAGTAGTGGTAGCAGTATAGGCTGTTGAGGTAGTAGTAGTTGTTATAGTATTACAGGCTGAAGTTGTGGTGATAGTAGTAGTAGTAGTAGTAGTAGTAGTAAAGGCTGAAGTAGTAAAAATCCGTATTACTCTATGTATTTGTGTGTGTGTGCGTGTGTGTTTGTGTGTGTAGTGACAGAAATAGGTTTGAATTTATAAACAGTTCAAAAGGTCAGAGGTCACAACTGCCAAAAGTAGTTAAACATCAATCCACCAATCAGAACAGAGGAACAGCTAATCAGCATTAGCTGTGTGTCTAACTATCTGGGGCCTAAAAGTGCTGACTCATTGCATCAGAGTTTCTGATTCAAAAAGTTGAATAATAGCTGAATAGCTGAACATCTTGTGAACAGTTTAAAATTTAAATGGAGTCTGTAGTTGAAAGTATGCGGAAGCTGTAGCATTTCAAAGTAGAGCAGGTTGAAGAGGATTCTCCATTGGCTTACATTGTAAAATAAGTTTGAAAAAAGCTTAATATTTTGAAAAGTATAAAATGTATAAAATAGCTGAATATATGCTGAAATGCCCTTAAAAAGCTGAACATCTTGATAGTTGAATGGTCTTTGTAGCTGAAAGTATGCAGAAGTTGTAAGTTCAGAAAGTTGCAGAAGATTTGAAGGTTGCTCCCATTCGTTTTAATGGCAAAACTGTTTTGAAAAAAGCTTAATATCTTAAAAAGTATAAAATGTGAAAAGTAATAGCAGAAATGTCCTTACAAAGCTGAACTGTTTGATAGTTGAATGGTTTCTGTAGCACAAAGTATGCAGAAGTTGAAACAAAGTGAAACAGGCTGAAGTTGTGGTAGTAGTACTAGTAAAGGCTGAAGTAGTAAAAATCCCCACAAAACAGTTAGTTTGTGTGTGTGTGTGTGTTAATTTGTGTGTGTTAGTATCTTTGTGTTAGTGTATTAATGTATGTGTGTGTGTGTGTTAGTATCTTTATGTGTTAGTGTATTAATGTGTGTGTGCGTGTTTGTGTGTGTAGTGACAGAAATAGGTTTGAATTTATAAACAGTTCATAAGGTCAGAGGTCACAACTGCCAAAAGTAGCTCAACATCAATCAGAACAGCTAATCAACATCAGCTGTGTGTTTAACTGTCTGGTGCTGAGTCATAATCCATTCTAAAGCTACATGTCTCTCGTGGGATTCGAACCGCTGGCCCTCGCGTGACAGTCCGGCGTATGAACCACTCATCCACACTTAATGGAGGAGGAGGAGGAGGAGGGTTGGTAAACAGACACTAAGTCTGAAAACACAGAAAACGGACCTAAAACACCCCTCAAACTCCTGCTTCTACCGTACGAACCATACGTCCAATCTCTAAAGTAAGGATATCACTGGAAAGACGAGAACCTTCCGAACGCAGTGATGTAGCTTTGACGTTTGTGGCGTTAGAAATGCGGATACGGCAGTGAGTTAGAATGGGGAGCTTGCCCGGGAGGCTGGGCTTTGAGGCTCGCTGTGGCGAAACTGTAGCTCTGAAAAAATTCAAAAAAAATACTGGAGGAAGCAAAACACTTTTTCCTACATTCTGATGCTAAAATGAAGTCTGTAGAGTGAATATTGTTGACGATAGAGCAGTTTTAGGAGGAGTTTGTCAGGCGGCTGTGCAGTCTCTCCTCACTCTAAATTCTTTCCCATCACTCTAGCCGACCACATACACAATCATTGGAAACTTCTGCATGTATTATTGCGATTTGCGTGGAAACCGTGGGACCAATCTCTGAGAAAAAGTCATAGCATAAATGCCCTTAAATAGCTGAACATTTTGATAGTTGAATGGTTTTTGTAGCTGAAAGTATGCAGAAGTTGTAAGTGCTGAAGGTTGCAGAAGATTTGAAGGTTGCTTCAATGCATTCCCTATGGCAAAAATCTAAAATTAAAAGCGTAATATTTAAAAAAGTATAAAAGGTATAAATGAGAAAATATAGAGCTGAACATTTTGATAGTTGAATGGTTTCTGTAGCACAAAGTATGCAGGAGTTAAAACGTTGCGAAAAACGTATGGAAGAAGGAAAACAGGCTGAGTCAGCATTCACACTAATAAAGCATGCATGCAAATGCTTACAATCTCAAACACCAGCAATTAGACCCATCCCCTGGAATGAGAAACAGCCTGCTATTTGCAGTGTTAATAACACATCACAGATGTCAGACATGGTGCTGACACACATGGTTGTCATTGAAGGATTTTAACTGATGAATGACCAAGATATGATAAGATATGATCTTTACACTGCCAGATTTATAAAGATTTATACAGCCAAGATTGACGATTTTTTATAATTATGTGTCATTGATTTATTTAAATAGATTCTCTGTTTGCAATTCTCTGCTGCTCATCTTCGAGTGCTGAATCTCCTATTGTAATAGGAATAGGTATTGTATTGTGATGAAAGGGTGGATAACTTAAAACGTTGTGACGGCTTTATTGGGTTGATTCACACCTGCTGGTGCAGGATTAATGGGTGCTCTAAAATCCAAGTGGCACAGTGCGGGTATGTGCCGGGCGGCCGTGGTTTCCATTCCAGTTCATGGAATTTTAGCGCACAAAACAGCACATGCGTTTATGCTGACTGAATTGGTAAACTAAATACCACATGTACCAACAGCATCATAAACAATAGAGACTACTAAACACATATTTTACATGGCTTGTTGTAGCCGAATCCAAAGGTTCTATAGTGTCTCTGCTAACACTTGAAGCTGTGAAAACATGAAAGTTCACCACAACATCTCCACCACCTGCTGCTGTCTGATTATCAGCTGATAAAGATTTAACATCATACCTGTGCCACCTGCACTCCATTTCACTGGGGTTTCCCACCCTGGCCGCTAAGTAACAAGCAGCCAAGCAGCACAGCCAAATGGAGGACAGCCAGTCTTCATTCAGTATTCACAGTTTTCCAGAAAGTAATCACTGCTCTGAAGTGATAGGCTGGTCACAGATTCTAACTGAGATTTGTAACAATATAACATGGTGAAACAGTGAAAATGTGCATGGAGGATACTGTTTATGTGACTGTAGCAGCATGATGTCAATACTAATGTGCCGTCTTGTATCTGTCTCTTGTTGCAGTATTTTGTTTGCAGACATTGTGGGCTTCACCCAGCTGTCGTCGTCCTGCAGCGCTCAGGAGCTGGTCAAACTGCTCAACGAGCTTTTTGCTCGCTTTGACAAACTGGCTGCAGTGAGTTTCACACCGTTACCTAACAACAGTTATTCCATGACATTTGCTTGTTTCAGTTATATACATGTATGTAATTTTCATGATGTTACATCAAGATTACAAGAAATTATCAAATAGTTTGATTGTTATATAGACATTTAGAATGTACAGTATATCAATTTTTCATTTAAAATTATTATGCATAGTCACAGTTGAAGTTAAAAGAAGTGATCCAGTGATCCAATTGGTGGTGATAAAGCTTGAATTTTTGGCCCATTTTATTGTGTGTTGGTGTATTGTCCTTAATCCCAAGGATGACTGTCCTAATCATGGAATCATTAGATTAGATTCAACTTTATTGTCATTGCACATGTCACAGGTACAAGGCAACGAAATGCAGATAGCATCTAACCAGAAGTGCATGTATCAAGAGATTTGTGTGTATAAGATTATACATTATGAATAATGATCAGTTATTATGAACAATATCTATCTCCATACTGGCTGTGAAGAGATCCACAAACTCCACAGTCCTTGTTCAGTGCAAAAAAATTGTTGGACCAAAGCTAACATGAGCTTTCAGCAGTCTGAGACAAATTGCGTGGGTATCTCAATTAAGTATGAAGCCAGAGCGGGGGAGACAATTAGCCTAGCTTAGCATAAGGCCTGGAAGCTATGGGAAACGGCTACGTCTGTCCAAATTTTAAAAATACTCCCACCAGCACATGTAAGGATCATTAACTAACATGTTATATCTCATTTGTTTAATCCACAAACAAACAGAAATGTAAAAACGACAAGTTGTGGTTTTATGGGGATATACTGTATGAGTTACATGCTGGAACTATTTCTTACCAAACAAAGGCGGATGCAGTGACTTCCTGGAGTTTCTCTGTTGATTGCCTGCAACCTCAAGGTGTTGACAAGACTCTAATTTTAGATGTCGACTCCAGTGTTAAGATGTAGCACCAGTCCTCGTTTTCCTAGCCGCTCTCCTTTAAATTTATTTTGGCAATGCTGTGTTTTAAAAAGTACTGCATAAAATGTCTAAATGTAGAAAAGTACTGTGGAGTAAAGGCTAAGTATGGTTAGTTAACCGCGAATAGCATTGTCAACACTTGGCTTTCACAGTAAGGCCGACAGTAGCCCTGCGTGGAACACAGCCCTCAGGTTCTTATGAATGGGGCCTGTCTGGCAGTGCAGCCAACAGGGGAGCCAACACAGAGGGCTTTGGCGAAACACCACAGGGTTGTCCAGCAAAAACGTTGCACCTAGCTCAACTTTTGCCGCAATGCGACGTCATCCAGCAGTGCGTTGCGTTGGCCAATTACATACGTGCTCGGGTACATTCCTGGTAGATTACTTTGTAACGTGAATGCCGTATTTGTGCCATTTACTTTGCGATCATTGTGACAAGAGATAAATTGCCGTGCAGTGTTTTGGCATCTGAGAAGCCTTACAATTCACAAATCTGGACTTCCTGGATCACCGACTGACTGAAGCAGCACGGCCCCAC
The DNA here is from genome assembly GCA_008360985.2 of Macquaria ambigua. Classification (NCBI taxonomy): domain Eukaryota; kingdom Metazoa; phylum Chordata; class Actinopteri; order Centrarchiformes; family Percichthyidae; genus Macquaria; species Macquaria ambigua. The sequence goes on along the minus strand of VMKM01000946.1, from coordinate 147,387 downwards.
CAACGCAGCCACCTGAGTTGTTTTAACGCAGGGCTGATTTCAGTCTGAACGCTAAGAGGTCTACCACTGCTCTCACATTAAAATGTACATATTCTGAAGCTCATGCAGGAAGTGGTGAGTAACAGCAGTAGAGTAACTCATCAACGTTGGAGCAGAACAGAAAACCTGTTGTGTGCATGTCTGGCTGGTCAGTATCCAAAAGACCAGATCTGTACATCCCTAAGAGCAATTACAGAATGTTTTAAAGCTCACCCATTCTTTCATTTGCTATAACTGCTAAAAAGACAGATAAATAAGATTGTAGATATCCCAGTCTGCTCTTGGCACGTTCTTGGGTTCATCTCTCTGACTAAACCTTATCTAACCCATCAGAAATATCACCAGCTGAGGATCAAGATCCTGGGAGACTGCTACTACTGTATCTGTGGGCTGCCGGACTACAGGGAGGACCACGCTGCCTGCTCCATCATGATGGGCCTGGCCATGGTGGAGGCCATCTCGTGAGTACAGGGCGAGGGAGCTGGAGAGAGCAGCCTGAGATAAGTCTGTTCTAAAGATCAGTCAGTGTCAGCTACATTTTGATGTGATGCAGTGTGTCAGTCACTTGGTCCACAGTATGGACTGTTATTGACTTTCTGTGGACTACAGCTGTGAAATAAAGTGAATTGAACACTGGTTGACAATGAGAGGAGAGGTCACTAAGCTAATTGATTCTGATGCAACATTTTGGTCAGACTCCAGACAAGTGTGCATGAATGGATCAACTTTAGTTTTGGTGTCCCTTGATGCTCTAAATGAGATCTATCAGAAACAGTGTTTTGCATAGGTTGAGACTGTATTTGTGGTGTCATGGTAGCCAGGGTTTGAAACAGGAAAGAGAGCTGGATTGATGATTGTAACCAAAACAGAAGCTAGTTGTGGTTCTTGCTGCTTTTTAAAAAACAAAAAAATGGTTGCTTTGTAAACAAACCACAGGTACGTCCGAGAGAAGACCCAGACAGATGTAGACATGCGGGTTGGAGTGCACAGTGGTACAGTCCTGGGGGGAGTGCTGGGGCAGAAACGCTGGCAGTATGACGTCTGGTCCACTGACGTCACTGTGGCCAACAAAATGGAGGCTGGAGGGATACCAGGGTAAGAACAGACATCAACTCCATGCAGTACTTCTCTTTTGTTTGTTTTGAAAATAAAGTTCCTTTGATTTTCCATACATTGACTTCCTTGACTTTTCAGAAAATCCTGATTTAATGGATTTCATGATGTGAACTGAACTAAGTAACTACCAGTTGAAGTATTACATGGAAATACATGGTTAACTTGCCAATAATCCCCACGTGTGGAACATTAGGCTAATGTGGGAAACCTGAAAACATGATCTACATTCCATCTAACTTGCCCACAGCCTGAGAATTTGGCCTGTGTTTGACAGGAGGATGTTCCTGTTTGTCCCTTGTGAGTGGGTTCTGTTTCCGTGGCCTGGAGGGATCAGGTTTGAGTCACCTGTAGCTACAGGATCAGACCCTGTATCACCTACACAATGAATGCATTGTCATTCCACACAACTGGTGATGGTAATCCAGTAGCTAGTAGTAAAATTGTCACGCAGTCCAACAAAAAAAATCAAACAATTCACCTTTGCGTGGACGTCTTGTTGCAGAACAACTCAACATCTCCACCGTCGCTCTCCTGTTGTCTCCCAGGTGTGCTGCTTAAGTGGCTAGTTATAAGTCAGACCTGTTGGCGTGTGATGTCAGTTCTAAAACCTCCAATCTCTTTCTACTTACACCTTCTACCAAAAGTCAAAGACTTATCAGAACAATCGTCCATAGAGATAGGTGTTTAAAAAAATTCTAAATGTCCAAGAAAGTACAAGGGAGGAACAAGGCATCAACCACCAATCCCATATTACACTGCTACACAACAAACGTGTTAGTAAACAGTTGTATATTTACTCATCCAGCAGAAACAGAGCGACATTAGTATTCAGGTGGAGTGGTGTCTGTGTCCATCCAATGAATCTAGGTCCAATATTCCCTCACTGACTCATTCACAGTGTTCACCAGCTAGTCTCTAACTGCATCTGTCTGCTGTTTGTTGAGCTAGTTGACAGTGGCTTTTCGGAGCTTTGTCACTGAAAACAGGCGCCTGCTGCTGCTGGAAACTGCAGGTTGATGAGAGAGGAGTGTGTGGGCCGTGAAACCAATACAGTAAGCTAAAAGAAGCTAACGGATCTGTAGAGCTGAGGGGAACTGCAGAGTTGGTGATAAAATACTCTACGCTACGTGTGACACATTGCACACAATTTCAACCATTTTAATATAAAAAGTATTGATTAGTGCAGTGTTAAAAAATAAACTAATCCAAAGCAAAATAATAGAATTGAGCATGGATGTTCATTCTTCACCAGTTTGACAAAAAAAAATCTTGTTATTCAATTCAATTCAATTCAGTTTTATTTATATAGCGCCATATCATAACAAAGTTATCTCGGGGCACTTTTTCGAGTAGAGCAGGTCTAGACCGACTCTTTATATTTACAGAGACCCAACAATTCCCACCATGAGCAAGCACTAGGCGACAGTGGCAAGGAAAAACTCCCTTTTAACAGGTAGAAACCTCGAGCAGAACCAGGCTCTGGGTGGGCGGTCATCTGCCTCGACCGGTTGGGTTAAAGGGGGAGAGGAGAGAGCAGGAAGAAAGAGAACATACAGCAGCACAATACAGTTTCACACAGAGATGTAACGCAATGGCCGCGGCAATGGCATGGCTGTCAACACCAACAGAAACAATACTAAGAGCAATATTACAGCAGCAATACTAATAATAATAGCAACAACAGCTGCAGCAGCGGGTGCAGAGGAGGAGCACGGGGGCAGCAGGCGGCCGCAACCATAGATCCAGACTCTACAGCTCCGGAGGCAGAAACACCTGCAGAAAGCAACAGAAGGAGAGAGAAAGGGGAGAGAAAGCACACAACTACGGGAAGAAGTTGAATTAGTAACAAGCATTGATGGGATATGAGGGCGTACAGATGGAGAGGAAGAGGAAGAGGAGGAGAGAGGAGCTCAGTGCATCATAGGAAGTCTCCCTGGCAGTCTAGGCCTATAGCAGCATAACTAAGGGGTGGCTCAGGGCTCACCTGAGTCAGCCCTACTATAAGCTTTATCAAAGAGGAAAGTCTTAAGCCTACTCTTAAATGTGAGGAGGTTGTCCGCCTCCCGTACACAAACTGGGATCTGGTTCCACAGGAGAGGAGCTTGATAGCTGAAGGCTCTGGCTCCCATTCTACTTTTAGAGACTCTAGGAACCACAAGGAACCCTGCATTCTGGGAGCGCAGTGCTCTAGTGGGTTAATAGGGTACTATGAGCTCTTTAAGATATGATGGTGCCTGACCATTTAGGGCTTTGAAGGTGAGGAGAAGGATTTTAAATTCTATTCTGGATTTTACAGGGAGCCAGTGTAGAGAAGCTAATATTGGAGAGATATGATCTCTTTTCCTGGTTCTTGTCAGTAAACGTGCCGCAGCATTCTGGATCAGCTGGAGAGTCTTAAGGGACTTATTGGGGCAGCCTGATAGTAGAGAGTTGCAATAGTCCAGCCTAGACGTAACAAATGCATGGACTAGTTTTTCTGCATCTGTTTGAGACAGGATGTGCCTGATTTTTGCAATGTTACGTAAATGAAAAAAGGCAGTTCTTGAGGTTTGTTTTATGTGGGAGTTAAAGGACATATCCTGATCAAAGATAACTCCAAGATTCCTTACGGTGTCGCTGGAGGCCAGGGCAATGCCATCTAGAGAAACTATATCTTTACATAATGTGTTTCGAAGGTGTTCGGGGCCAAGTACAATAACTTCGGTTTTGTCTGAGTTTAACATCAGAAAATTGCAGGTCATCCAGGTTTTTATGTCCTTCAGGCATGCTTGAAGTTCTTTTAATAAGGACAGATTGATCATATCTAGTAAAGAAATGCTAACTAAGGGTAAAACTTCTTTAAGCAGCCTAGTTGGGACGGGGTCTAAGAGACACGTTGATGGCTTAGATGAGCAAATCATGGAAGTTAGCTGATAAAGGTTGATGGGAGAAAAGCAGTCTAAATGTACATCAGGTTTTACAGTTGTTTCTAAGGTTCCTGTGTTTGAAGATAAGTCGGTACCAACTGAGAGCAAGAGGTGCTGAATTTTGTCTCTAATAGTTAGAATTTTATCATTAAAGAAGCTCATGAAGTCGTTACTACTGAGGTCTATAGGAATACATGGCTCAACAGAGCTGTGACTCTCTGTCAGTCTGGCTACAGTGCTGAACAGAAACCTGGGATTGTTCTTATTTTCCTCTATTAATGATGAGTAGTAGGCTGCTCTGGCATTACGGAGGGCCTTCCTATAAATTTTAAGACTATCTTGCCAGGCTAAACGTGATTCTTCCAGATTGGTGGAACGCCATTTCCTTTCAAGTTTTAGCGATGTTTGTTTTAGTTTGCGGGTTTGCGGGTTATACCATGGAGCTAACCTCCTCTGTTTTATTATCTTCTTTTTTAGAGGGGCGATAGAGTCGAGTATTATTAGTAGTGAGCCTGCAGCACTATCAACAAGATGATCAATTTGGGAGGGACTAAAGTTAGCATAGGAGTCATCTGTTACATTGAGACATGGAACTGAATGAAATGCCGATGGAATCACTTCCTTAAATTTAGCTACAGCACCATCAGATAGACATCTAGTGTAGGAATGTTTGCCTAATGGCGTGTAGTCCAGTAATAGGAATTCAAGTTATTAAATAATGGTCTGATAAAAGAGAATTCTGTGGAAAGACTATTAGATGTTCAATTTCTATGCCATAAAGAAGAACAAGGTCGAGGGTGTGGTTAAAACAGTGAGCGGGTTTATGTACACTCTGACAGAAGCCAATTGAATCTAATAATGAGATAAACGCAGCACTAAGGCTATCATTTCCTACATCCACATGAATATTAAAATCACCTACAATAATTATTTTATCTGTTTAAAGGACTAAACCTGATAAGAACTCTGAGAATTCAGATAAAAATTCAGAATACGGTCCAGGAGCTCGGTACACTATAACAAATAGAACTGGCTGTAGAGTTTTCCAGGTTGGGTGTGAAAGACTAAGAACAAGGCTTTCGAACGAGTTATAATTTAGTTTAGGTTTGGGTTTGATTAATAGGCTTGAGTCGAAGATGGCTGCAACTCCACCACCTCGGCCTGAGCCTCGAGGAGTGTGAGTATTAATGTGACTGGGGGGAGTGGATTCATTTAGGCTAACATATTCATCCTGACACAGCCAGGTTTCAGTAAGACAGAATAAATCAATATTATGATCTGAAATTAGATCGTTCACTAGAACAGCTTTAGATGAGAGAGATCTGATGTTCAAGAGTCCACATTTAATTCTCCTATTTTGTTGTACTGTTGCATTGGTGGTTTTACTTTTTATTAGGTTTTTATGTGTAACTCTTCTGTTTACTTTTGATTTAAATAATTTAAGTGGTCGGGGGGCAGACAACCTCTCTGTGGAGTTTAGGGTGGGTAACTGCTCTAATGGAAGCGCAGAGAAGCGTGTAGGACTGCAGCTCTGCCTCCCTGGTCTGGACCACAGACTGTATTAAGTCTGTGGTCTGAACTCTGAGCTGTCATGGCTTTGGGCCACTAATAAATTCGGCCAGATTTCTAGATATGAGAGCAGCTCCATCCAAAGTGGGATGAATGCCATCTCTCCTAATCAGACCAGGTCTTCTCCAGAAAGTCCGCCAATTATCTACAAAGCCCACATCATTACCTGGACACCACCTGGACAACCAGCGGTTGAATGATGACATGCGGCTATATATGTCATCGCTAGTAAGATTAGGTAGGGGCCCAGAGAAAACTACGGAGTCCGACATTGTCTTTGCATATGTACACACCGACTCAACATTAATTTTCGTGACCTCCGATTGGCGTAATCGGTTGTCATTACCGCCGACGTGAATAACAATCTTAGCATATTTACGTTTATCCTTAGCCAGCAGTTTTAAATAGGATTCAACGTCGCCCGCTCTGGCCCCTGGGATGCATTTGACTGTGGTCGCTGGTGTCGCTAATTTCACGTTTCGCAAAATGGAGCTGCCAATAATCAAAGTTGGTTTCTCAGCGGGTGTGTCGCTAACAACAGAAAGGAGGTAGACTAACAGGTATTCCTATAGTCATGTTCAGTGTAATGCCCGTAAGTTATACAAGGGAGTGGGGGAAATTGTCAGCTCAGAAAATACAAATATTCAGTTAAATTCTCTCAAACTATTAACCTTAAAATGCATACGCAACTGGCTGCTCTGTCTGGCCGGTCAGTTGCACAGCAGTAATGTGTTCATCACGGCTCCTGCACCATCATTTGTACTGGTGGACACTAAGACCACTACATCTGCACCACACCACATTCTTTAACACAGTATTTTTCAGGTATAACCTCCACACAACTGATGTTCTTTGTCAGGACATAATGTATTTGTAAGTTAAAATCTGGCCTAGCACACTCTCACTAAAACCAGCAACATTTATTTTATATAAAACAATGTCACTCCTCACTCAAGCAAATGGAATCCTGCTTACTGCGTAGACAGTCCAGACTTATTTCTGACTCTGACATATTCTTACAGCTACATTTAAACTAGCTGTAGAAATCGTGTACTAGAGAAAACGAGACACATTCTGTATCTGTGATTTCGGAGCTGACAGCAAATTCTCCGGTGTAACGTTACTGCGTGAACTCGGCAGCAACGACAACACAGCACTCTTTCCTGCAGTTAACGTCGCCATGACAACGACGTCAACGATAGGGAAATAAGCCACATTAAAACCACTTTCATCTGGAGGATCGCTGTGAATGATCTCCAGCTACACTGTATATCCAACATCACTAACAATTTTTGATCAATATTGTACGTATGTATTTCAAAATAGAAAACGTTACACTTCATAACGTATTGTATTCATAACACGAGGTTTGGGTTGGGTCCGGATGCGGACCGAACGGCTTTGAGAAGTCCTGTGCTAGACTGTCTAAATGGTTTGTAAGCGTTTTGTGACATCTAGTGGTGAATTAAAGACAATACATGACCTCCTGCTTGAAGGACCAAATCTCCAATTTTCAATGTTATCTCTGTGTTCAGTGTAAATGCTGACATGTTGGCTGAGCTGCTAATTGGAGAAAAACAATGCTGCTAAAAGACATTATGATAAATTACAGGCTTCACACACCATCTCCAAAAACCATAAACTTTCAAACCCCACCAAATCTTTCTAAGCACTCATAAGCACGTTTATTTGGCATAACCCTAACCCCTAACTCATGACATACAGGCATGTGTGCTGCACCCAAGTTCAGGCCTCATCTGGTCGGCACATTCCCATATTGAACCATTTGCATACTGTATAAAAACTACTGCCTCAATTAAACAGTCAAAGAGTATTTATGGGTGAAACGATGTGTTTCAGATGTGAACTCTGGCATTGGCAGAACTCTTCTCAACTACAATGGTTCCATGTGTTCAAGAAATAGGTGTATAAAACAATATGCAACCAGAAGAAAGCTTCCTCAAGAATTAGAAAAATAAGTATTTCATACCCAATAATCAGACAAACAGAAGATGAAATCTTGTCAAAGGTAGTTTTTACTTGTGAATCTGACACACATTTGTGCTACAAAAATCTCTTACTCTAAAAAAAGCAACATCGTTATTTTCCCTAATATTTGCCCATCACTTCTTGCCCTTCTTCTCATAGAGCATGTAACACTTCTCACAGGCCATTGAGAGGCCGGCGACGAGGGGAAGAAATTCTTCAAAGTCCAACTTATCATCTTTGTTTTGGTCCAGATCTTTCATGATGTTGTCCACAGTTTTGGGGTTCTTCTGGGACTGAAAGAGTATTAGCAAGAGAGACACGTTCAGGGTGCAAAGTTAAAGTTAAGAGCAAGAAGTTACATGTATACATACATGATCTATGCTTAGGATTAGATTTGATAGAAGATTCTTACTTTCAGGAAGGTGGGTAACTCAGTCTCGACTAGTTTTTTCAGTTCCTTCTTGCTTAAGGTCTTTCCATCACCGTCTTCATCGGCATAGCGGTGGAACAGCCTGATCAGGGTCTCCATGCAAGTCTCCAACTCAGTCATGGCTGCAGAAGCGGGTGCTGAAAGGAGGAAAGACGAGTCTGGGTATACATTTCACAGGAAATAGACTTTCTTCTTCACTACACTTATTGGACAGATGTTATAGGTTACTGTGCAGAATAATATTTTACATACAGATAAGCATTAGGAGTGATGCTTTACTATAGTTTCAACTACCAGATATATAAAATAGCCATAGACCTCTATCTGCCCCAGGACCAATTAAAACATTAAAACAGCCTAATTTATATATTAACGTATGAATGAACTAAATGGAACTTTCTATAACTTTTTAACTTTTACTTCTGCAAAATGTATAACTTTTAATGGACACGTGACATTGGGGCATTGCCACATTAACTTAAGTAGAGGATAAGGCTGGTGGAAATGAACTAAGTACGTTTACTCAGATACCTACAATTTTGACGTACTTTACTTGAGCATTTCCAATTTATGCTACTTTATTCTTCTACTCCACTACAATTCAGAGGGAAATATTATACTTTTTACTCCACTACATTTATTTGATTTAGTTACTTTGCAGATTCAGATTAATAATACAAAATATAATCAATAAATAAATTAGGATGTATTATGATGGATAAAGATAAGATTGTATTGATTCCCTGGTGAAATCCACAAGCTACCCAGCAGTATATATAGTTTTAAAAAAAGGCCCTGCCTTTACATTAATGTACACATTAATGCATCAATAATTATAATTCAGTAAGACACATTATTCTGAAATGGGCCATTCTGCATAATGAGTACTTTTACTTTTTGTACTTTAAGTATATTTTGATGCTAATACTTTTGTACTTTTACTAAAGTAAAATTTTGAATGCAGGACTTGTAACAGAGTATTTCTACACTGTGGTGTTGCTACTTTTACCACTGAGGCTACTTCATCCAAAACTAACATTGTTGTTAAGTGAGGATGTGGGTGTTTTACTGGCACTCAAAAGCAAATTCTTCGGCTATTAGACATCATTTTCTGGCACATAAACTAAAATCCTTATCTCAAGGCTCCCAGTCTCCCTCTCCCACTGCCTCCCCCTTCCATGTACCCTTTTCTGGTTGAGAACTATGCACAGAGGAATGAGAGACAAAGAAGAGTGAAATAACTTAACGGAAAGATAAATAAAGGACCAGCTGCTACTTGTCAGAAGTGGAAAGTCCTGCGTAATGCGCCAACGCCCAAGCCCACCCAAGAAAACGTGGAATACTATGCTATATATCGCCTATATAACCCATAACTGTGAAAAAGCAGCTTTTGCATGTAGCCTACATGTATCAAGCTACATACAGCAACTGAGATGAATAATCTTCAACTGTCAACTAAATTATCAGTTTTCTAAACGCTGCGTTCTTTTCTATGTTGCGTGAAAGAACGCGAGACAACAGTGAAAACACAAGTAAGTGTTTAAATGATTAAAATGGACTTACCAGGACACAAAGAGGCGAAAACTGCAGTTTGAGATTCAGTGAGGAGTGCAGGGGCTCACTGAAAGTTTATTCAAGAATTTATAGTCGGCTAGGCAACGCCCAATAGGATGGGAGGGAGAGGGAGGGTCATGGAGTCAGAGGCAGAGAGAGAGAGGGAGTAAATAACGTAAAAAAAGCCACGTGCAAATACCATCCCTGCCCATGTTTTCTCACAGGACTGTCACCGCAAGAGATACAGAGATAAAGCCATAACTCCATGAAAGAAGATCTGTTGTTCAAACTTCTTCTGATCCAGTCGTCTATTAGGCTACATCTGTTTCCCCTGGATATGATTTCAAACAGCCAACTCACATCAAAATGACACTTTGGTTAAAACAAGGCAGACAGTTATGCCATATTCAACATTTTTTTAAAGCCTTATTTATCTAAGGAAGTTTCACGATCTTTGTCAGGAACGCCCTGTTCACACCGACAGTCACACCTGTAAGCTGCCCAGTACAACCAGTCTGATCTGTTGGCCACTGAGCAGCTCCAGGCAAACTGTTGCTAGGCCACCATTGCCCAATAAAAACAAAAGAGCAAACGTGAAAATGTATAAAACACTACATTTCTTTGACATTTTAAGAAACTTTTGCTTTTTATCACACCAAAGAGCGTCACCTTGACAAGACAAGAATAACCAACCATCATCACCCCCCTCAGACAGTAGCAGACAGTGGTGTTACATCGTCACAGTTGGTCTTGAGTGTTTGACGCTCACCCCATGACCGTAACATCTCTAAAAAACCCCTGTCAACATTCTCACTGAAAAATGAACTTTTTAAGATAAAAAGAAACATGCTGTGTGCATTACAATTATACATTTCAGGTATATATATTTAGTTTAAATCTATTTATCCTAGTAAGATGTGTGTGTCATGTCTCTGCACACATTCACACACCTGGGTCAGTCCACAACCAGTCTACTTCTGATGACCATGAAGCAGCTGTGGTTTAGTCACTTTGTCAGGGGCATTTTGTCCACAGCTGGTGGAAGAGGAAGAGAAACAAGCTATGGTTTCTATCCCTCTCCTGCCTTTTCCTAAACAGTTGTCCATCAGCTCACAATTTTAGGATACCAGCACACCTACCTGAATAAAACTGGTTTGACAGAATAACACCACATTCAAAGTATTTTACAAAGTTTAATTACAAAATGAATTAAACAAAAAAGGAACTTGATGCGGTGATGAATACACAAATATCATGATGGGATGCATGAATCTATTTGCAACCAGTGTAAAAAGAGTGCTGAGGAAAAGGTTATCAATGGAATGTAGATAGCTTTTTTTATGACCTTACATATAACCAGGGACATTTCTCAACAATTCAAATTTGAATATCACTGTAAACAAATAACTATGTCGTTATAATGGCTACAAACTTGTAGTCACTGAACTGATCATCACTTTCCAAGTTATATTCCCAAACCAAATGTTTAAAAAGCCTGTGGAAATACAACAAGGGTTATGGATTTAAGCACCTGGGGTAATATTGGACTGATTAAAGGGAATATTGACTGATTAACAGGATGCAAATTGGATCCAACAGATTCATCAGTTCTTCCTTTTGCCCTTGCTGGCAGCCTTGGCTGGTGTTACTGCGGGAACGGCTGCTTGGTAGAGAGCGGCAGATACTTTGTTGATGTAGTACAGGGCGAAGAGGGAGAATATCAGGCTGGAACAGAAAGAAAGGCAAGAAAATACATTTAAAGACTACTTTTAACTGTGTTGTATGAAGCTGAAGTAGGTATTTGTGATCTGCAGAGGCACTGTCACGTACCATGTGGTGACACAGACACGGTGTACCAGACCAGAGGCAAACAGTGACAGGCACAGGCACACCAGAACTGGAAGTTGAGAGAATGAATATTACAAGTGAGGAGCAGAGTCTGAATGATATATCAAAGCACTGATATTGAGGGCTAATCCCAGATAAAATGTACATACTGTTTGTAAGATGGTATATTAAATCACTGAGCAACTGTGTATTAGGAAGGGTTAACTCCTATTAGGAAAGGCTGGAATGGTGATGTTTGGATATGCTTTAATAATCAAGAATGCTGATGTTTCAGTGTAAGCAGGGCTGAGGCTTGACTCAGCAAATCACAGGAGAAATATTAGGCTAAACAACATGTAAGCAAAAAATAAAAAATAAACTGACTGCATGAGTGTGATTTGACTTACTCTCTGGGAAAATCTTGGCTTGGAATCCTTTCCCAAAAATCAAGTTTTCCAGATTATTAAATGCCTGAAAATAAAGTTAAGGTGGAAAACTCCTCAGTGGTATTTGCACATTTACATCAAGTTAGGCAGAAAACGGGATGCAACATTTTGCTGAAAAAATTGTACAAAAAAGACAACAACAGCATGGGATGTTCATTTACAAAAAAAGCTATTTTAAACAATGCATGAAATACTAAAGAATCTTGTTGTTTAACAATTAGCAACACGTTAAAGCAGTCACAAATAGGATACAGTGAGGGAGCAAATGAAGAGGACTGAGCCCAGGAAACCTCCCAGGATGGTGAGCCACTCAGTAGATCCCAGCTGCTTACTGAACATCTGCATCCCAGCAAATACCAGCACTGACAGCAGACTGGACAGCACTAGAGAGGTGCCTGTGCTCACTGCTACAAGGCAGAAAAAGGGCAGTTTTTATTGTATCACGCCTTTCAAACATAGATGCAATTCAAAGTCCTTCACAAAGGAGAAGAAAGACTGAGGCTAGTCTTTACACTGATGGGAATGTGGTGCAGTAATACCACTGAAAATACAGGACACTTCAGCTGCAACTAAACTGATATGAGTTTCTATCTGCTTGACCTCATCAGAAATAGACATTTAATATCAACACACTTATAGGTGAGACACAGGACGTATATGCAGAGGTAGCCTATAATATTACCTGTTAAGCTAGCGTTAGTTCGTTTCAGCTAATAAGGATCAAGTTTTAACCAACAAGCCTTGTCTGAAGAATGGGAGAGCAAGTGTTGGAAAAACTTTCTGCTGCATAGTATCATCATTTAAGTTACAATATCGTCAACTTGGGAATATATCAACTCAAAACAGTCCAATTACAACATCTAACTCTTTATAACGTAACGCCACGTCAGTGTTCGTTCATAAACGTTTCCGACAAGTCGCTGCTAGCTTTAAGCTAAACAACCGACGTTAGCGGCAGAAAGATACGGCTAAAGTAAAGCTCTACATACACCGTATAATCAAAAATCTATATCATTTTTAGAGTAGTGAATACAGTAAAAATAGCAACTGGACTGCAATCAGTCACCTAAAGCAATCGATTTCTGAACGTTACCGTTAGCTAACTAGCTTGACCATAGGACTAGACGCTAATATCTTACAATAATGCAAATACAGACTTGCTTGGTGAGATTATTTGAATTATAAATTAATCGTGCAATACATACCCATGACACAATGTCAAATTAGAGTCCTTGTAATGAAACGGAGGTGAATTATTAATTCGTTGAGCCAGCTAATTGTCTACACCGGCACTAGGAACTAAAAAAACCTCACCACCCGGTCCAAATGACAGGTGGGACCAGTGGGCGGAGTCGTGAATGGAGGAAGAGAGGTTTGGATGTATAAGAACTTGTAATACACCCATGCTTTTTACGCTGGTTAGATGGAAATGTTACTATAAGTCATCTGAATAAACCGCGGTGTTATAAGTAATGGTAAATGTGACTCTTATTTCAGTTTTCCTGTTACAACTACCCTTCTTATCGGAACTATCGCTTATGCTTCTGGATTTACACATGTATCCCTTCTTTATCTTAATCCTAACATGCTTTGCAGTTATTTACACAGTATAAGAAATATAGATATATATTGCTTTTTTAAAAAGGAGGTAATCTCCTTAGCTCATGTCATTACACATTTGAAGTTAGTCAACTATATGAGAAGAATGTTACTCCCTGACAATTTACAATTAAGGGGAGTTTCCTTTATAATACCTAAAGAATTTTATCTCAAAAAGCACTTTCTCAAAAAATTCAAAAAAGATGTAAATGTTTTCAAGTGAATTATTGACAAGTTTATGCTATTTGATTTGCATAACCAGACATTCATTTTAAGTTTAATTTCATTTACATAAGTGTAAATTCATCAATGAAAGCTTTTTCTTTGTTTTCATGACAAGTCTGAACTGTATATTAAACATTAAATCCTGCAGTAACAAGAAAGCCTGTACTGTGAATGAGTGTACTTTATTACCATCTTCATTTCATTTGCCTACTTTATTTGCCCCTGACATGGTGCACGATTTTATAAAAAAGGGCTGTGTAATATCCCACAAGCTTCACCATTCAAATGCTTGAATGAACACTGGATTAAGACCCTGGTGGTGGTAAGGGTCCGCTAATCTGGGTGAAGGAGGTGGTATTTGAACATGGCACACACTGTGAAAAAGATGTGCTTGGGAGGCAAAAATAGACTCCAGTGACAAAAGTGTTCAGAACAAAAACATTAGACAACAATTGACAGTTTAAGAAATTAATTGTAGAAAATGTATTTGGGATTACAACAGTATTCTAAGACTTTTCATGGAAATGTTACAGACAGACTGAGAACAACAGAAAACCACATCAATGTTTACTGACAAATTAGCACGTCCTTTCTAAACCTTTTCACACTGGACATATCAAATGTAAACATAATAACATATATGGTTTTTCTGCATCTATTTCATTCAAAATATATTAAAATATAAAAAAACATAATGGGCAGAGAGCTGCTTTTATATTCCTTTGATGTTTGTTGGTGCTGTGTATGCACATAAGTCAGTTAAACATTGTTTTTCAGTTCATTCCTCTGTACCTCATTAATGAATCACAGACCTTCTGTAGTTACAGTATCTGTTGACACATCGAGACAGATGTCCACATCCACACTAATTTGTAGCATTTCACATCAGGACTGTCTTTCATAACGGCTTCTTCTTCAGTCCAAAAACAGCTATAAACAGAAGAATCTCCACAAACGCAGGTAGCACACTAGAAGGAGAGACAGACCGAGTTAGAAATGTAGGGAGAACCATTAATAACAGAGCTACAGTACTTACATGCATTCATACTTCATACTTACTGATACTTCATTGTTTATAGAGGCTCTATCACTTTGCTCTCTGAAAGCTAATATATGCATGCATGTCAACACACACAAACCAACCTGCAGATGGCAAAAATAACCCAATATGTCCAGCATTCCCACTTCTCAAACACAAAGAAAGACAAGGATACGGATGCGCTGCAGTGGACAGCCAGTGCTATTACAATATCTGTCAGGGAAAAAACAACACGCTTTTGGAAAAATAAACACACATTATTAAGTATATATACACTAACCTGCAAATAGCAAGGATCCACCAGTAGATGTCACACTCCCACTGCTCAAATAGAAAGAAAAGCAGAGCCACTGAGGCACTGGCATGGGTTCCTGTAGCTATGGTAGGCGAAAAGGCGAATATACAGGAGTTTGGAGTCATGGAATTGTAACTCAAGACTAGAATGGCTTTTTAATGTCACTTATCTCTTTATATACTTTGATATATTTAGAGGGCTTCTCAAGAGATATTTCATTTGACACCAATTTCCTGACTCGTGATAAGACTATCATCAATTTTAGGCCAAAATGAATTCCCAGGTGCAATTCTTTGTCCAGGAGGCAGATGCCATTGCACTTCCTGCTCTTATCTCGTGCCTTATCATTTTTCTGCGTGGGAGCCCCACATCAACATCTCAGTTACAACTGAATATAGATTATGCTTTTTAAAAAATTATTATTATATTTTTTTGCAAGTTTTCCCTTATTGGACAGATGGTAGTGAAGAGTCAGACAGGAAACAAAGGGGGAGAGGGGGGTATAACAAGCAACAAAGGTCCCCGGCTGGAATTGAACCAGGGACGTTTCAGTTATGTAGCATGCGCTGTGACCATTCGGCAACCAGGGTATATCATTTTAGACCAAAAAAAAAAAAAGAAGATACTATTGAGCTCCACTGTTGATGGATATTGGTTTCTGTTCACCAATACATATATCAATTATATCATCTTATATCAATCATCATCAATGAGGGACCCAGTGTCAATGTAAAGGATACACAGGAGACCTTGACTGCAGTTGAACATTGACACTCCTGAGAAGAACCCAGCCAATTCTATAGCAAACAGACCGAGGGTGACTGCCAATGCCACCACCAACCTGAGACAAAGAGAAACATATTAGAGGGTGTGTATGCCTGTGTGTGTCAAAACATGTCTTACTTTGTGTGTGTAGGTGTTTGTCAAATGTATTCTTACTTTCTGTCTTCATTGCCATACTGCTCTTGTGTGAAATCCAAAGGCAAGCAAGCTTTAACGTTGTTTTCCTGTGAAACAAACATTTCAAACTGTATGAAAATCACCTACAACTACAAGACTTGAGAAACAGTGATGAACTGTAAAGATATAAGGTGCTGCTACATTATTGGTTATCAAGACATTTGATCTTAAAACGCACCTAAAAACATAATTTTAAAAATGAGTTAAGAGTGCGTGAAAAAATAATCTGTTTTACTTACCCTCGACCAAAAGATCGTGATAACAATAACTAGGTGAGCTATGATAGTCAAGAACCGCGCAGGGACAAGGCTGCCGACAGCCGACATGTTGAGCAACTATTTACTTAATCAGACAACGAGTAAACTAAAATACATTGCGCAAACAGCGAAAAAAATGCGACGTTATCCACGGCTATTCAAATGTGCCTGGCAGCTAAAGCTAAACCAGTGTTAGGTTAGCGTATTTTGCTCACTTAGCACTTGGCTAACTTTGTCCAAGACGAACAGAAACAACACCGCTCGACGTTGTATGTAGACAAATGGATTTTCTATTACTACCAAACACAACCAGCTACAGACAGCTGCAACTTTCACGTTGTTGCGCCTTAAGACGGTTGCTACAACAACCGACAACACCGACTGAAGCCAGTGTATTCTTATTTACTGACCGGTTTCACCAGCAACCAACATTCAAAGGTTCCGGACACGGACGACAATTGAGACAGGACTGTTCGTGTTTTCCTTACACAGCACTGCCATCTAACGGCAACACGAAAACTGGGCCACAAACAATTTGGCATGTGGAAATTTTAGGCTACGGAGACACGAAACAACAACCAGGAGGTTTATTTTGAGAAAATGAGCTGCTGATTATCTAGGCTGTTGGGAGGAAACAAGAGTGAAGCGATGCGTTTCAAAAATATTTTACTCTTATAAAAATACCCTGCATCAACCGTTATTATAAGAGTATTATGGTATAAACCAGACAGGATGGTTTTACATAGTCAAATATGCATATATTAAAATAAAACATCTATTGCTGTAACATAATACCACCAAGACCCATTTTAACGATGTGACATGTTAATCATTCCTTGGGCAATGCGGCTGTGATATAGCCTAAACCAGACCCCTTCCAACCCCCCCCCCCCCCCATCCTATTTCTACAACGAGTCGACTCGTTGCTTCGAGACAGACAGCACAGAATCAGCGTGTGCGCAACAGCACACACCAAGCACAGAAAACAACCGACAGCAAATCTGTTGTGACGGTTCACCAGTCTAGGCCCAGGTTTGCTTTCGCTTAGTACGACTGACATAAACTATCCCTGGCTTTCCCCAGAAAAAAAAGGTTTAGTTGTTGTATCGCAGAGACGCTGGGATCGTGGAGGCATGGCAGAAGCGGAGTTACAAACCTTTACCTCTATCATGGATGCGCTGGTTCGCATTAGTGTGAGTATGACGCTCATTTTATTACGCTATTTATTTCAACCACGTGTGCTTATTTTAAACGAGACACCATTATATTATTTTACCCTCCACCTTATTTAAACGCACAATTTTCCTCCATATTTCCTCCCGACCCATCTGAATGCAAGTTGCGTATATGTGATGAAGGAATGTGAGGCATTTCTTTCTTTAGAACATTTTTTTTTTTGCATCTATTGAATCAAAGAGAGGTTTTGGCAAATGTCTAGCTCCGTGGGTGGAAACATAAAAACAAGGCCACAAATAGCATATACACAAATTCCAAACGTTGTAGCCGATAAAGCAGTGGATGTTTGATGATTAGGCTATAATCAACGATGTATATTGGCTAACAGTAGCTTTAAATGCTTGGTTACGGGCCGCACACGATGAGAAGGCAGAGATGATGCGCGTTGTCATAGAAACGGGATGCTGCGTTTAGTAGCTGCAACACTGGAACAGGGCCTCCACAACCAGTAACACTTGTGTAAAACCAAGGCCTGACAGCTACATTTATTTTATTAATTTGAAAGTTTTCCCTCTCTCTCTCCCTCTCGATTACCAAAACCATGGTGTCCTCCTATGCCAGAGCTTGCGAAGCTAATTCTGCATCTGCATTTTTCAAGCTAGAGTACTCCATTCAAATTAAGGGGGGCTGGCTAATACTTGAAGTCAGGGAAAGCTATTTTTCCTCCACATTTGCCCTCCCTGTGCTCTGTATATCAGGTACATCAGGCATATGTAACCAGTGTCTGATGCAATTCCCCTTCTCACTCTTGACTCCTACACATCTCATATACATTTCTTTCAGGTCACAGGAGGTGCAGAATGTAAAGAGCAGTGAATTCCTTATTTATTTTAGTGACTCAGCCTTTATCAAATCTCAGTTCTCTTCTTGAACCTCTTCTCTCCTCTCCAGTCCGACATGAAGAGTATGGAACAGGAGCTGCATTGCCCGGTGTGTGATGAGATGGTGAAGCAGCCCATCCTCCTGCCATGCCAGCACAGTGTGTGTCTGCTGTGTGCGGCTGAGGTGTTGGTACAAAGAGGCTATCCTCCTCCAGACCTCCCTCCAGAGCCCAACTCACCGGCCTCCACACCCAACACTCGCTCCCCACGACAGGCACGAAAACCCACACCCAGGACCCCTGACCGCCTGGAACGGGTCCTCAGAACAGGTGGAGGAAGGATGTGGAGATTATGTGTGTGCATGTGTGCGTTTGGTACAACTGATGGGAGTTTTAACTGGGCCTAGCAGTAAGCTTTGCTCATGTGTGAGAGAAAAACTGAATGATCTCAGTGTTAAGTCACCTGAGTGTGACATCATCATTTAAAAATGCAAAGATGATGAGTGTATGTGATATGACGTCACTGCCCTGTTAGCACCTGAGTTTCATAGGTGATGTAGCTGACACATCAGTATCCCGCTGTACATCCAGAGCTTTATGTATTAATCTCATGACTTATTTCAGTGCATGTAGAGCAAGGGTCACAGGCAGAGAGTCAAGGAGGCAGAAAAGACAGAAAGCATCTGTCGAGCAGGTGTGTTTTCAGAGTGTGTGTGTGTGTAAGCAAATAGTGTTTCCTCCACAGTGAACTAACCTTAATTAATCTCTGCTCTCTCTCTCTCTCTCTCTCTCTCTGTGCTCTCTCTCTCTCTTTCTCTCTCTCTCCTATATCTCTATCCATGTCTCTTTCTCCTTCATCTCCTCTCCTCTACACCTGCGTCCTTCTCCCAGTGTGCGGGACATACCCGGGGCGGAGGCGGAAGGACGCAGCCCTTCCCCCCATGTTGTTCCCGTGTCCTTCCTGTCAGCAGGACGTGGAACTCGGAGAGAAAGGCCTGACAGACTGCCTCCGCAACCTCACACTGGAAAGGATTGTGGAGAGGTATGCATACGCAAAAACACCATAGATACATATATACTGTAGCAGACAGTCACAGTGAGGTGGAGTCAGAGCTGATACTGCTTTCTCAAACATGACTTGTGGCTTGTTGTTATTTCATCCTCTGATAATGTCTTATCATCAGCTCATTAACAGAAATCAGAAACAAAGTAATCAGGGTTTTAGAAAAATCCCTTTTACCTATCCTGCAGGCAATGAAGAAAGGCAGCAAATGAAGGGCTTAGTCAATACTGTTTTATAAATGAGACAGGAAATCATTTGCTGGAATGAGTTTCATAATGAATCTTTCCTTTACTCCTCGTCCAAGGCTAAGCCTGAGAGCAGATTGCAGGGGCAGCTCAAAAACTGCAGTGTACTGTACGACAACAACTGTAGTAAAATGGTTACATTTTTACCAAAGTTTTGTTGAGGAAGTTTGGAGTGAAACTACTTCTCATCCTGCGTTAATGTTAATCATCCTCTTCTCTTATCAGTTGAATAGTGAAGATCAAAGTGAGAGGAGCTGCTTTTGAAAAAAGTGTTCTGAGATGGGGAGAGAGAGTTATGGGGATAGGCAGTTTCCCAGTTTCACACGCAGCAGTTTGATGAGTGCAGCTGCTTCCTCCCCAGGCAGTGGTTGTGTTGGTCAGGAAAGTGTGACGGTGCATGTTTTACTGCGCAGGATGCACTAACAAGGCAGCTGCTGGTGATGTATCCAGGTCAGGCAGTAAAAGAGTTGGACTCCTAACTACTGAAAAGAGAGCAGGGCAAACTCAGATGAGCTCAATCTTCCCTTTCTTAAGTTTAAAGGACTCCTTCCTTGTTTCTTGCTTTCTTTTCTGCTGCAGAATTGCGTTATCCCTGCCCTTATCTCCCTGTCCCCCTGTCTGCCCTTTAGGTACAGGCACACAGTAAGTCTGGGCAGCGTAGCCATCATGTGTGGTTTCTGTAAGCCTCCTCAGTCTCTGGAGGCCACTAAGGGCTGCGCTGACTGCAAGTCCAACTTCTGCAACGAGTGTTTCAAACTCTATCACCCCTGGGGAACCCCTCGAGCTCAGCATGAACACATTCTACCCACCAACAACTTTCGGCCAAAGGTTTGTCTGTTTTTGTGTTTTGTGCACCATATACAGTCGCTTCTCTTTATTGCTGTTGTGCCTTAATCCTCTTTTGTGCTCTAGGTCCTAACGTGCACAGAGCATGAGCAGGAGAGACTGCAGTGGTACTGCCGTAACTGCCAAAGGTTACTGTGCCCACTTTGTAAGCTCCGTCGTGTCCACCATGGACACAAAGTATTGCCCATAGCACAGGCCTACCAGGCCCTCAAGGTGAGTTTGTGTGTAGTCTGTTTCGACTGTGCTAAGATCCTGATGTTAGCAGTCTTGAAATGTCAACTTTTGTTTTGGTCTTACAGGACAAGGTTACCAAGGAAGTCAACTTCATCCTGGCCAACCAGGAGACAATACAGAGTCAGATCACTCAACTGGAAGCTGCCATCAAACAGATGGAGGTGAACTATATTTTTCTCGTCTGCTTCAGTATCAGTTTCCTCATACTGTATCTTTGTACAGGTGCAACAGTACTGCAATATTTTGTTGGGTTCAATTGAACTGACCATCCCACATGGCTAGCAAGAATTCTGTCACTGATGTATCTATGACCAGATATCAACGCTCTGCTGTGATCTACACAACCAATCATTACTTTTCTTTTGTATAACAGGTTGAAAGCAGTATGTTGGCTTGGAATTGAATCCATGTTTCCTTGCAAAAAGCAACACTTTTGACACTGATCAACAACACGCTGTATTTCAGAGGAAACTATTGTGCTTTAATCCAACGGGAATCCATCCCGAGTCTATCCTGACAATTTACTACAGCTACAGCTGCAACTGAAGGGACAGGTAGTATTAGTGGGCCCTCTAGAGGCCTGAGGCTCTACTGCAAAAGCACATCTGTTCTGGCAATAGGATATAATAAGACATTGTCTCTGTGTTTGTCATTCCTAATCTGTCAGTGTTTTTTCACTCAGAAGCAACAGTTTCTCCACTCTTTCTCCAATTCTCCCCACTCATTGGAGTCCCCTCTCTGTCTCTCTCCAGGCGAACAGCTCCGTGGCTCTGCAGCAGCTGACCCACTGTATCCGAGAGCTGGGAGCGGCTGTAGCGGAGCGCCAGGGGGCTTTGACTCTGGCCCTGGAGGGATCCCGCAGCAGGAGGGAGGAGGCCCTGTCTGCCCAGGTCTCAGAGAGGCGAGGCCTGCTGGAGCATGCGGGTCTGGTGGCCTACACACAGGAGCTGCTTAAGGAGACCGATGCACCCTGCTTCGTACAGGCTGCCAGAGTCACTCACAGCAGGTAACTCACTTATTCAGCTGAATCCTGACATCTCTTCATTTAACTTTTCTTCCTTTTTTTGAAATTTCTCCCGTGTTTCTCTTTGTTTTTGTCTGTCATTTTGACTATATTTTTCCCCTTTTAATTTCTCTTCTCCTTTTTTTAACTGTGTGCCTCTCCCCCTCCAGGCTGGTGAAGGCCATAGAAAACCTCCAGTGCTTCTCTCTCTCTGCTGATCCCTCGTTCAGACACTTTCACCTAGACACATCCAAAGAGGTCAAGCTCATCCACGACTTGGAGTTCATACATGGTGGGCTCCTTTTTTTCTGCGATATGAGCCATGTAAAAGCAGAATTATACGTTATCAAGGTAAATTAACGTAACCTGCATCCCTCTGTCGCTTTGTCTCCTCCGCAGCCCCACTGGCTCCCGTCATTGACACTCAGAAGACACTTGCTTATGACCAGCTGTTTTTGTGCTGGCGCCTCCCTCAGGACTCGACCCCAGCTTGGCACTTCTCTGTTGAATACCAGCGACGCGCAGGAGGAGCTGCAGCGACATGGGGCGGCACCATATCCCCTAATGCTGCAACAGCATGGCAGCGTCTGGATGAATTGAGAGGGACCAGTGCTGTGATTGATCGACTGCAGATGGACAGTGTATATGTGCTCAGGGTGAGAGGCTGCAACAAGGCCGGTTTTGGAGAGTACAGTGAAGAAGTTTACCTCCACACTCCGCCAGCATCTGGTGAGATATATACGTGTATTATATTACACTAATCAATGCATTAATTTTTTACATTTCATTCACTACAAAAAACTCTTTCCATTCTTCTTAAAACAAATGAGGACATTCTTTATTCCCAATGCAGTTTTACTGAATTAATGAATTTATAATAAAGAAGTGTACTGTAAATAGCTTGGAGAGAAAGTCATATGTCTCAAATTGGAATAAAAATTTGTGAAACAAGTTGTTTTGCACTGGTAACAAAGAGAAAACTGTTGGCAGATACAGTATTTTAAGTTGGATATTTTTCCGGTATTGTCATTTTTCAATTGATTGACTAACCTTGATATTTCTTTTCTCTCCATCCCTTCATTTCCTCCATTCCAACTTTATTTTTTAATTTTAGCTTCTGCACCAAAGCTTCCTTTTTTTGTTCTGCATTCCAGTTTCATCGCAGTCAGACTCTTTCCGCATCTGTATTTCTTGCTACAGGTCTGTCTTACTGCACTTTAAAAAAGTCCTTATTGTTCTTTTATATTGTCCATTGTTTCTCTTGCTGTCATTACTTCACACATAAGCATTGAATCAAAATTCTATTATCTGATCAGTTGAAACAATATGTAGATAGAGTGAATGTTGCCTTTACTCTGTTTCTCACATTTCCTCCTCCTGGTAAAGCCACTTCTTCCTACTTTTCCTTGTGAATACACCTTTTCTCTTGATCTGCATCTTATTATGTGTTCTCCTCCTACTCTTCTTTAGCTCTCTTTCCATTATGTGTTCAGCTGTAGCCTGACTGTCCCAGCTTCAGGATCTAACCCCTCCTCCCTCCTGACTCCTTTCCGCTACTTTCCTCGCCATCTCTCTCCCCCTTTACCCCTCCTTTCCCTCCTGCTATGCCTCCTTTTCCCGTCCTCTCAGTGTTGAATTTCTCCTTGGACTCACGCTGGGGGTTGCATTCTGACAGGCTGGCATTGGGTAAAGGCCAAACCTACGCCCGCAGTGTGCCAGGCCTCTCCCTTCTGCAGGCCGCCGACCGCACACTCACTTCTTGCCACTTGACTTCTGACCTGCTGGTGGCCGACTTGGCTGTCACTCAAGGCAGACATTACTGGGCATGCTCTGTGGAGCCTGGTTCCTACCTGGTAAAGGTGAGAGGGATGCTTGTTGGTCAGTTGGCTTGGTATTACAATGCGTTGTATGTGTGGAATCAGCTTAACCTTACATGCTGACTCAAAATGGATGTAACTAAAGCTTTCTGTCTTTCTTATTCTCTGTCTTGCAGGTGGGAGTTGGACAGGAGACTAAGCTACAAGAGTGGTTTCATCTCCCCCAGGACATGGCCAGCCCTCGGTAACTAAATCTTACTCTCTTAAATATAGATTTTACATTAATTGTCACCCACACGTTTGTTTCAAAAAACAAATTTGTTCCTTATGACAACAAATATCATTCACGGAACCACAAATGCTGATGGAAGTACATTCATTAACTCGCCCCCTAAACAGAGGGCTAGGAGCCATGCCAGAAGTGTTACTTTCTACATACTTAAAGCAGCATTAATTGGATTTTTTGGCCACTTGGGGCAGTGGAACACCCTGTAAACACAACATTGACATGCTGCTGCTGGAAACAGGGTTGATGAGAGTGGTGAGACTGGACCAAAAGAGTAAAGCTGCGGTCTGTAAAACCCAAAACAATGAGCTAAAAGACGCTAAAACACTCTGAAGAGCTGAGGGGGGAATGCTGGTCAGGAAATAATTCCCTGTTGGTTCATCACTAAGAGCAACCCCTCTCACATCACATGTTGTCATTTGATCCATTGTTGATATAAAATATTGATTAGTGCAACTTTAAAGAATGTAGGACTAGTGCATACTATTTGTTACATAAAATACACTATGCACCACATTCTTTAACTTGGTGCATCCAAGTAAAAGTGACCGTTCGTAAGAAGAACTTCTGATTTAGTTTTTTTGCTATGCTAACACATGTTTTACCACAAAATTATTTGTAAAATATATTCACTTTTCATTTAATGTTTTGTTCCTTTTGGGACAGCTTCGACTGTCTCATGACTACATGATCTCTGCAGTCAAATAATTATGCACACTCATAGTCTTCTTCACTCACCACATTTGCATAACATCACTGCAAATATGCAATGTAATAGTGTGTAGTAAGAGCAGAACAGAGCTGTGGTTAGGAATAAGATCACAGTGGGCATGAGGGGACAGACTCAGACTATTCTCTGATTATATCCCTATATTACTGTGTTTTTTTAGCTTTTAATTATTTTTTTGCAGTTGCAAAAATTCAAAACAGGTGTAAAATAGAAATGTTATTGTCATTGAGGTGGAGAGCTAGCATTGCAAGTACTAGGTCCTGCTGTATTCAGACTTTAAACTTTAGAGACATTCTCCTTCTTTGCTCAGTTTTTCTCTTGTACAGCCTAATTTTATCCACCCCTCTGCCTCCCCCCAGCTGCGACCCAGACAGTGGCCATGACAGTGGGGCAGAGGACGGCCAGGACTCTCCTCCCTTCTGCTTCCTCACAATGGGCATGGGCAAGATCCTGCTTCCTCAAGGACATGGTCACAGTCAGAGCCAGGGGGACTGCCAGAGCCAGGGGGGAGTGCACTCCCACAGTAGCAGCCATAGTAACCTGCCTCACCCTCATACTGCACCTCTGCCCCCCCGACTAGGAGTGTGTCTGGACTGTGACAAAGGACGTGTCACCTTCTATGACGCCCACTCGTTGCGGATCCTGTGGGAGGGACACGTAGATTGTTCGGCTCCAGTGTGTCCGGCCTTCTGCTTCATTGGCGGAGGGGCCCTGCAGCTGCAGGATCTCGTGGCCAATCGGAGCATCGAGGAGCCGCCACCACGGAGGGTAACTATCCAAACGCGTGCAACAAATCTCAGCAAATAAATTGTGGTGAAACAGCAGTTTGTGGGAACAGTTCACTCAAGTTTTTTTCTCATGTGTGTAGAGTTAAAGGTGGTTTATATTCACCACTTAATGTGAGTTGATAATTAATTGCCTTGATCCTGTCAAACTTCGATACTTGATTGAACTGTCACTTCTAAATGTGGTTACGTTTTTTCTTTCATTGTGAATTTTGAGATCTGACTATAAATATCTGATGTTCTTTTTGCATTTGCACTTGGCCTGAAAATATCAAATCTCTCTTTTGGCTTTATTTATTTTATATTTCTTCCTGCTTACGTTCTCCTCGACTTTGCAATGTTCCTATGGACATTGTAGCTGAAGTGATTTTAGACTATGCAGAATTCTGTTGACAGGGTGAGTCAAACACCTTTATAACAGGTTAAAAAAATCAGTTTGCAGTGTAAGAAAAACCTGCCCTCCTTTTTACACTTGTCTTAATTTGTCCCAGAATGATCGGACAACAAACGTTGCATGCAAGTGTAACTAGGATTCATAACTTATATGCAGATAACTGACTGTCACCTTGTAAAAGCACCTCAGATGTACTGTATGTCTAATTTTATATCTTGATTTCTTTCTTAATGTAGCCTCAACAAGTGTTAACGGTGTGTATATAATTCAGAATTAGAGAATGTGAATATTCTTCGGTTGTTGAATTGTAAAGTACTGCTGGCTCATGTCAGGATCATGTGTCTCTGTGTCTAAACGCTCCCAGTTGGTATTTCATATAGTCGCTGTTTTGCATTTCGAAAAAGGACTTGTGCGGCATTTCGGCTGGGTAAACATGCTCACAGTTGCCACAATGTTTTCAGATTACAAGAGAAATCAAAGTAAAAAAGGTTCTGAGGAATAATGTTCTCATTATGCTGTTTGACTTAATAACATGTGAATACATTTCAGTGTTTGACATTTTGACGGAAGTTAAAAATGTCGGTGATCTACCTGTCAGGTATTAAAACTGTGGTGTTTGAGTGATTTGCACATACATATTAATGATGAGATGTGACGTTAAAGGTGAGTGACAAGGTAACCAGCTGAAGTAGGCTAATCAGAAGAGGTCTATTTTATGGGCTCTGGTTGACTTTAATTTTTTTTTCTATAGCTTTTGTTTTTCCTACAGCAACTGCGACAGTATCTCATTTACTTATTGACTAAGCTAATTCACAGTTTTGTTTGGGAATGTAAGAGCCCAGTTATGTATCATTTCAATGCAAAAGATTGTCTATATTGTAATATTTTCAAATCGACTGGCTCTGACTGTATTTTGATATAACAGAATATGATTTTCTGGTGTGTTTGTGAGCTCTGGCTGTGACGTCCATGCTTTCTGTTGTGTGTATGCGTGTGTCCTGTTTTGAATGACATGTCTAGACTCTACTTGTGTTACAGCACAGCACTTGAATGACTTTAGACTGTAGCATCCCAGAAATCACAATCTCTTAATTTAGATCTAGCCTTGCTGGCCGAATGTTTCTGTCATGTCATGAGGAAAACAATAAATGACTGATAACTGTAACATGGAGTCACTTTGTGTCAAATAATGCCCACACTATTTTATCAGTAAACGCTGTGATGTCTTTTCCCTGCTCTTGAAAACAAAGAGCTAACTGTACAGGAGCAATCCCCTCTTTTTCTTTAGTCTATGTCTACCTGTTTTTTGTATTTCAGTCATTTAAATTTGAATCACAGATGACTCTGTTGTAAACCTCTTTTATTTTCATCATCGCCTGTCATTTTCCCGCCCTACAACCAAAATGATAAACATGTTTTTGGTCAAATGCAACTGTCGGTTTAATTGTCGCGTGCTATAAAGGTGTCACATTTTGACTGTAAACAACACAACGGTACTTTAGAAGGGATTATGAAAACAGACTCTCCTTGTTTAAATGTCATGGAAAAACTGATGTCTCTATGAGTGCGTGGTGCCTGCCTGCATGTAAGGGCAAGCGTGCCCTTAATCACTCGAGTGTGCCAGAGCTGCATGAACAGGTAAAGTGGATCTTTTGTGCCACAGGGTTTAAATATAATCAACCTATTTTGTACAGAGCCAGGGCACACCTTAGGACACCTGATACAGAACGACAGCAACAGAAAGAGGCAGGCTAAGAGCTCAACAGCTGCATTGTGAACAGTAGGTGAGCCAGTTGGACTGGTAGTAAGAACATTGTTTTAACAGGCTATTATCACCCAGACAGTGTGACAAATAGGATGTTCCATAAAGGTAACAGAGTGAAGTATAGTTATTGTGTAACACAGGAATGGTTGTACATTTGTCATTGTCTTTTTACATCAACAGGGTGCTGTTGCAATCAAACCAGAGTTGGAGCTCTCTTTAAGTAAAGCCTTTTTTGCTGCAGGGGTTTGCAATAACACAAGTATCACCATTAGGGGGCGACATTGTTTGTGCTTTGTGGATTATCCTCTGTCTTCTGTCAAAAAAAAAAAAAAAAAAGGTTAGTCAGCAACAGGTGCACTGTGTGTCAACACCGACTTGTCTGGTCACAAATCTGTGATGACAGGTCTGATATTGCAAGTTAAGAGCTTCTGTTTGGTTCCTCTGAGCCAATCTTTGTGCTATTCACTGTGTTACACCTGGAAGAATATTTCTCTCCCATCTCCTTGTCCCTCTTTTTTTGTACATATTTATTTGTAAGTGACAGTGGATATAAAGCAACATTAATTAAAATGTACATGTGATAGAATTAGCCAAAATTGACTAATTTTCATCTGCAGTCCCTTGTACAGAATTACATTTACGCCACTAATACCAAAGTTGACATAATACCACAGAGAGAGAAAGAAAAAAACCAAAAAAAAAACCAAGAAGATCATTAATACCACATTGGTCCCCACTATTACTCTAAACACAATCACACAAACACAAACTTCAATGCAAAATGTGCCATTGAAAAAGCATTTTACTAGTGTTTTTTCTCTCTAGTCCTAATGCACCTCCACGGGGCTCTGGTCCCGGTGTGGTTGCATAATTTCTTAGCCACAGCTCCGTTTAGTTTACATGTGTTTACCCGACAGAGCTCTTCCCCACAAAACGTTAAGCCACTGTTTGTCTGTGTGTTTGCACGCAAGGGTGTTAGTGTGAAATTCACCTGAATTTCGAGCGGAATTTTCTTGTAAGATATTTTGATGGAGGAGTTGATCGACTGTCTGATGATGAAAAACCTAGTCAGAAGATGAATAAGCAACTAAACTACAGTATGTACCAATAACGCGGAAAACCCAAGTTTAGAATTTCAGATGAATACAGATGACGATGGAATTAAAAGATATTTTACCCATGTTGCCTTTCGTATATCTGAAGACAAACATTTAGATGCCATTTTTCATGGTTAAAATCCACTGTCACTGGCTGAGACTGTCTGTTCTGAGTCATTATCTGGGATGAAACTATTGTATTTGAATAGCCAATAAAGTTTTGTTTCATGTGTTTGGAGCTGACTGAAGCAAAAATGCTGAGTGCCATGCAGAATAAGTTCCACACGCAATGAGATGTAGCAAACTTCCAAATGTGCATACAGTGCAGGAAGCTGCAGAAATGTTTGCTAATGCAAGCACAGACTCCAAGTCCCCTGAACAGCTGTGTCTCCTGTCTTTCCTCAGCACCTCTGCACATCACAGCGGACGTGCAGACACAAACTTCTCCTCCAACATTTCAGCCCCTGAGTAACTCTACAAGTTCCAACTATGGTCTACAATTTTTTCCAAAAGAAACGAAGTCTGTAAAACTGTCAAACTAAATAGATCTCCACCGCTCGCAGAGGTTTGTGAACCTCACCAAAAAACATTTTTGTGTCACTGCACCGAAATCCACACACACACACACACACACACACGCACACACACACACACACACACACACAGCCATGCAATCAAATCCGAACCCACTTTACATGGTTGCCATTCAAAAACACTTCAAAATCCACACTTACACATGTACACATTCTGGACAGATGCCAAAGTGAGAAAGCATGCTCAGACAGGACCAAAGCCCCTCTGGCTCTGTGAGTATTTATGTGTGAACGTGTGTTATTTTCAGACAGGAAAAACATTAACTCTCCATAAAGTCCTTAACTGTACCGTACCACCTGTTTGACTTGATTTTTAATTGTATTCTTCACAACTATAACCTGCTTTGTGGCTGTATTGACTATACAAGTATCAGAAATTATTTACAGAACATGACCAAGAATAAGAAGTTTGTGAGTTTAATGCAAATGTATTTATTTCACTTTTGAAACCAGCAAAACACAGTGACAGATGCAACTTTATTGAAATGAGTTAAATTAAACTTTGTGCTTGACACATGTAATGCTGTTGTTGGATCCAGTGGTGTCAAGCACAGTTATTGGATCTCTGATAAGTTCCACTGGTAAAACAGAAGGATACCTGACAAATGATTTATATCAAAGGCGAAATGTGTACGTTCATCCGTGCTGACAGTGTTTTGGTCCATAGGCTGTCCTCTGACAGCTTAATGACTAGCTGTCCACGTATCACTTCACTCACTGTTCCCATTCTGAAGGGCGGCAGAAGCAGAGGGAGGAGGAAGAAGAGGAAGGAGGAGGAAGGAGGAGGGAGCAAAACAATCTGGGAGACCGAGACAGGACATACTGAACCACACAATAACCCTAGGACACACCGGAGGGCTGCCTGTAAATCTATTTCCGTGGCAGAGGTACAGAGCAAAGGTCTTTCAGCACCACAAGTGGTAACAGTGAAAGAGCTGAAGAGTCACATTTTTGCATGTGTGATTGTGTGTGTATGAGAAAAAGGAAGGTGGTCTTTGTGTGTTACTTGTGTGAGCCCCCTCAGCTGTGCAACCACCAGACTCTGAGGAGAGAAATGCTGATTATAAAATCAAAACAAAGGTGGAGAAGCTGGTAAAACTGGGAATAGAAAACCAGCTTGCTGCTCCCTGCACATGGCTCCCCATAAATACCTACAGCACCAACTGCATTTACAAACAAGGGAGTGCATGCATATACACCCACCCACACCAATAAAAACCTATGATAGAAAGCTTCAGTATGAATGTTAATTGGGGACTTTTATGTGAAATCTGCTGCATATCAAAAGAGCTTGAAGTGATTTTTCTTGGGCAAGAAAGCATGCATGCTCCTCTCTCCTCTGCTTATAAAATCTAAATAAATCTTAGACTGGCTGACAGTTTTACGAGACAGACCTGATTATCACTGCAGATGATCTGAGTGTACAAAACATGGCAGTCAATTGACTGTGTGACTATTTCATAAATGTAGGAGCAGGACTGCGGGACCACCAAGTCATTTTAGAGGAAAGAAAAGTGAAGGAGGGGACTGATAAATTGAGAAAGAGAGGGTGTAAGAAGATATGAGTAAGAGATAGGATTTGGGAAGAGGTAAAGGAAAGCAATATGAGGAGACAGAAAGAAATGAGATGACAGTGTGTGAGAAGAGGGGGAACAATAGCTGACCATGGGCATAATTAGATAAACAATTGAAGGGAGGAGGGCGACGGGGACGGCTGGGAAGGGTGAGGGGCTGACAGGAAAACTAAGAGAAGCACATTCCTTCTTTCCCTCTTCTTCTCTTCAAAACAGCAGTTGGGACAGGTGTGCTTTTACTGATGGTAGAAAGTGCACAAGCTGCTGACTGCCCCCCAGTGTGCCGTGTGTGTGTTTATATGCTGAGTATGCACACTGTCTGGCTGCAGACTGCATGTTAGCAGAGACTTTGTTGTGTGTAATTACGGGGGAAACAAAATCCATAGATCAGTATTCGCCCAAAATGACAAAAATAGACATCTGAACGCTCACATGGTGTTTGTGGGGGAGGGATTGTGGGAGTGTCTGTGTAAGAGACAACATACTGTACGCACAATGTGTATATGTTTAAAAGGATGTGTGCAAAAGGACAAGAGTTAGCTTGTGTGTGTGTTGTTTAAGGAGACACTCTCTACTACAGGAAACAGAGGGATCCTGTTTGTGAGTTGTACTCATTGTTCAGCTGATTACCCCCCTCAACACCCCTACTCCTCCACACACACTCGTACACAAAACACAGGCCCCATGCAACTATTTGGCTGTCGACCAAAGACGTGTACACATCAGCATCAGTGTGAGGACCGTGCTTTGATTTCCTGCCGGACACTTAACACGTTGTCTCTTTACAATAAAGCCACAGTTTGTAATGAGGGGTGTGTCCGGCCAGTCTATCTGACTCCATGCATTGTCCCTCCAACCTTATTGATGTCTGTCTCTTTTCACTAGAAGAATGGCCAACACCCAATACTCCCTTATCTTCTCCTGGACTCATCATTTACTTATTTTTCTTACCGCTAAACTTCCCCCCACCTTTCTTTTCCTCCTAAATGACTAATTTCTATTCACAAGGCCCCCACGTTATCTCTGTATCTCGGTTGTTTATCAGACTGGCTCATATTTCTGCTCAAGAGCAGACCTGATGAGTCTGACTCACTCGCCTGCACTATCCTGTCTGAATTTTTTTTTAAATTGAACAGAACAAGCCAAATCCACAGAATTCTCTTATTGTCCCAAGTTTTACTTTTTTATACACTTCTGCTTTCTCATCTCCTGCTCACATTTTTAGCCACGTTAGCGCTGGCTCTAAGGATGGCAGGGATGTCAGTCTGTCGGTAGTTAAAGACATATATCATATATATCTCATCACATATATCTCAACAACTATTGGATGGATTGCCATGAAATTTTGTACACACTCATGGTCCTCGGAGGATGAATCCTACTGACTTCTGTGATTCCCTGACTTTTCCCCTGGTGCCACTAGTAGGTCAAAGTTTTCCCTTATCCAGTGAAATATCTCAACATCTACTAGTTGGACTGGCAAAAAAAAAAAGATAAATATACATGGTTCCCAGACGATGTATTCTACTGTCTTTGGTGATCCTGTGACTCTTCCTCTAATGCCAACATATTGCCATGAAATTTGGTTACGACTCATGTCTTCCTCAGGATGAAATGTACTCACTTTGGTGATCCTCTGACCTTTAATCTAATACTTCATAATGATCAAATCCAATACTTTTGTTTAGGACCAAATCCCTGATAAAAAATTACATTTTCATCAGCCTCAGCTATACTTTGTGTTAAATGCTAATGCAAATGTTAGCATGCTAACACGTTAAATAGAGGCGGTGAACATGGTAAACATTACAGATGCTAAACAACATTTTGGCATTGCCACTGTGAGCATATTAGCACGCTAACATTCATTTAGCTCAAATCACCATAATACCTGCGTAAAGCTAGCTGCTAGCATGGCTGTAGACTCTTAGTCTTGTTTTATTAATCTTTCGTCATGTTACAACAGAACTACAGAACAAGCCAACCCTAAATTACTCCCTGGAACTATTTTAGACTTTTACCATTTCCTACCTCTGTCTCATTTATACATTCTTCCCTTTTGCTTCCTCATTTCCTGCTCAAAAATGAAAAACACTTTTCTTTCTTGTTCCCTTTCAACTGTAGCTTATTTATCTCCCACCTCCAGTCCTCTCAGCTTAACTTTTCTACATAACACTCAATTCCAGCACAATGCTGTGTTGTGTGTGTGTGTGCTCTCTGTCAGGGGCAGGCTCTTTGAGCTCAGGAAGAGAGGCCAATGTAACACACACACATACGGGATGAGAACCTCTGGCGTGGCCTTTCCCACCACTGCCCTCTCTGTATCAACATACTCACACAAACAAGCTCATTCACACTGCTGCACCATCAAACAGGCTTTTGTCTCTTCTTACAAAACCACCCCAATCCCACATACACATACTTATCTCCACACATCTGCATGTAAGCTAGCTCATTACCGTGTCCAAAACAAAACCTCCAAACTACAGCACAAATCTTTGTGCTTCGAAGGGTCAAGTGCAGCTTTCTCACTTTGCTGTCCACCATGTTCACAACTTAACAAGCAATCAGCAAATAAAAATCATAGATGGTTCAGGTAAAAATTTATTTCCATGGCACCTTTAAAGATCTTCTTACATCCTTTAGAAAAGAGTGAATCAGCACTGACACTCAGCTGTTTAATTTGCATAACATATGTCCTTATTACAGATAATAATGAGGAGACAAACAAGACTCTATTACCCATGACAACCAGCCACCAGAAAAATAAACATCATTCATTCTTGTAAACAAATCCTATGGTGTTAATTTATTTTCTTAACTAATGTAATCTCATATACAAGAGCTTATAAAAATAGCATTAACAATATAGGTAGACAATATTTGACCTTGGACATAAGCCAACATACAAATTCTGTATTAAAAAAGACGTAAAATATATAGAAAACAATTCTGAACAAATATAATTTACTGCCACTGATATGACTCAATATTCTGTCTGCGTGGACTACAGAGGCGTGAGTACCAACTCTAAGGAAATAGGAAATCATCATTGGAGGAAAATATGAAACTATATACACTACACCAGACTCACCAGAGTAACTATATGTAATATTAAAATAGCAGCCAGCAAGTTACAACTCCACAAAATCTTTGGCTAGTATGAAGTGGAGAAGATTCAATCCAATTCACCGAGCTGTGAACGTCTCCTGACGTGTTGGTTGATCAGCAAATGCCATTGGTCTTTAATGGCATGAACATGATCTAACAGAAGGCACTTGAGGGACATGGAGACGAGACACAGGTCGCAGGTTTAACAAATAGCTGCAGACAAAAAAAAAATGTTGAACTGAATAGAAGACATCATAATTTTTCCACCTGAGTAACTGATATACCTCCCCAAAATTAATAAGTCAACAAACACCAGACATTATCTCCACTTCAGCAGTGGTGTCATCCAATGACAGTTTGTTTCTCTCCGAGTAACTCAATCTCTCTGTATGATTAAAAATACAAGACGAGCGATGGGAGAGCTTTGCTGCAGCCCTCCATGGAGTCAACAGATGTCATCTATTTTCATTTTCATAACTGCACCCCTGCCTCATATCCTCATATATGCATAGGCTTATAGGAAGGTGAGCTTTGACTGACAGACTTAAATCTCCAAAACAGATAAAATCTGACGAGGCTGGTGAAGATTCCCGGCATGTTTGGAACCTGGAATGAACACAAGCAGGAAGAAGAAAAGGCATTAAGGCTAATAACTTTCATTTTAATCAAGAACCTGTGTGGAAAGCTGTGTTTACAGGTGTGATTCTGGTGCATAGTGACTGTGTCTTACCATAATATAGTAGTCGTTTAGCTGGAGGCCGTACAGGACCCAGGAGGTTGAAGTGAAGAAGGTGGCTACAGTCAGGGGGAAGGACAAGCACTGCACATTACCACTACGCACTATATCTACCTAAAAGGGAGGAGACAGAACAGCAACAATCAGTTAACAAATAAACTTTAAAGCTGCATCAATGGTTTTATATTTACAATGGATCAAATTACTGTGTGTAATGTGAAAGGTGTTGCTTGTGGTGACGAACCCTCAGAGAATTATCACAGACTCTGCAGTTCCCCTCTGTTCAATGGAGAGTTTTAGCATATTTCACCTCATTGTTTTGGATTAACAGCGCACAACTTTATTGTTTTGGTTCAGTCTTATCAACCCCATTTCCAGACGCAGCAGGCAGCTGTTTTCAGCAAAAAAAAAAAAAAACAACTCACGATGAACCTACTGTATGCTACCTGGGTTTCAACTTTTCTCTCTCTTTCTTTTTTTATCCTTTGCACAACCTTTCCATCACTTTTCATATATTTACACATATATTATACTATTATATAACCAAGAAGTTGGCTTGTAAACTGTCATGGATGTTTTAAATCCCTACCTCATTTCCTGTGTGATGGCACCTCATATCCTGATCTTGACAATCAACTTGCCGAATGTTGACATTAATGATAAAAATGAATGACCAAAACAAGAAAAGTAAGCAAACCTGATTTCCCCTTTACAAACCACAAGCACATCTGGAATGTTTAGGTAAAGATAGTCTACTCATTTAGTGTGTCTTTTTCAATAATGCTGATAAGTGCCAACATAAAATCGTGTGTAACCAAGTAACCGAGATGAGGCACAAGCAGACAGAGACTGAGAATAACAGGAAGACACAGATGAGGGAAAGAAAGGCAGGAAACTGACTGGGGGTCATTCGGAGCTGTGAAGCAGATGGAGAGAAGGAGACAAACAGGATAGTAGACAGAGCAACAAGATGACAGAAAGAGACAAAAGGAAAGAGATAGAACAGGGAATTTAATCCTTCGTTAGTAAATAGCTGCACGTGCAGAGTACACATGAGGCACTGGAGATGCATACTGAACTGAACAGGTGCTGCCTGCTGTCTGTACAGAAGTTCAGTGAGGCATATGGTCAGAAGAGACTAAATGTGCCGTTTACAGTTATACGTACTGAATATCGTCAGAGTGTTTAAGTGAATATTGGGAAGTTTATATGAGCTGTGACTAGGGCTGAAACGATTCCTCGAGAAACTCGATTACTAAAAATCATCGATGCTAATTCTTTGCATCAAAGCTTCGTTTAATCCATACTGCTCAGTGGTCACTGTGTTTCCACGGATGATTATTACTGCCGCACAGAGCGCTTACGTTGTGGATACGTAAAGTAGACGTGATTTGATGGCGCGGACTGGAAAATGGAGAAAGGTAGAGATAATAGTGAGGAGCGAGGCGAAGGGACAGGCCAGAGAAAACGACAGAAAGTGTCAAAAGTTTGTATACGCATCCAGTCCACAGAGCGGACCCGACACAAGGTAACGTTAACGTTAGCATTTATTAGCAATATGATTGCTAGTTGAGATGAAGGCTAGTGAAGAATGTAAGTTAATTATGGCTATATGTAATGGCTAGTTAAGAACGTAAACATGGTGGCTAGTTATTATGTTCCTAAGTTAGCTGTGTTTTGCTAAAGAAAATAACCACAGCAAATAAACTGCTGCAGTCAGTTTGTGAAAGCCTGAGCTTTATTCATGTCATGTTCATAAGACTGGCTAATGTACTTTCTTAACTGTAGTTAAGTTTAAAATTGTAGTTCTGAAAGTTAAGTTGCACCAACTTAAAAGCAATGTTTATGTATATGTTTACCTTTTTAAAGTAATTTGAAATTACTTAATTTTTCTAATTTGTTTTTGATGAAAGTTGAAATGAAAGTTTTGACAGATATATGCAATTTAAAGATTAAAAATAATTTCTCTAAAAAGGAAACCAATTAGTTGTTCATTTTAAGAGACCTGTCTTCTTTTCTCTTTTGTGAATTTACTATTGCTCTTTAATAAGGCAAAAGTATCTCTTATCCGATTACTCGATTAATCGATGGAATAATCGGTAGAATACTCGATTACTAAAATAATCGATAGCTGCAGCCCTAGCTGTGACACATGTAGAAAACAGCTTTAACAACACACCCAGTTCTTAGAAACAACAGCTCCCTCCTGCCTAAAAAGAGGGTCTGTCTTTTTACAGGTACAATGAACTCACTGCATTAATAAATCATTAAAGGTAACCCTTTTCCCCCATTGTAGATTATTTTTACAGCCCTGTGGTGCATTTTTACCCATTTTATCTTTAGTGCTCCTAAGCATGAACAACACGTCACATGTTAAAGCAACAATGTTAAAGCTGCACTCAGAAATGCAACCAGCTGTCATTTGACTTGTTTTTCTGGGTTTTAATGGGCGGAAAAGCAGCTATGAATGAGTGCTTACACTTTGAGCTGAGAAATAACTCACCAACCTCATTGCTTAGCCTCATTCAAAAAAAATATTGCTTGATGAATAACTAACTAAACTAATTAAAAATATCTAAATGAACTAAATATTTTAAAATAAGATACGAAACCAATTAGGAAAAGCATCAAATCCTCATATTTGAAAGGCTGGGATTAAGCTTTTAATCGTTTCATCATGTATGCCAATTTTATAATGTGCACATTAGCAGATATTATTAGACAGAAGATACATTTTCGCGATTATCACGCTAACTGTAACTGCTTTCTAATTAAAAAACAGTTTGTCTCTACAGTATCTATGAATGCAGTGAGAGGAGTGAGTTAATTCGACTTTCTACACACTCTATACATGTGTTTGTCTGTTATGCAGGTTAGCTGTACCAGGTCTGTGAGCGGGGACAGGTACATGCTGACAGTGACCACGCTGCAGGTGAGGCCTAGCTGGCTGAGCCGAATGTCTCCCTCAGGAAGAAACGTGGTGAAGTAGAACCAACCGCAGGTCAGCACCGTCCCTGCTGCTAGGGTCTGGGACATCACCCACCTCTGAAACACACACACACACACACACACACACACACAGATGCTGAGAGACACGTGTGCACACAACACACTCTAATAAAGTTGGACTCAACCTCAGTGGTCTCAGTCTACACTTGAGGCCCCGCTGACCTTTTGTTTTGTGTAGTGGAAGTACACGATGATGTAGAGGATCTGGAGTAGAGCTCCAATAATGTTGACCAGGAAAATGGTCTGATCTTTCTTCAGGATCCCATAATACAACCAGCCCAGGTTACTATGGAAACAAGATGAGCATTAGATAACAGTGCTACTGAACTGATCATAGTGAAAGATCAAGGATTGTACTCACACACACACACACACACACACACACACACACACACACACACACACACACACACACACACTCTCTCTCTCTCTTACTTAAGACATGTGGTGAGGAAAGGGAGAAACTGGATATTGTCAGCACTTTTGGACGCTCGCATTTTCTTCAGGTCGGTCCTAGAAACACACACAAACAAGTAGACAAACAAGAGAAAAAGACACAGAGAGGGTCAACATAGATTTATTTTTAAATCAATCCCTTTATGTATCTGGTACTATATGTTCAGGCATTCCTTCACAAGTTACCATCACTGCAAGAGTCTCCATCGTCTCCGAAATTAATTTTACTGGCCTCATGTTTTTCTACCAACCTAAAAAAGCAACAGGAGGAAATGAGAAGGAAAAACCGCCATGCAGCATGACATTAATGAGCAATTCAACTTACAGTCCAGTCGAGAACATCCCGACTGTGAACACGATGCAGGCCCATGACAGAAGCTGCAACAAATCCATAGAACGGGAGAAAAAAAATCTAATACTACCCGGTTATGTATTTAACGTCGTGCTTTTAATCACGGATGCTTAAATTGCATGAAATTAAAGATGGAATATATCTACGCCGACGTCCTCCTTCTTCTCTCACAGTTACTGTTTCCGTGTTTGCAGTCAGTGTACTCAGTGTTTCTGCGCTCTGATTGGCTACGTGATAAAACAAGTGGATGGATTACGGACGTCGCGCGTTACGTCATCACGTTGAAAGAATTTCGAATGTCCAGTAAACTGGCTGACGGATCAGAGGGGCACTTCACTGGGATAGCTTATGCTAAAGTAGATGGGGGCAAAATAGGTGTAGTTTAAAAAAAAAAAAATGATTTCAGGTTATACTATATTATAAATGTGTTAACATTTTTACTCTTCATGGTTAGTACTACTCAGCCTGTGTAAACAGTTGTATCATGTCTTCTGTGGCTCTGTAAGGAGCTTTCCAAAGTTTGAAAAAAATATGTCAGCTTGGGCTTTGAGACTTATTATAATAATTTATACAGAAAACCTACGTTGCAAACTTGAGGTGTGGAATTCGAAAGAAGTGGGCATTCAGGAGGCAGAGGGGTTCTAATGAAAGACACTTTTGAGATGCATTATTTGATTTGACCATTCTTGTTTTAATCTGTCTTTTGCGAGATCCCCAACCTTATGGAAGTGCAATACTAAATTGCTGGAGTGCCCCTTTAATAAAATAGGAAAGCAGAAGAAACATAAATCTGCAACACAGAATTATATTTATGTTTTCAGACTTTTTAAGGGCTTTGCTTTTTTTCTTGTGAATTACTGGATATTTTTACATCTTCAGGCCCCTAAAACGTATTCAAATGAAACAAGAGAAATTTAATTAGCCACCATATGCAACCTGTGATGAGGGGCCACAAGCAGACAAAAGCTTTGTTTTAAGGGCTCGTAAGCCAAAAAAGCTGGGAACCACTGGTTTACATAATCACGGCTTGTTAGGAGGAGTGTGCTGTCGCTACTCCATCAGTCAACTAGGTGCCCAAGTGACAAAGGACCAAATGTGATAAAAACAACTTAGCAACACTAGCTGATTAACTGGAAGAATCTTCTTTATTTCACCTTTCTTCCAGTTAGCCAGCTGTTGTTACAGACATATACTGTGGGTTTTCAAAATTCACAATGCAATGATTTAACGGTTTAAAATGACAAATAAAAACACACTCCACTGGGGTGTGGAGTGTGTTTTTAATTGCCATTTTATTTCATCCCGTATGCATAATTTAAACTAGTTAGTGACTATTCAGGCTACAGAGTGTTATTTCATGGATATTACATCCAGCATTTAAGATGAGGATTCAAGTTCACAAGTTGTGAATTAAAAGTTTTGCTAAATGGGAAACTGCCTTCCCATTTAGCAAAGTTCAGGTGCATTTAATCACCTAAAAAGTCGTCATTAACCTCCTGTGTCCAGCTGTCAGGACAGAGGGGTGGATGAGCCTTTCAGCAGTGCAGCCTCATCACCGTGAAGCTCTTTCCACAGACATATTTTCACTCTGCACTTTTCAAAAATCTCTCAAACTTGACCTTTAACAACATTCTTTGATGTAATTTCCTCCCTTCTTCTCCTTCATTTTCATTTAGTTCTAGCTTCTTCTTAAAGTTTGCATCTGTTTGACATTTCATTTTTTTCCACTTGATTTCTCATGTCATTATCCTTTAATGTCATTTTTATAAAGATGCTGAACAATTTTATATTTCTGGTTTAGATTTGACCATTCTGTTGTTAAATTGTAATTCTTTTGTGATTTACGTGATTTGTGTTTTTTAAGTAAACTCCTCGAGTTAATTTAAATGTTATACAAAAGAAATGTCTATCTTTATCTAGCCGTGACATTTAGATACCTTTTGTCCTTTCAAACCCATTTTAAATGTAAGGAAAAAGTATGCTTTTTGCTCGGCATCTATTTGATTGCTGTAGTTATTTGGCATTTTGCAGATTAAGATTTTACATTCACATAAAACCATGAAGATATTCTCTAATATATAGAGAATTTATACTCGGCCTGTGTAAGAGCATGAAATCCTCCATCTGATCTGAAAGCATGAAAATCCCCATAAATTGGAAATAGGAGGGATTCTGGATCTCCAGATTAGGGAATTTTCATTTCCAGTTTTAGGGATTTTTGTTATTCCATTATCTCAAATTGGTGTATTTTTATATGTGATGCATGTAGATGTACCATATGCATCAATAACTTGACACTCTGATGGGTACTGTATTTCACAAATCTGTATTTTTGTCTTTTGTCTTTGGATACTGAGTATTGAGTACTGCTAATACTTGTGTAGTTTTACTTAAGTAAATCGAATGCAGGACTTTCTCTTGTAACTTTTACTTTGTGTTTTTACAAAATGTACCCAGGTAAAGGGTTTGAATACTTCTTCAGCACCTGGCAAGTGTAGTCATTGTATGTTATTAATTGTACATCTTACAGCTGCAATCTGACTGCATTTCTCTGATCTTTGCTCATTGCTGTGTGACATCATCTTGTGAACACTGCCATGTTTGGTCTTTTCCATCAGGCACAATGAAAGGCTGTCCTGCAATAACCCACTGTACAGAGCTATACAGATACATGGGTGCTACATTGCAACAAGCTTTCTGAGACTGTGTGATCATCTGCAGTGAATTTAAACTATGACATGATTATGGAAAATCAAACAACTTAGTTTTATGTTGTGGTTTTGAATGTGTATGTTGCGTGGTTTTACAGGGGATGGTGACATTTGGCAGTTTTCAGTCAGCTCTGAGGTTTGCAGGTATGAAGGTTTGTGCACTGTACTCCTCTTCATTCCAACATACCACTGTGTAGACGGATGTTCAGCTTTCCCTCCAAAGAGGATGTACAGAGCAGTAAAAGAAAGGGCAGAAAAGGAAAAAAAAAGAAGAGTGAAATAGTGTGAGCGAGGAGGCGAGAGTGACACCTTCACACCCAGTTGTCAGTTTGCTTGTGGGCCTCTTTCACTCGTTCACTTGCTCCTTCATCGTCCCCCTCTCGGTTCTCGTGTTTGGTTTTTAGGCTGTGAAATCTAAGCCAGGGCAAGCCGTGTCACCAGGGATGAAAGACGGAGAGGGCAGAGAAGAAGGGATGAGAATAGAGGTTGGGAAAGACCTGGGGGTGGAAATGTTGAGGGTGCTGGAGAGATTTTATCGGACGGGGAGATGGATAGCTTTGCCAAAATATTGTGTCATCCATCAAAATCTCAATGATGTCAGTAGGATTTCAAGATCCAAAGTAGGTTAGTGCAAAAATAAATGTCACTAATAAAAGAGAGAGCTAATAAAAAACAGACAGATATCTTTATGACATCACAATTTTTTTTATTTCACTAAAGATTTTTCACTTCTTAAAACAGTTTCTTATAGTTTTCTGTATATACAAATTTACATATAAACATTTACAAAATGACACAAGCATGTTTAACAAGAAAACAAACAACTGTAAATGTATTCTGGGAAGTCCCTTCAGCTTGAGGTTTGACAACATGCAAGTGGGATCACATCTGCACATCAACCAGTGTACCATGATACTATCAAGACAGTAGAAATGAGTGAATAACCAAATACTGAAGAAGCTCAGCTCCCTAAAACCCCTGTTAGTTTTAAAATGTTTTGTTCTCTTGATCAGTGGCTCTCAACCTCATGAGGACATGTAATAGACTGGTGAGGACTTGTGACACAAAAAATAAATATATATTTCTAGGATCCAAGTGAATTTGGGTGAGTTTCTTCTGATTGTTTTTATGAAATACATTACCAAATGTAAAAAAAACATTAAATAAGTATATAATTTTGTTTTTACTGTTTAATCTGCTTGGGCATCCCTTTAAGGGCTCAGGAGCCCCCAAAAAACAGGGGAAAAAAAGGTTGAGAACCAATAGTTTGGATTAGTGTGAATATGACAGTGGTGCTTTGACAGGCTTGAAGAGATATAATAGGGAGCTGAGTGCTACACAACATGACAAAAATCCTACATGATGTATATTGGCAGTAGTCGACAACATTTCCAATACACAGAATTAATAATTTCTCTTCATGTAGAGGAAGAAAAATGACATTAACAGTTGGAGATGAGGAGAACAATGCAAATCTGTACCAATGGTATGAACATTTGAAAACACAGGATAA
This sequence comes from Macquaria ambigua, assembly GCA_008360985.2. Classification (NCBI taxonomy): domain Eukaryota; kingdom Metazoa; phylum Chordata; class Actinopteri; order Centrarchiformes; family Percichthyidae; genus Macquaria; species Macquaria ambigua. The sequence goes on along the minus strand of VMKM01000946.1, from coordinate 104,760 downwards.
TGAAGACAATGTAATCCTCTTGTCATTTTCAATTTGATATTAATCCATTAAGTGTTTTGATCAGTTTGCTTGCAGTTTTGTTTATTATGACTGAATAAAAGTGTGCATCTTAAATGGTCAAAAATGAGAATTTCCATCCTCATAACAAAGTAGTAAAAAAACATCTGTGAGGTCTTCTTCTTTGGAACGATCCACGCTCCACTTTCACGCAAACAAACACGCAAATACACACTGACAGCACTGTCCATGCTCGTATAAAAAAATCTGTATATAAAAAAATCTCTGAGTGTTCATGGTCCCAATAACCAGCATTGGGTTAGCATTGTCTCTGTTATGGCGTCTCGGTCAGCCTTAGTGTAGCATCAGGACTAATAGCACTGGGATCATGGTGAAGAAGAGTGGAAAGGAGACCAGCTGTGCTCCTGAACTGCCGATACTCCTCTGGACATTTGGCTCCATCGCAGCAGGGTCATCTGAGGAAAAAAGAAAGGGAGAGAGAGTCAGTATTGGATTTCATCATTCCGGCATGGTAAACGCACCCAGCTGAGCGGCTCTCAGACATGGGACTGCTGTGACTATTTTGCATCTGTCTGGTATTTCGTAGAAGAATCCTCACCTGCTGGGAGCCGGTTGGAGGGGTTGTGAACTCCTCCAGCAGCAGGAAACTTCACTTTTCCTCCATCCATGCTTTTTCCTGTATCATCTGCCTTGGCTTTATCTAGATGGGCCTTTCCAGAGCCTTTGTGTCCGACAACATCCACTCTCAGCCTTAGACACTCCTGGCCATGGTGATGCATTGGCTTGGCTGTGGAAAGTCGTAAAGAGGGAAAAGTTTAATACAAGAAACCTTCTCAGGATCACAACAAGTTGATAAAAATGGCACTTTTATCATTGATACTTACAGATATAATAATAGCTCTCTCCCTGTCTGAACTCCTTGCCCAGGGTGAAGGGAGTAAAACGCTGGAATTTCTCAGAGAACTTCTCGGGAGCGTGGGGAGCAAACGGCCGCGAGCACTCCCAACGGAGCTGGTCGAAGGAGTGAGGTTTACACACCTCGTAGTCCTCCTTCTCCACCATGTACAGCACGTAGCGCTCAGCTGCATGCGATGACACCTCGCCGTGGGTGTAGTGGGGGCAGATGATGTCCAGATAGTCGTTGATATGCACTTCCACTGCGTACTCATCCCACAGGAAGCTGCAGGGAGACAGGAAGAAAGAGGAGGTTAGTGACAAATGTCCTCAACCAGCAGAATTAAACACGTGTTCAACACACAGCCTGGCTCATACCACATACATGTTAAGAATAACAATGAGGGCTAATCACACACAGACACGCGCAGCAACAGAAAACAGACACGGATAACACACAGGTACACCTACTGGAGTGGAATTCAGGTACCATGTGAGGATGTTTGTGTTGACGTGTTTCAGAAACTTGTGCAAACCCGTCACTGTGACAGAATTAGAAAGAGCCTGATCAGGCCTGACTTGTTCACTGTGTTAACAGAGAAGAAAACACACCTAGGATCTCATAAAGCCCCACCACCATCCCACTCACACACCTTCCTGTTCTCTTCCCTCGTTTTGCCTTCAGCAGAGATTCACTTCTCACCTACTTACAAGAAGATGAGATTTTAATTTTTTTTAAATGACAGCCCACCCCACCCCACCCCAACCTCTCTTTTCACCTTCTCTGCTAGTCCACTTTTCTACCTGTATAACTCAGTGACTCTTTCTGTCGAGTCTTTTTAAACTGTTTTCCAGTTTCTGGATGTTTGTCTATCTGTGTTGAAGCTCCTCACACTAATTTGCCATCTCTGTTTGTATCTCTGCCTCTCAATTTCTCTCTGATTTCATCAAAGACAGAGACAGAGTGGGCGGAAACAGTCAGACTGTCGCTCTCTTTCTCCCTTTTCATCTTTACCCTTCATTTAGTTTTATGGCTCTTTTTAAGCCTTCCTGTCTCCTCTTTGCTCACTTCCCATGCTTGCCCCCCCCCTGCCGGTGCCCTAATGAAGCATAGAGAGATGGTGAAAAATAAGTACAAATCCTGTACAGCCCCACTGCACAGTTGTGGCGATGAGGTTCAGTCAGAATACAAAACCAGCTTTCAGGGAGTTGTGTTAAATTTTCACCGTAGTAGAACTTTTACTTATTGTTAATAAGTAGCTTCTACTCAGTGAGGAACAGATCTGTTGGGGCAAAGGGCAAAAATAATTTATGTGTAAAACTCTGTTGTCTTTACTTTCAGTTTCATATAACTTTCTATGTCTTTCCTTCAAAGTCAACATGATGCATGTGAAGCCCTGCTATGCTGCAATATGTGATGTGCGGCTGGCTGGCATGTTGCAACTGCTGTGAGATCAGCCAAAGGCCAGGGGGTGAAGAAAGATTAATATTTGCGTATTACTCCAATTACATCCTCAGGGGCAACAGGCTCTAATCCTCAAATTCAATCTGTGCTTAAACTGAATGACTGCTTGTGTTTGGCGTGTTGCAGAGAGTGAAAGTGACAAGAAAACAGTTCCTGTGTGTCTGCCATTGTTTATGTGTGCTGTAAGTGTGTGCGCTCCAGCATCAAAGCGTGGAACGTGGTGGCTCTGACCCCCCTGGTCCTGTTGTTGTGGCTCCTGTTAGGACCCCCTGGCCAAGTCACAGACACACTGGCTCCAAACGTGGGCCTCTAACCCCTCCTTCCTGCCTCTGTATACGTGTGTGTGTGTGTGTGTGGGTTAGCGCTAACCTACCTGTCAAAACATGCTTTGTTAGCTGAGCACAGCTCTACACTTGTTATCCAGGGCTAACAGGCTGATCACGGCCCTCCACTTTCAATCACTAATCTCTCTCAGAAAAGGTTCTTTGTAAGTGTGTACACTCCTGTGCAGGTGTGCACGCCTTTGTTTGTGTGTGTTTACGAGGGCAAATGTTCCAGTGAAAGGAAAAGAGACTGTAGCAGCCTAATTGGCCAAATAATGTCTACTCTCATCTTGTTCCTCTCTGCTCTGAGTCAGACCAGTAATAACAGAGTTGGAGAAAACAAGATACTTCAAGATTTCAAGCTGCTCCCTCTGAAGGAAAGAAGAGTTTAAATTGTATGGGATACACCTTTTTCCCACACTGTGTCCTTGTTAGTGGCCTGGCTGACCTCCACATGAAAGCACAGGCTTGTCAAAAGCCAACATAACAGATATATTCTGTTGCTAATTTCATTCACAACTCATGCTTTTAAGAAAACTCTCCTTTTATCCTTCTCTTCACCTCCTCATCACCCCCCTCCTCCTCCTCCTCCTCTCCTCCATTGGTCTGGCTAATTAAAAGCTGTTAGGGGTCTGTGGCCAACGTGTTCTCTAGAAAAGGAGGGGAGGAGGAATGAATGGGGTGTAATTATACCCTTTCCCTCCCAAAAGACAGAATGCCTGGAGGCTACAGGGCCCCTTCAACCCCTGTACCTTACCCCCTGTGGAGCTTTCACTGCCCTAACTGGTGTGGATGTGCGTTATACGTGTGCTCACATGACTGTGAGTGTATTTTTTGTAGTTTCACAGTTGCATTCAAGTTGTCAAGTTGTTTATGCTTGAATGAGTCTTTTTTTTTTTTTTTTTTGCTGTGGAGTGTGTTATCTTTACGACACCACAAGTCAAGGAACTGAGAAAACTCTCGCCCACGGAGGCAAGAGTTTTACAGCGCAAACCCGTGTCTTTCTCTTGTCCTCTCCCTCTGTCCTCCCTGCTTTCTCTACTTTTACGTGTCACTCATCAGAGCTCTCCACTCCTGGAAACTCTCGTATCTCCCTGCGTCTACCCTTGCCTCTGACTGACAGTTCTCGGGGGAGTGAGAGTCACATTAACGTGATAGCTATGTCGTATGTGAGAGTGTGAGCCAGGTGTGTGAGTTGTTGCAGACCTACTTTTCACACAGCTTCTTCTTCCCGTGTGTTGGTTTGTTTGTCTGTGTGTGTGTGTGTGTGTGTGCATGTTTTCATGGGAGAGGGATTCTCCGCAGAGCCTTATTCAGGGCGTCTCATGCCCCAGGCTCATGAGCACATCTGTTTATCAGGGCTTACTGGAGCCTCTTGTGTGTTTGAGTGTGTGTGTGTTCTTGCATGTGATTGAGGTGTGGGTAAACAGCAAGGGTTGAAGGTGGCTGTAGTCTTTCTTCCTCTCTGCCGCAAAAAGGTCACTTCTCACTACGGAGCTACTCTAGCTTTTGCATCAGCGGGCAAGGTGTGTATGTGCATTAGTGCGTGATATAAGGCTATAAAATAGTAAAATAGCTTTAGCACTGGTAGTTATGACAGTAGGTGATTTATTCAACACTTGCCCCTCCCCTCACTTGAGCTTTGAAGTCTTGCCATTGTCCTTGCACTGCTCTACCACCTCTTCTCTTTTTCTTTTTTCCTGCTGTCCCTCTGTCCTTTTCCCCTTCTCCCTGACAACCCTGCTGCTGTCCCTCCATTTGTCCCCTGAGCTCTCGCTGGTTTCGGTCAAACAACTGACACAGGAACTCTGTCTTTCGCCGTCTCTCTGGGGAGTGTTTCAAACTGGCAGCCGGGTCAAGGGGTTAGAGTTCAGGGTCGCAACTTCTCACACACACTAGCATCTGAGTCAGCACTGAAGACGTTTGTTTCACACATCACACACTCACGGAGCGAGTCAGCACCACAGAAACACTAAACAGATGCATCCCCCCACCATTTGCTCCGCAGGTAATCAGTAGTAAGTGTGCACACACTGGAATGTCACAACGGGGGGCTGCGGTTTGGATGGTTTACTACGTTCTCACAAGGCGCACTCATCAAATTTCCACTCTCTCACACTTTTACTTTGAGGTGTACACTTAATACCCTATTAATTTGCTGTGGTATGGCAGATTCACACCTCCTTTCACACAGGCCGAGGAGCTGTCAGTGGTTCTAATGGGTTTAGCTGCTCACTAGTGGGATACTCCATTATAGCCAATCTAATATACACTGAAAGGTCTTTCTTTATTAGCTTCCAATGTAATCTACCTTCACTCTTCCTCTATCTCATTGTCTTAATAAGAAACCCAGAGGGAATTCTTTCTCTACTAGGCACTAATACAATCTTCTGTCTGTATTTGGATTATAAATCCAGCACTCGACTCCACTATTTGCAAATCTCTGAGTGCTTCTATGCATGACATAGTTAAGACACTGAGAATCTCTTAGCAAGACGAGAGCTTTTAAAATTGTCAACACTGCCGTTTCTCACTTATTCAATTCCAAACTTCTCCCCTCCCTTCATCCATCACTGTCCACTCTCTCCTCCCTCCGTCTGCCTCTCTTTTATTCTTCCAAAATTAGCCCATCCCCCCTCTCCCTATCCTCTATTTTGTCCTGTCTCTTAACGCTGCCATAATATACCAGCGCTCTTCATCCAGGCTAATTTCTCAACAAAAATCCCTTTCTCCAGTTCACCCTTCTCTCACCCTGCACCCTACTCCTCCTCCTCTCTGCCCCCCAAAATCTTTTCACCCTGGTCTCCCTTTTTGTAGCCTCCCATTCTGTCTGCGATGAATAGAAGAAGGCCAAATGGTATCATGCTTGGTTTAATATGTTGGGGGGTCATTGAGAGTTAATCTGTGCGCCTGTGTCTGTCTGTCTAGCTGAGAGAGAGGGAACAAGTTCAGCAACTTCTAAGGCTTTACATTAAGTATTTAACTTTTCTTATTTGTAAAAAATTTTGAATTAACCGAGGCAAAACAAAACATTAAATACTCGAGCAGAAGCCCATCTGACAGAAATCGGTTGCTAATTCTGCCCTTTAGAGGGCGATAGTGGGCTATGAGTGGACAGCAATGCCAAGTTATGCCTGAAATGCTATGAATGAGCAGTGTATACACACACACACACACACACACACACACACATGCATTGCTTGCCCACACATACTACGATAACTAGGCAAAAGCAGGCCTCTCTAATGTTGGCAGAGCCCGGGCTGAGAGGTGCTCTGTCTTCCTCCGGTGGAAAACTACTGGGGCAAAAACAGAGGAAGGTCTGTGAGAAAGAGGGGGACTGATGGAGGGAGGGGAGGAAGTCTGGACCACAGATAAGGAAGCGAGAGGAAGAGCAGAGAGAAAACAGAGGTACATGGATACTGTGACGGGGGAGGAGGATGTCTACAGACCTGAAACACAGATATAAAGGAAATACTGTAGTTTAAGTTGTCACTAACACTCCCAGCTGCTGCTGTGTGCTATTATACGTGAAGGTGTGTGTGTACATTTTTAAGCGTGTTAAAAATGTACAGTAAGAGGACAGTTATATCAGCAGAGAATACACACAAAGCCTTCTGATATTAAATGGGCAGGATTCATATGGAGATGTCCTGTGGTGCTTGTAATTGATTGTTCTGATGTAGGATGGATGCCATCTGGTATTATGGTGGGAATGACCGACTGTGACAGCTACAAGTTTATTAAGTAACTTAAATATATCGTAACAGTTACACAATAACCCACCTACCCAGATACACACCCATACACAGAAGTTACATCAGAGGATCACAGAGGCATACATATATATAGAATGAAGCCAGCAGGATGATGGTTTTGTGTCTATCGGTCAGATGGTCAGATTACAAGCCGTCTGTAATCTATGTTAGTGTGTGTTCTCATTCTGGTGAGATTAAAGGCCAACAACCAGACGGGACACGGGCTGGGGAGGGGTAAATAATGAGTGGAAAGAGAGACAGAGAGAGCGGAGGGAACAAAATGTATAAAATGTAAGAGTTAAAGGATGGGGGAGGGGGTGACATCAACCCCCTTCACCCCAAACTCATCCTCCAGGCCACAAGTACGTGTCGAGGCAGGCCCGGCTGCTTCAATAACAGCAAAGGCAGACAGTGCCAGACAGACACAGGCAGCGATAAACAGAATATTACATTACACCCAAACTCCTGATAAAGATATTTGCACAGATACTGGGAGCGTGGCAAATAAACCCAGGCTACTCTAGATGGATGAAAGCAGCCAAATAACACGGAGATAGCAGATATAAAAGGGGCAGCGGAGCACTGTGTTATTAGCATCCACATCTGTGCAGAGAGATCTTGAATGTACTTGAATCAATAAGTAGAGAGAAAAAGAGATGGAGGGCTCTGGGGGCCAGCGGCCAGTCTGGGAGGAGACCCAGCTGTTAAAGAGAGAGAAAGGAGTGAAGATGGGGAGAGGAACAGACAGGTACGGTGAGAGAAACACACACACTAACACACACAGCTGACAGAGTTGAGTATAGTAACAGCGGGGTGGAATGCTGGCTGTAGCTAATATTAACACCCAAGTCCTCCCTCTTACCCCCCAGTGTGTGTAAGCGTGAGTCACACATTTATCATGTCTCGGTAAGGCTGCCTACGGTAAGGGCCACGCCTTATTTTACTCTGACGTTGGGGCACACACACACACACACACACACACACACACACACACACACGCACACGCACACACACATTAACAATCACATACTCACAGTCCACAACAAAAACAAAATCACTTTCTGTTAAAACCTGATTGAGGGAAGCAGAAGTTCAACCTCTCTCTCACTCACACACACACACACACACACACACACACACACACACATGCGCTCATATAATCGACACAGGCTGAGACATGTAGTGTAAAAACAAGACCGGACCAGAGTGAGAAAAACATGCCTCTCCACCTGTCATAGACGAAAACAGTACACACACACGCACACACGGACACACTTAGAGTAGCAAATCCCTAGAGGACTTGAAGTATGGGATTAAGCCATAATCATTAAATCACAGTGACAAGTTGGTGAAAATCAAACACACTCATACATACATTAGAGAAAAACATGCACACACACACACACCTAAGCTGCTGCCAGTGTACTTCACATCTCTATACTCCCCTACATGAATGGGCAGACTGCTGCCATCTGGTCACTGTCCTCCACCTAAGACAAATCACTGCTGCTCACAATCAGACCAAGAATCAATTATCATCAATTATCCACGGCCCGCTGCCGTCAAAGCCCGTTGATGGATCAATGTAATCCTCCGAACAGGTGACTGATTGAAACACTGGGGACGGTTTGGGGGCAGGTGGGCTTTTAGTCAAAGCTGGAAACCAGAAGACAAGAGAGATGATGGAAAAGGAGGAGGACAAGAGAAAGAAGTGAGAGTGAGGTAGAAGGGGGAGTCTGGGAATGAGGGATTATAGAGGAGTAATGGAGACTGTAAAATGTGGCTAAAACTATAATACGAGTGGCATGTGGAGGTCAGCCGATTATGGTTTCATTTTGGCTTTTAGCTGCCATTATCCTCCTAATACAAATTTCTGTCGCTGACTTTCTGAGAAGCTCTGTTTCCCTGTACCTCTTGTGTGTGTGTGTGTGTGTATTTGAATGACAGAGAATGACAAAGCGAAAGGTCTTGGTTCAACAGAAGTGTGACAGACATAAGAGATATACAGGCAGAATAGCCACATGTTTGTGATGTGTCAGTTGTCTGTGTTAGGGTCTATGTTCAGCCATCTAGCAAAACGGATTAGTGTTATTTTTCTTCTGGTTATACAACTCTCATCTGAAAGCAGAAATAGTCCAGGGCCGGATTAGAGACAGCAGACATGAGATCTGTCTATTAGACCACCCCAGTTCTCTCTCTCTCTGCCTTCTTTTTGTCTTTCTTATTTGAACTAAAACATGGAGCTCCAGTTTCCTCCTTTATCCAGACGTGATCAAGAAGACTCTGGTTTCACATTTGTCTCTGTTACCTTTCCTTTCTCTCTCACTTGAACTAGAGTTCCTCCCTTATGTCTGTGGTGACTCAGGTGTAAAACTCAGGTGGGTCGAACCCGGGTCGTTGAGTCACACATGGACTAACCCATGACACAAGCACTGCTCATGACGACACGAGTTTTTCCATTAGACTCTTTATCCAATTATCAGGACAATTGTTTTCCTTGTTGCAGGGCTCTTTTTTAGCCCCGCGTCTATTGTCATTCTTAAAGGGCAATTAGAGAGCCAGTAATGTAATCAAGACACGACTAAAAGGCCATAATGGCTTTTGCCCTTGTTGCGGATTTTAATCGACCTATCTCGGCAGCACAGGAGCGGGGACCGTCCTTCTGTTTCAGCTCGGTTATAAAATAATACTGTCTTTCAAGCGGGATCACTTGCTCCACGCTAAAAGCTCAATAAATCGCGCTGCAATATTGCGCGTCTGTCAAGCTCCATCGATTCCACTGAGTGGTCGGATAGCATTACATTTCTGACCTCAAAACAAAATAATCAGCAATATGTGCCTCTCTCTCTCTCTGAACCCCCCCCCCCCCACACACACACACACAATCACTATCTTCTCCACTTTAATATACTGACAAAGTCTTAGGCCTATCTGTATAAAACTGATTATGAAATTAACTTACTGATTCATTCTCATTACAGTAGTAGACTTTTTTTTCCATGACACACACTGTACACACACACACACACACACACACAGGTGCAGACCCTACAGACAGCGTCACTGGCCAAGTTCATACTCGTCAGTCTATTTTCTCCTATTAGAGTATGTCTGTGTCTGTGTGTTGCGGTTAAATATAGTGGTGAATCTGTCCATCTGTCTAGGCACCGGCTCACAATCTTCTGTCTTCACACCCCGCTGCTGCTGTATAGTCTAATACCCTGATCACAATCCTGTTAGGCGCGTTTAAAGGTAGACCAAACAAGCATGACTTTAAACGTCACACGAACCTTTAATTGTCACATGACTGAAAACAACAACATGCGTAGTTGTAGCCGTTTAAGAGCGCGAGCAGCCTCGGGGTCTTACACAGGAGCAATGACTTTAGAGAAATTTCAAGAAAGTAGAAAATGACATCCACTCGCCTCTGGAGACATCAGGAAACACACACAGTCACATAGACAGAGCAATGATTGATTGACCCTTTACAACTACTCACACATTAGACAACTTCCAACTGCAGGCACGCACACACAAACACACACGCAACATACCGCACAAAAGCACAGATCAACACTTACTTTGAGTTCGAGCTGTTCCAGTAGACGCTGTGTCTCTCCGCAGAGGCGAACCAAGCGCCGATGCTCAGCGCCAAACACACCAGACACACCAAATCCATAGCTCCTCTTCTCCACAGGATGATTACCAAGTTCAAATAGTAAGCAATAATTTCAAAATGCTTCTATTATTTAAGATTTAAATGCATAAAATATGCGCATGGAAACAAATCTTGGATTTTTATGCTCCTAGTAGTGATCAAGACAGTTTAAAGTGATGCTGCTCACCAAACACTGTTGCAACTCCTGACTGGTTGACAGAGGAGCAACTTGTCTGTTTTGTTTGGCAGTGGCTCCACCCCTCCACCAATAGGAGTAAAGTAATCTGAATGCCGCGCCCACTGCAGCCAGTGGAGACGCTCCCTCCAGCTGCCGCACTTCAGACCAGAAAACACACAAAAACAACTCTACTACATCTATAAAAACAATATCAGGGTGATAACATAATAAAATTATAAACAACATGAAGTGAAACTTAAAAAAAAAAAGCACCACTGAAACACATATCACTCTCCACAGGACAATTAGTTATTTGGAAATTATGTCCACAGTCTCTATCAGATTTGAAAATACATAAAATCAATTAAGAGAATATAAGGGAATATGTACCACACAAGAAGGAAATCTAAAGAAAATCTAATTATAAAAATGGCAGTGGTGAAGTAAAAGTACTACCACACTATAAAAATATTCTATTACAAGTAAAAGTCCTGCACTCAAAAACACACAGAAGTATTGGCAACAAAATATACTTTTATCAAAGTAAAGTGTCAAAAGTAAAAGTATTATTATTAAGTATTAAAATGGCTCCTGTCAGTGTTATAATATGATATTATTGGATCATAATTATTGATGTTAACATGTAAGCAGAACTTCAATGTTGTAGTTGGTTGAGTTGGTACTCATTATAACTGCTTTATATACTTTTGGATAGTTTAATCTATAATAATGCCTCGTTTTATAAACTGATTATATGTTTTTTTAATGTAAAATCTTTATCTGAAAAGTAACGAGCTTTGAAATAAATGTAGTGGAGTAAAAAGTACATTTCCCTCTGAAATGTAGTGGAGTAGAGGTACAAAGTAAAAAAGGAAATACTCAAGTAAAGTACAAGTATGGTACTTGAGTAAATGTACTGTGTACTTTACACCACTGAAAAATGAATAATTTAATAATTTAATTGAATTCCTACAGCCATTGTGTTATGTTGGTTTCTTTTTTTCTTTTTTTTATGTTGTTGTGTGTTGTAACACTGTAATGTGTTGCTGTTGGGCTGTGTTGCATTGCTTTGTGACGTACTGCATGTTGCAATTCATTGCATTATGTTCAGTTGTTGAGCTGTTATTATGCGTTGTAATGCAGCTTGTCAACTAAATTACATTGTTTGTTCTTGAGCACTTTGAAACTGAGCTGTAAATATGTTGCTGCACTAATGCTGAAAGAAAGACAGATTACTTTAATATATGGTATACTGAATAGATTTTGGCTCTGGTTGTCCCACTGGTTATGTTTCAATCATTTGAGAACCCGCTGCAGGGAAGTGTGTACGTTCTTGCAGGCTGTTGTTGTCTAGGCACGCTGATGTACTGATTATGTTCTGTCAGATAGTAAAGAATTATTACCGTCTTATCAGTCAGTCTAATCTTATGGTCTCCGCTTAGCTGCGTCCCCAGACAGGTAACTGTAGACAACAACCTCACAGATGGAGTGGATAAAGTTCAGACGATGGGGTGTCAGAGGGATTGTGGCCCCAGCAGGAGAGGGCTTCCCTCGGGCAGGGATGGAGACCAGCCTGGGTTAGCTGGTTCAGAGCTCCATAGCTGCAAGGAAACAGGAAGGGGCATTGTTTGTGTATGCTGTGTGTGTGTGTGTGTGTGTGTGTGTGTATTTGTATGTGCAGACAAGCTGAGTGTCTGACTGTCCCTAGGCTTGGCTGGGCATGCACACACACGTCCTGGCACTCTTGAGAGGATCACACACACACACACACACACACACACACACACACACAGACTGTAGATCCCGTAGGCAGTGGGGGGTTAATCACGGCTGAGGGTGCTTTTCCATCCTATAATGTCTCCCCAAAAATGAGGGGAAAAAGGAAGAGGAAGAGGGGTGAGGAAGTGAACTAATGCGTGATAAAGAATAATGGGTACAAGTGGTCAATTTAACAATTTCTAACATTGTGATTAAAAATTCCAGTTCATGATAAGTTTTCCTTATACAAAACCTCTGGATAATTATATACTATTACATAGTCTATTCCTGTAATGCTCAACTTCTATCACTTAGCTCTACTGACATTAGAAACTGCTTTAGACATATGTATTGATTTCCTCTTAGGAATGACTGAAATGCAAATACTGTTCCAGCAGCTCCAAAACTAGCCAGTGATTCACGCGCCTCAGACTACCAGCAACAGGATCCCCCAGTTCTCACTTATACACAACACTAGGAGTGACTTTCAGAGTGTCCCTCGTTGCCAGCAGACTTCCGCTGCTCAAACATGGGATCTCCTCATGATCCGTTCATCTAACGCATAACCAACCATGTAGCAAAACAGAAGCCTCAGCCCACAAATACACCTCCTCTCTGCTGCTGAGAGTCAGATGGCTGGGCTCCCCCATCACACACATGCACATATACTGTATGCATACTATACATGTACACAAACACACACAGAGAGAAACGCGTGCATGCAAACATTCTCTGCAGGCTCTTATGATGGTGTTATAACCGGTAGAAACCGTGGATGACTCTTAGAGTGAGACTTAATCCTCCCACAGTCCATACAGGCACACACATACACACAGATAGGGAAGACCAGGGCTTCTGTGAATGACAGTAAAGCAGAGAAAACATAACGGCTCAAAAAAGAAGCTCACAGAAAAAGTGTATGAGACGATGGAAAGCTCGACAGTTCTAAAAGTGGATTAAAGGAAGTCTGGGGAAGACCTGACAGCCATACAAAGCTTTCAGCAAACAGGAACCGGCTTGTTTATTTTCTTGAGACTTGTCTCCAGGCGTCACAGTATCTGCTACGAGTTGTTCAACATTATATGGAAATCCCACAATTACATAACTTGCGTAATTAAGTAAAAGAAAACATAGAGAGCGTGCGGTGCTACCTGTACCTGGCAATACCCGATTTTCTCTTTCCTACTCTCTCAACCGTAGCAAATGCAATTTTTATTGGAGAAGAGTTTTGGGGAGTGAAGAAACAAAGACAGAAGAAAGTCAGAGGAAGAAGAAAAGTATCAGCCCAGCTAGAATAAATGTTTTGATAAGAGGGGTCAAGGATATGTGGGAGACAGCTATTTAAAAGAAGACTGAATCCCCTCAGACTATTACAGGACATTTTCAGTGTTGCTTCTCTCTTCCACTACTTCCTCTCCGCTCTCATCCTGTCGGCCCCAGGCAGGGATCAGAGCTGGTCAGGGATCTGTCTCAAGATTTGGAGGGGTTCTCTGAGAGACACTCACACACACAGAAATATGAAGCAGGAGGGTTCAATAGAGAGGAGAGAATAAATCAAAATGAGGTGGAGTGAAACTTTGAGAAGTAGGGTGTTAAACAGAAATGCTGGGCGTCAGCCACATCGAAGCATAACAAGGTCCAAAGAGGGATGGTTTGGTGCTTAGTAGTTGTTCAGGTGAGTGTATGGCATGTGCCTGCATAGGTTTTTATTGGAGTTTATAAAGATGTGTAGGAGTGCTCTGATCCCTGTTGCTGTCTCTATTGTTGCTGCACTGGAAAAAGTGAGATGTTATTTTGTTGATCACAGTTGTGCCTCTTTTTTTTGTCCTGACTTTATTACGTCATCACTCGTCGTGCCCTCAAGCCGCTGCCTCAGCTGCTGGTTTGTGCCTCTCCTCCCTAACATCTCCCACAGAGAATAACCTTAGCTGGCATTGGAAAAAAAGGTCATAGGGAAGATCAACATTATGATACAATGAAAAGGGTATAAAGGGGCTTAAAGGGGCTAAATCACTGTAATATGCTCCGCATTGACTCTAGTTGATCACAGATTGAATTTCCAATAGTCACCTTTTGTTCACCCAACCTCTGTCATTACCGCTAGCTTAGGCTTGTTAACACTTGGCATTGTTTCATCTACACATGGACAGCTTGTCACCCCGCTGCCCTCTGTCCCTTTATCCCCGGCCTCCTGCGGGCCCATGGCCCTCTGGCTCATAGCGGCACACTCCAACAAGCTGCTCCTTCTCTGGCACCACAAAGGCATGTCTTCCGGGCCCCATTCACACCCATTCATCTGCATACAGGTGGTCCCCAGTTCAAACACAGGGAGGCACACGTCTGCTTAATAGCGCTCCATGTGTCTAGATTTAGCCTGGTAGGAGGGCAAATAGCGATTCTTGCGATGACAAGCTTGTAATAAGGTCGTGTTTCTGCTCCGAGCATCTTCTGGAATGTCGCCATGGAGGCTGAGCTGTTTCCAAACGTGCAGCACATAAGCGAACAGGGTATCAGAACAAGCCACAGACACACATGCAAACAAACTAAAACAATGTTGCATGTGTGTGTCGGCAGGGGGTAAATGAGCCTCCTCCCTCCCTCCTGGACTAACACTGTCTCACTATTCAGACCACAGGAATCATTAACTCGCCCTGTCAACAGGCACACTCCACTCATTCGCTCTCTCCCTGTCCTCCTTTCTTTCTCCCAGGGACTCACAATCCCATGCCCACGCATGCACACGCACACACCAGCACACAAAGGCACAAACAAACCCCAGTGAAATATTTAACCACGCTACTCAGCTTGCATTGCCTCTGCCATCATTTGTTATACTGTATCTCCCTGTCTGTCTCCCTGCCTGTTCTCTCGGCTCATCTGTTGTCTCTGCTGTCTTTCCTTCCTTCCCTTTCTTCTGTTCATCTGTTCAGTTATTTCCACGGAGCCCTCATCATCAGCCCCTGGCCAGAACGCACACAGGGTACATCTCTCCCTGATTACTTTACTTTCTCTTGTTTTCTTTTCACATTAACTAGCTCTTGAGCGTCTCCCCTTCCCTTTACTCTCTTTTATGCTCTATTGCTTCCTTTCAGTTCCCCCTTCCTCCCCGTCTTGGTGTGGTCCAGTGTTCTTCAATCTTTTCTTATCCATGCCCCCCCCCTGCCCCCCAGACACACACAAGTACCTTGGGCAGTGCATTTGTTAGGAGAGAATCCATTATCCTCCTCCATCCTCCCACCTTCTGTCCTCTCTCTTTCTTTCTCTCTCTCTCTCCCTCTCTCTCTCTGCGTCTCTTTCTGTATCTCTCTCTCTCTCTGTCTCTCCTCGCATGCTCCTGGCTCCAGCCCTATATTCATTAACATAGTGTTAATGATCCCAGATGGACTGACATGTACTCTATGGGGGCGAAGTGTGAGTGGCTTCTTCCAAGGGTGTGCGTGGGTGGTTGTATGTGTGTGTGTGTGTGTGTGTGTGCGTGCACGGCTGTTGGGTACATGTGTGCATAATCGTGTGTACATATGAGCATGACTGTGTCTACATGTGTGCATGTGTGTGAGTACATGCGCTCATATCAGCATTTGAGCAAGAAAAAGATTGCTTGTTTCTCTCCCGGCAGTAGATTGCTCTGTTTTGATGATATGCATCTCTTATGCCCTTCTCTCAGAAAGTCAACAATAGAGTTGATCAGGCTGCAGCTGAGGAGGGACGTAAGTTCATGAGCAATTTGCTCTGCCTTTGAATATAAAGTATGTGGGAAGAGTTGTGATCCTCCTGTACTTTAACCATAAAGTCAAATGAGAGTAAATATAAAAAGACATTTGTCATTTTGACAAACTGAACTCAAAATAAGCAGCTCTGAACTTAAATAGAGGACAATAGCTTTGTCATGCAGGTCTGAGTATATTCATTCATTCATATTCATACATATTGCTTATTGGTAATAGCAAGATTTCACACCTGAGGAATTCCTAATTGAGAAAAAGATGCTGCATGATTTTAGAAATGTAAGCCAAACAAGTATTTTGTCTCAAAAACACAGTAAAGCCATGTTGTTTGTCGATGATCCTTTCATAAATGATCTGATTGACTTCTGTTTCCTCAGAATAATACGTTATTTTATTGTACAGGTCCATTCAGTATATGACTATACTATGACATCACAATATGAGTGACTACACTGGCGAAAAGTATGGGGAAAGACAACGTTTTTCTTTTTAAAGGAATTCTTTGACATTTTGGGGGAAAAAATGTGATAATTAGGGAGCTTCAGAGGTGCTGGTAGTAGTGATGGGATAACCGGTTCATTTTAGTGAGTTAGTTCCTTAAATCTCGCTGAGTAAAACTCTTTTTTTGAGTGATTCGTTCATTTCTTTCAGTGGGGGACAGAAAGTTGTTGCTGCACTGGAAAAAGCGAGATGTTATCTTGTTAATCACAGTTGTGTCTCTTTTTTTTGTCCTGACTTTATCACGTCATCACTCGTCGTGCCCTCAAGCCGCTGCCTCAGCTGCTGGTTTGTGCCTCTCCTCCCTAACATCTCCCACAGAGAATAACCTTAGCTGGCATTGGAAAAAAAAGGTCATAGGGAAGATCAACATTATGATACAATGAAAAGGGTATAAAGGGGCTTAAAGGGGCTAAATCACTGTAATATGCTCCGCATTGACTCATTTCTGTCCAATACTTAGCCTGTGTAGCTGTCACGTGTAAAATGAACTAAAGACTTGAAGACCAAGATCCAGTCGAATGGTGAACTACTCATTTCTGTCCAATACTGAGCCTGTGTAGCTGTCACGTTAAAAAAAAACGAAACTCATGCATTATTATTGTTGTGCAATGCACATGCGCAAAATGAACGAATTACTCTCTGAGACGACTCGTTACTACTAGTTCATATCAAAAGAGTAGTTCAATGAATGATACGCTCATGATCAACACATCACTAGCTGGTAGGCAGATTTTGTTACCTTCTTGGCTGTTTCCCCCTATTTCCAGTTTGGCTCCAGCTTCATATTTACACAGTGTGTATCCTTGAGCTCTAACAAACGTGAATGAATTTCCTTCCTCATAAAACATTTGCAAAGCCAATGTTTTAAAATATTTTAAATCCAGAAAACCGTTTGCATCCAAGATTATAGCTAGCAGTCTTCTTCTTCACTGCCTTTGCTGGTGCATTGCAACATATCTTGGTGTGTTACTGTAGATCAGTGGTAGGACTGTGTAGCCTATCGTGACTTCACTAATGAATGTTCCTGTGGCTGAATGGAAGCCAATCTCAGCATCCAGGTTTTAAAATCCTTTGGAAAGACAAGATTCTTTTCCAAGTCCACATACTTTGGCAATGTAGCTTATGTTGCAAATGTTACACATATCAATATATCAGTGAGCAATATGATTTTTTTCTTTGGTGAAGTGACCCTTAGATTCATAACATGAATGCTATGCTGAATGTGTCTATGGATAGGCCCAAAGGATCAACAAGTTAGAGAAGACAAGAAGTGAAAACCCTTCTGCTAACCAAGTTTAGGTCCTGTGGTGCACATTCACTCGCACACATAAACACACACAGGCTGCTAAGGTTACAATGTTACAGGTGCAAGGGCAAAGTGCATGTATGTGTGTCATGGATACGTTAGCATTCTCTAAATGCATACACACATTTCCTGACCCTCTCCAAATATAGTTTACTGCATGCTCACTAGTAGCATAAATCTCAACCTACACTCCATCCAACTTCAGCCAAACAGCAAAACATACCAAACAACCCAACTTTATCTTTAAATCCTTCTCTGCGATACATCTTTTTTTTCTCTCAGTGGTGTTTCTTTATCCAACCCTGTCAGTGTTCTCTCTGCCTCCTGTTCTGTCTCTCTGTTCTTTCTTTGTCTCTTCATTGGCATGGTCACGCTCATTGCATAACTGCACAGTCGCTTAATTATCAAGAACGCTCAGTCTAGCACTTGCCATGTCAGGGGGCTGTCCCTGTTCTGCACGTAAACACAGTCAACCCAGCAGCTCACGCACACACATGCACACAAAATCAATCACTGTCTTTATGTAAACCATCATCTCTGCATCTCTTGTTTTCTCCTCCTGAGCAGAAGTGTGGCATAAAGCTAATGTGCCTCTAAAAAAACACCTGTAGACACAATTACAGAAAGCAACTTCCAGTCTAACACAGCCAGAACCACCCACACTCAGCCACTCTACCACACACCTAGAGTTATTATGCTCTTCTGTGTGCTAGATTGTATATGCAGCTTTTTGTTGCAGGTTTTTGTAATTTCACATCTTCTGCAAAGGATCCCTAAGATCACATTGTGCAAATGCTGATAATGATAAGAGTACAAAGAGGACTCACTCAGAATGGGAGCACAGATGTGATCCTTGAAGAGATTGTCTAATGAGAGACTGGAAATGAATTTAGTGAGCACAGTCCATTAATTATTGATGTGCTCTCTAGTCAAACAGGAGATGTGTATTTGTTTGTGTGCTTGTGTGTGCACCTCTTGGCAAAGAGTGGTCACCATGGTGATCTCCTAAACCAGGGGCTCCTAAATGACAGAAGTGGGCGGCAGCAAAGCAATGTCTAGTCCAGCCATCACACTACCACACAAAGGAAAATACACATGCACAAACATAACAGATTTTCTATACAAGTGAAAGCTTTGTATTGACAATGTGCAGGAAAACAATTCACTGTAGGTTTTACAGGGAAATTTAGTTTCATGGCTTTTGTCTTTATAATTCTGGCCATCAATCCTGTTGGTTATGATATTAGTTTACACACCAAGTTAGTTGTGTAGATCTGAGGATGTGGCAACAACACTTCAACAGTCCAGCAGGGCAAGGAACATGAGTGATCAGACCAGGGCCAAAGCTACTACTGAGGACACACAGGTTACTGGGAATGTTTCTGGACATTTTGACAGTTTAACAACACAAATAGGACTTTACATCCTGGATTAACACATTTATTAGACATGTTGGGTTTTGTATGGGTGATTCTGATATTTTTCAGATGAAATGTTGTAAAAATGTATTTTGGGAAATTTTGGGGAAAACATTACATACCTGGCAGTGAAGAAAAGGCTTTGAATCAACATTCTGAACATAAGGTAGGGAGATGAAATTCACAAAAAATACAACTTAACAGTAAAATATATATATATAAAATGTACATTTTTTGTAATACTGAAATTTGGACTCATGTCCTCAGTATTTAAAAAATCCTGGCTCCTTTGTCTGATGGTAAGGTTTAGTCATATTATCTAAACCACATATTTTCCAAGGTGAAAGATAACCCACCCACAATCTCTGTTACAATCCCTCATTCCACAGAAAACCTATCTAAGCGATATATACAACTTGTGTAAGAATGGAAGGTCAAAGTTAATAAAGGCAATCTGCCGAATCCAATGGCCATTTCCAATGCACAGATTTAGATGCTTGCCTTTAATTTGATCCTCCTTGGCCTGTTGGAATCTTCAAGTGATGTTGCCTCAGATCTCAGAAATGAATGCAGTGAGTAAACTATTAGCATAAAACAAAGGGATTTGGCTTCAACCAATACAGCTACATGCTAACCACCTAAATCTGGCCACAACCATAATCCTTACCTAAGCCCTTTATCTCAGATAGTGACCAAAAATCATATGAGGACTCGCCAAAATGTCCTTATAAACCAGTATGTCCTCATTAGATCAGTGAGCTGTCTAGTCACTCCTCACACGTGTACAGGAGCTAAACCAGACCACACACAAACAAACACACACACATGCTAGGAGGTTTGGATGGTTTATCCTTGGAAGATGGATACATGCACATGTTCCCGTAGGGTTTTCCACAGTGCTGCCAAACCTGATCAGCAGAGGGTAATCCACACACACAGATAGGCATGCTTCACTTGACTGATTTATGGAGTCGCAGGCACTAAAATTATCCAAGTTACCTAAGTGTGGACAGGTTGTGCGTCCAGTTTTCTGATGACAGCAGGTGATGGGTTGAGGTCAGGTCAGATTTTAGAGGTTATTGGGAGAGTTAAAACAGGCAGTGAGCGAGAGTTCAGTTGGGGCGGTGGTCTCCTCCCAAGCTCTTAACAGCTAACAGATGGTGTCCTCTACCAGAATGGACTAATGGAATAAAATACCCTGATTCAGTTAGACACACGCACAAACACACGTTGATCCTGCAAGAAAAGAGGCTCATGGGGATGTGAAGGATGTTTTTGAGATCATTCAGTTGCAAGGAAAGGGAGGTTCTTTTGGAAGAGCCTTTTCACCAGGGACTCTACTCATTCAAATAAAATGTTCTTTTCTGATGTGGGCTTTTATAGGACTGTCAGAGAGGGAATATGCTCACAACCAAGACGTCTTAGTCACTGTGGCATGATGCGCAATCAGTGCAGCCTCAAAAATGAATGTGCTGCATTGTAATAAATTTTGTAGACTACATGTCCCTTGATCATACTTGATTTTGACAAAGACAGTAAGACTGGAAGTGAACTCCAAACAAAATCAAAATTGGATGGGTGCGTGCAGGCAAAATGAAGACTTTGTGATAATATTTGGCTTTGATCACTGCCATCTGCATAGGCTCGCTGGCCAAACCTGTCGAAATCTTTGCATAGTTTCCACACATGGAATCACAGAAAGGTTCCAGATTTGTGTGACTTAAGACTTTAGATATTTAATTATTATTCACTGGTAGGATTTCTATATTCTGTACTTATTAAAACTAATATTTTGAACTTACACTCATATTTATAGAAACGTTAAATGAAAAAAAAAACAACCTTTGTGAAGCCTCCACTTGAAGCCTACCTACTCCTCTTCCTTCTGGTCAACAAAGTCTGTACAGTGGAAGCATGTAATCTAATACAGCTCTCCAGCCGGAGGTCAGGTTTGCTGGGATACACTTAAAAGGCAGGTCAGGGGGTTATACAAAGAACAGTCAAAGAACAGTACTGGACAGGATTACTTAGCTCCTCAAAGTCTCTATTGTTACTCTTATACGATTAAAACCAATCCCATTGCTGTGTCCACGTCTATGCGGGGGGATAAGGTATGGAGAGGAGGCACAGTAAGTCTGGTTATAACAGGCTTACGGTTAAGGGCTGTGAGCTTCAAAGCACTATGCATCATCTCCCTGAACTCTCAATATTTGCCATCTAATCTGTACAGCACATCACTTCTAAAATCTCACATCTGTTATTGGTTTAACTTCAACTAGAGAGGATATACAGAGGGAGAAATTGTAGCGTCGCAGAGGACTGATTTTATGGTCGTCTCCGTGCATGTGGGACCCCTCCTCTCTTTACTCTTCTCCTCTCCGTCAATGGAATAAAAGATCTAATCCCCTTATTGGATATTATACTAAAGTGGGTTAACGTCAGTGGCTATGCCTATCACTGGGATGTGTGTGTTTCACTCTGCAGTGTGTTCTAGTATGAAACCACTATAGAGTATGTCAGTGCATTGGCCTAAATCAGTCAAAGAAAGATGTCAGCTTTGGAAATGATTACCTTCAAACCAAAAAACTAGCTCATGCCCTTATCAACATCACATCAGAGGGATTGTCTTGAGTGTGATCCAAGTGTGTGCAAGTATATTTGCATTTGCACAATGTGTATGTGCATTTCATAAACACACTTGAACACTGTTTACTGTTTGTCACCATGTTTTCTTTCTTAGATTTTTGGATCTTTTAGTTTGTGTATACAATTTAAGCTAATGCATGTAAGATGTGTATTTTTCCTAATGGTGGGACTTGGATTGTGTAAAGATGCCTCCTTACCATTTTATCTTTGCAATGTGCCGTCCTGCCTCTCTTTGTGTAGAAGAAAATTATCATTCTTCACTGCAAAACATTACTGTTTAATGTTTCCCTACTTGACTTAAGAGGATTTCCAAATCATTGGGAGCCACAGGTGCATTTAGCATTCATGTGATCCACTAAGCAAAACTGATATGGATTTCAATAAAATGTCAACTTTTGAAATTGATTTGTCCTGCTGGCGTCCACTCCGCACTGTGTATTTTGAGAGCATAAAAAATTGGTAGAAATAAAATGTAGCAAACTTGAAATTTCATTAAAGTAAGCTTGGTGGATGATATGAATGCCAAATTAATCAGTCAACCCTGACGACTCAGAAAAGCTCTCAAGTCAAGCTCTCTCAAGGTTGTCATATTCTGCAAGGTGTGTATGTTTGCTGATAAGCAAGTCAACGGTAACCTGCCTTTGCAGTTGCAGATTTTGTGGAGACATTTGAAGTGGCGTTTTTTTATATTTAAAAAGAGAGTGTAGCTTGGCACGTCCAGCACATACTGTGATGTGTGTTTGTATATACTGTATGGTCAGTATAGAAGTTGACTGTTTTCTCTGCCTTTTTCTCACTATTCTCGGAAAAATCTTAATTGCAGTCCTTCATTGTGGTTAGCTCACTGTGGTTCAGGGCTGTACTCATGTGCTCACACTACTCTCTCTTTCTGTTACACACACACACACACACACACACACACACACATGCACACACATATGGTCATGGGACCAATCCCTGGAGTTTTGCATCACCTCTTTGCTGGCCTCCACTCCATCATGACCGCACTGGAAATTATTCCCTGACTACAAATGGCTGCCAACAGGGTTGCCAGTTCAATTCCCTCTCCAGCTGTTTGTCTTGTATGTCTCTGCTGAAGCAGGGCAGAGAGATGTCCAAAGATACACTTTAGGTCAGCTCTGACATTTCTAATTACAGAACAGGACGTAGCAGAGAGAGAGAAGGCTATTAATGCACTGTGGTCTGTTCAGACTGACTGCCATAATTACAATCAGGCTGGCATAGCCAGGCCCCGTCTATAGGGCCGAGGTGTTAAACCACCCGTGGCTCTCATTAGAGGACATGGGCTAATGAGTGCACTCCACACACATACACTGGGAACACACACAAACACACACACACTTCATGTCCAGAGTTCACTGTGCTTTTACTGCATTCTGGCGAGCTTAATTTCACACTTTTGCCTTCAGTGACACACAGACGCAAGCACCCTGAGTGGGGTGTGATTTTAAATAGAGTTGTTATGAATGGAGCTGGGAAAGAGCCAATTAAGAGTGTGTGATTCTAATTATGCCATTCATTTTACTGTGCGCCTGTCCACAAGGGAGCGCAGGAAATGAAATAAAATGGTGGAAATAGGTAAGAGAGGAAATGTTTCCAAAGATACAAGGAAATGGGGAGATTTAAAAAAGAGAGAGGCAGAAACAGAGGAAGAGGGAGGAGAAAAGAGTGAGCAGGGTGAGGGTGAAGGGGGGTAACCTGATCTCTGTCCTGATAAAGCCAAATATATTTTGGAGGGTAACAGAAACAGCTCCGTGTCACTACGCAGATCTACAGGGCTGGGGAGAAGAGGAACGTTGTCTGATACTGTCAGAAGAAGTAAATTAGGTAGAGAGATTTGGTTCAGGACATACACTAGAAAAGAAAATGTTAGATTAGAAATAAGAAATAGGTGACAAGATTTTACACTAATACTAAAAAGAGGAATGAAGAAAGCCGGGAAAGAGGAGAGGGGACTGAACGAATGAAGAACTAACATAGCCTGCTGGGTTGTTTGAAGAGGTTTGGTGAAGTCAAATGCTGCACCAACTATCACTCTGACACATGAACTAGAATGACGGACAGCCAGACAGAAAATGTACATGGGCAGCTGTTCGGAAAGCTGAAATCAACATAAACAACATGGCAGCCAACAACAACACAAATCACGTTTACATGGAAAAATTGGTGATGTCAATTCAAAATGTCATGTTTCATAGTTTTTTGAGGTATACACCCAACGCACAAACAGTTCTGGTCTCTGGGGCCTGGGTGGTGTTCGGGTGGGGTGCATGTGCTTTGGGGTTGAGCCATGACGTGTTTGACTCTTGTTGATCTACATCTGTGTGCTTGTTGGCACCGTCAACGTTTTATTAGGATTGGTGTTGACTTTTCTGCAGAGAATGACTTAATGTGAGGACATACAGCAGTCTGAACAAGACCAGCATCACTCAGATTGTCTGTCTGACCCAAGAAAGAAAACACTGGATAAAAAAACAAGGGTGTGTGTACATATACAGTAGCCTATGTCCAACTTGGCAGTGTCCACCCAAAGGGACTTCCCTGACCTACATCTTACTGTCCATAGTTTCAGACAGCTAACAGCAGGCTAAGCCCTACTTATGCACAACATTACGGACACCTACTGCAGCTTAAAGGATACTGGTCCGTTGCCATGAGTACAGTGTTAATACAGCTATCGGAGAAAATGAAGGCTGCGCATTTGCTTGTGTGAATTAAGCAGAAAGATGGTCAGAGGACAAACTGTATTGAGGGCAGTTTTTCCAGACATTCAGCCCTGATTCCTGTGTCCTTAATGCTCCAGTCCACTAGAGTCTCCACAAATTGAGGACTGGTTATTACAGTCAAACCTGGTTCGGATTGCTAGGTCTCTGCGGGTCAAGAGGATCAGACGGATTCAGACAGACTGAATTTAATTGACAGATGCCTGAGAGACAGAAAGAGCAGACAGTAAGCACTCTGTCTCACATATCTATCATAAAAGCCACTTTTTCTTGTTTCTGTCAGGCCTGACTTGTGGAGAGATGAAAGGATAGGAGAGGTTTATGCAGAGAGAGAAGGACGGATGTATAGGGATGGAAAAAGGGGAGAGAGAGTGGAGGGTGGCAGATTGTAATTAGGTTCTGCTTCCGACTGGCCAGTCAGTCTGGGTTACCTTGGCAACAACAGACACAGCTGGGTGGTATTATGGGATGTATGAGAGATAGAATTGGTGATTTCCTCACATTGTACAAGCTGCCAGCACACACAACACAAACACTCATGAGCATACAGTCAAAAGATGCTAATAAATATAGCATTGCAGGACTTGTTGCTAAATAGAACGGAGCATGTACTTAAATAATCACTCTGCCGTGCTCAGGTTGTGATGTTGTGTGTGTACTGCTATGCTGAGTCACGTGTGTAAGCGTACGTGAGTTAGGTCATGGTGAGCTCTGCATTTATGAGAACTATTACCCGGTGTGTGTGTGTGCACCTTGTTCCAGAACAGATAAGAAAGTCAGAGAGAAAGAGATATAAAACAAGAGAGGGAGAGCCTGTATGGTTGCACTCGTTATCATAACTCAATAAAACTTTTATCTTACAAGTGTATGTGCAAAGTTCACCTCTGTTTCTCAAGAAGGTACTTTGAAAGTTGGGTTGTTTTGGCCGAACATACGATGTAAATTGTAAACTCAGCTCTGAAACCTTTCTTTCTGTGTCTGGCTGAAGTGGAATCCATTAAACTCCCACAGAGACAGGCACAGCAAAGCTCACAAGGCTTACACAGGCACTATTGTCCTTTCATCAGACCACCATTGTCTCTGAGTGTGCAGGCATGTGCATAGTTATTGCCTTGTGCACCAGTGTGTGGAAGGTATCTGTTAGTGTATATAAGCATGTGAGTTTATGTATGCATGCATGATGGTGTGCCAGTATGTCTTTGGAGAGGGAGCTCATGGACTTTGGGGTTGATAGACTCAAAAAAACAAAACACATGCATTGATGTGAAAACGTGAGACAGAGAGAGTAAGAAGTTAAAGAAATACAGAAAAAGAGTGAAAATGGTAGAAAAAAGAAAGCAAACATTTTCACATTGAATAGATGTTGATATGGTCTGCAAAAAATGTTAAAAATCCATGTAAAAACAGCGCAATCAGAATTTGAACAGTCCAGTCTGATGAAATATTATTCCCATAATACCAAAGAAGGAAGAAAGTCAGAAACAAAGAAAAAATAAAGAAAGAAAGAACAAACTAGCCAAGGATCCCAGTGGCCTTTTGTCTTATCACTCATTAAACAAGGTGACATCATGGCTGCTGGCACGGCGGGTCACTGATACTACACTATTTACATCATGCAGAAACACTACTCCTGTTTACCTCACCACCTGCTCTGTGTTCTCTCTCTGTGATCTGACTCATCAACGTGTCCATGATGCCATGGTGTGGTCAGCATCATTCCAGGCATTGAAATTTGAAACCTTCTGCTTAGCGCTACAGTCTATGAGACCCGTTTAGTATTACCACTCTAGTGCACCTGCAAATTGTAGCTTGTCTGTTCTTTTTGGCTTAGACTTTGTTATGAGAGGTTTTATTTTGGTTTCAGGAGACAAGCAGACTGAGCTGAGTAAACAGCGAAATGCAGTAAATCTGTGAAGCAGTAGCTGCTGAGAGATCTTACAGAGGGGTGAGAATTATTTTATTATAGTGTATATTTTTGCCATAATACCCACGGCCACAGTGAATGACTAAGTAATACTCTTATCATCATTATGAAACTATTGACTATATTTTACATTGGAAAACTAAGTTTCATGTTTCTCACATGTTGCTTTATTGCTCTGCCTTTTGTGAAGCACATTATACTGCAAATCTAGGTAAAAATGTAAAGAAAAAGTTCATAAAGCTTATTGACTTTCTTGCTGAGAGTTAGATGAGAGGATTGATATCACTCTCATGTCTGTACTGTATGTAGGATGCTACCGTCAGCAGCCATAGCTGAGCATGGCACAAAGACTGGAAACAGGGGGAAACAGCTAGCCTGGCTCCGTCCAAAAGTAACAAAATCTGCATATCAGTATCTTTAAAGCTCACTAATTAACAACCAGGCTGTTTCCACTGTTTCCACTCTTTAGCTAAGCTATCAAGCAGCTGGTGGTAGCTTCATGTTTAGTGTACAGTGGTATCCATCTTCTTATCTAACTCTCAGTAAGAAAGCGAATAAATATCGAAACCTTTCCTTTGAATATATGATAAATAAGGAAAGAAAAGAGAGCTCTTTTTGGGTGGGAATAAAGAGTTGTACTACATCAATGTACAGTAAGTCTGACACTGCAGGAACCAGTGTGGCCCAGCTCTCGATTCGGCAGAGGAGATCAAAGGCTCTACTCGTCTCTCCCCTGTCCTCCCCATCATTTCATGCTTTCATCAATCACCCAATCTCTGTTTGGCTTCGCTGCCATTTCCTCGTACCACCGAGCTCTGTGTCTGTCAAAACTCTGTTTGTTTCTGCTCGGTGATGGATCTGAGCAGAATTCTGTTTGTGTCCAAAGGGAAACAATTAGTTCAGTGTATCTGTGTGTGTGTGTGTGTGTGTGTGTGTGTGTGTGTGTGTGTGTGTGTGTGTGTGCGCTTGGGTTGGGGGATGTGTGTACCAACGTGAGAAGAGCAGGCGTTCAAGGCCGTCACCAAACAAACTCATTAACCGACCATTTGTTAGAGCCGAGACAGGATCAAACAAAATATAAAGAAAAAAAAGGAGAATAGGGAGAGATTTGAGATTAATGTGGGAGAAGGAAAACGAGAAAGGAATTCAAAACAGAAAGAGAGAGAAAGTTTGTTTGGGCTTAATGATTATGGAAACCTCCTGATCACTTTGGTCAGTAATCGCAGTGGATGCAACACACACACACACACACACACACACACACACACTTGAACACACATATGACACAGTATCGCCTATTATTACAAATGATATGCATATGATGTTACACAGGATGGAACTGATCGTGCTAATCAGTTCCTCAGATCCTTTCACACCATGTTATTGTCAAATGAACTGTGACAACTGACTGCCATCAGTGCTTCACCATGTCCCCTATGTCTGCAGCTTTTCAAGTGCAATTTAACTTTCTTTTCGTTGATATTGATGGTAAAACCAGCTCAAGATCAGCAAAAGAAACCTCAATAAATATTTGAGGCCCCAGCCATGAAGTTAGAAACACATGTTGAAACACAAATTGCTATTTTAGCAATTTGTGTTTCAACATGTGTTTCTAACTTCATGGCTCTTTAGTGTAATTCTCAAGTAAAAAGCTGCTAAACAATGGCTATTGGTCAAGCATTCTGATCCACAGATCTGTGCGATAGTTAGCTTAGCTAACACTACCAAGCTAATGAGGTAAACACAATATGAGTTAGATGAAATTCACTTGTCGTCATAAAGTTGATATCTGATTCAACACTCTTCTAAAATATGTTCGGAAAATTATTACATGAGTTTGAAAGCACGGAAACAGAAAAACGACTACAAAAACAGGTTAATTAAAAATCAGATTCCCTACAATCGTTCATCCCTACACTGACAATAATACATTGTATTCAAGTGGTAAAGGTCTTTTTCACAGAGGAACTTTTGGCTTTTCGTAGTAGTAAAAGCACAAGTGTGACTAATAACATTAAAGATGGCTGAACTCCATTTAGCTGCATCAGTTTCAGGGCCCTGGTATTGTGCACGCTGGCTCACTGTCACACTGTCACTTGAGTAGACGGGTTTCCGAGCAATGTCATCAGTGAGATGCGCACGCTCGCAGGGAGTGGAAAACAAACCAGAATGACTGACAGGTTATGAGGGGATCATGGCTTAAACTGTATGAATCACCAAAGTAATGGGTGGAAAATGTTTATTATCTCAAGAAGGAACCCACCCGGTTAGCTCGGAGTGCAGAATTAGCTATCAGCTAATACTGATCTGGTCCCTGGATTGTATATACCAGTGCAAAGTACTGGAAGGTGCTTACAGAGGTGCAGACTGATGGATGGAAAATGCATTTTACTTTTGTAATTTTTCAGAGAAAAACTGACGTGTGTAGAGTCTCTTTTCAGGATCCTGTGTGGCTGATAATATTTATCAAATCCTGTATTGATGCAGTGTGTTATGAGTGAAGCTTTGCCTGTACACACTACACTGCAGTCATCTAATATGAGTTTTTGCACTAATGTAATGTGTATATTTGGAGGAAACAGAAGGATTTCCATACATGTTGGCATTATTACTATACTATCCAGAATGAGGGAGGTTCTGTGCTCTTAACTTGTGCAGCAGTCAAAAACAGTAAGAATAGAGCATACAGTATGCTTAATTACCTTTTTTAAGGTTAACTTTACTTGTGTGAGTTCTGTGCTTTTAACCCATGCTGCTGGTTGATGTTTTGGGGCACTCAGACTATTTTTCACTGACGAGCTAACTTTATGTAGTCTCAGTTAGCATTATCATTGCTACTAGCTGCCGTTTGTCACTGGAAAATGTGTCATGTAAGCTAGCTAGAGCTGACTGACGTGGTAAAAAGTTTTGGAAATGCAAGGACGTGCTATATACAAATGTATATTTAAACAGTATTTTGACTAGTTTCCAGTAAGTTGCTTCTTTTCTAAATACTGAAAATGTTCATAATTATAAACTATGATGACATTGTGTTTTCTACCCATCTGCTGTGTGCACATCCTGGATTGTTTGTAAACTGTATAGAGCATTGCCAGTGTTTATGTCATTAGTAACACTGGTGCTTTTTCTACTGTGACAAGTCAAAATGTCGTGAAACAGGCCAAAAGGCCAAAACAGGCCTCATACTGTAGTGGTATAGGTGTATATTGGTATATCTTTGTTATTACCATCAAAAAATAACATATGACCACCGTAAGCTGCAATAGAGATTAATGTGCCAAAAACAAAAGAAAAAAAACAACAACAAAAACAGTAACATCAGTTATTTATGTTCCCCTCTCAGAACTAAAGAACAGGCCACTTACCATTTTTCACTGACTTTCAATGCTGCCAAAGGGGAAGAAATCCTCTGTGGAGAGGGAGAAGCAAAAATATCTTATTCTTCACAGTAGCCTCAGAAGACCGTGATGTAATACAGCCAAACACATGTTGTGATTTGAGTTGTGGGCACAACATCTCTCACATTTTCCCACCGGGGGAACTCTTGCTGTTTCTATCATTATCACCTCCACTATCGCCATTGCTGTCTACACCTACATATAAACAGTGGCTGGATAAGTCCAGGCATGTTTGCTGAGGGATGGTGAAAGTAGTTCTGGGAAATGTAGGAAATCACTAACTGAATTAGACAAGCAGGTTGAGGATACCGACAAAAGGAACATTACAATACTTATCCAGAACGATATCCAGTAGAGCACAGTGAGGAGGAGAAAGGCCAACTAAAACCAGATCTTTTCTTTGGGTCATGTGATAAAAATGATGTATTCTCTGTAGGAAGATAGAAAGAGATATTGTGTTAGTATGTGTGTGTGCTGTATGAGTACACGTTTCTCACCACCTCTGTGTTGGCATGTCCAGATGTTCCCAGATTATTACTTTTCTCTCTCTATCCTCCCATTTCTCCATCATCCATCATCCTTCGCCCTTCTGTCCTGCCCCACTGACTTACTGCTGTTGATATGTGTAATCCCCGCCTTTTATCTCCTTTCTTTCTCTCTCCCTCTGCCATGTTTTCATTATGTATTTGTCTGTCCATCACTCTTATCATTTAATCTTTTCTCAGAAACAAGTGGTATTTTTGAACTTGTCATGTGTAACTCTTCTGTGGAGGACATGAGTGTATTTATAGCCTGTAAACTAGAATGGCATAACCCCCCAATAGACATGTGTGTTAATATGCTGTTGATGCCAAAATGAATCAAGGACAGCCTGCAGGATGTGTGTTAATGAGGTGTTTCGATTCATTCTAATGTGCTGTACTATGTGTGTCAGTGTATGTGTGTGTGTGTGTGTGTGTGTGTGTGTGTGTGTGTGTGTGTGTGTGTTTGTTGGCTCTGTGTTGTTTTATCTGGGTCTCTCTATGGGAGTATGTTACACAAACTGATATGTTCGTCCTTTGTGAAGACCTAAGGGAGAACATGGGATCAAATCTCCCCTAGTGCACTAAATCACATCAAGAAGTTCTGTATAATTAACCTGTTCTTTAGATAGAGGTTTTCAAATGACTACCATGTGTGCCAGATAAAACTAGACTGAAAGTTTAGGGACCTATTTTCACGAACCAATGGCACGCAAAGCAAGGAGATGGCACAGTGTCCCTGTGTGAGCCTACTTTTTTTTTTATTTAATGGTCAACATTGTGGCACTGGTTTACTTATACTGTAAAATGGACTGACGGGGAGGAAATCATTATCGATAGATGCTATGGGAGCAGGCATCAATCATGGCAAATCAAATTAGCTCCTTTTAAAAGCAGTACATTCTCTGTAATGTAGCACGCTTACTGTAGTCCACATTCATTGAAGATGGGGCCAGGCGAGAGTATACTCAGTTAACAGTTTATTAGATACACATGTGTTCTCTACTGCAATTCAATACAACAGCTGAACAATAAATTCTACATTTGGGAAACTCATAAAGTTTATGTTAGCACTGTCAGAGAGGTGTTGATTCAACTCTGTAGATTTTGAGACCGAGCTTTGTAGAAGTGTTGCAATGGACATTATACTGCATTGATGTGTTTCTAATTCTATATGTCTAACTTTATTAGTGTGTTAATGTTATTTGTCCACCCCCATTTAGATACATGCTAGTGCCTCCGTGAGTGGGCACAGCTGTGCTTTGAGCTAAATGCTAACATCAGCATGCTAACATGCTCACCAGTGACAATGCTAACATGCTGATGTTAAGCAGGTATAATGTTTACCATGTTCACCGTCTTAGTTTAGCGTGTTTCATGCTTTTACAACATTTGATAATTAGCACTAAACACAAAGTGCACAGTTGAGGCTGATGGGAATGTTATTAGTTTTTCTGTTGTTTAAGTATTGGACAAAATAAAACGACCTAATGACAGGGCTAGATGAGGAGTTTGTCAATTGGTGGGCCGACCGACCGACAGAGCGACAGAGCAGCATTGCCATCGCCAGAGCCACACCGCTTGAGTGGCTAAAAATAACAATAGAATCAACACCACTCTGACAAACCATCAACGAAACCATTATATGCCTCACAAACATATGATCTATTGCAGGGTTGTTATATTGGATTGTATTTGACTGTTGTTGTACCTAATAAATTGGAGACTCGGTGTGCAGCACTCCAATTCAAAATTCTGAATATACAGAGCCAAAAACATGAATATACATCCTTTCAGACTACACCCCTGAGGTGCAGATACCCTTCTGTAAGATGAAATCACATTTCTGGAAAGACTGAAACGTTTATCACTATGTTTTCTGAGTGTAATGGTGCACATCATCAGGCTTTTAGTCGAAGACGATGACTGACACAGTAACCAGATGTGCGGTTCCATCTGATGTGGCAGCACCATAAAATGTGATTCCATTATTTTTCAGGCTGTCTGTGATTTATGAAACGCACCTGATTAAAAAGGCTGCATTTGGTTAATGGCTTTGTTTACATTAATGTGCATGAAAATATGACTACCGACAAAACAGAGGTAATAAAGCTGATTAAACACTTTAAATGATTGCACATACTGGCAATTCAACATAATCCTCCTGTTTGCATAACTGATGTACTTATAGTTATTTTCTAGAGAGAATAGACGAACTCTGGACCACCACCATGTTGTTCACAGCAGCCATGGGTCTTCGTGTGATGAATTTGAAGGTGGCTATGCTATAGGCAGGTGTTTTGGGGTAGCTGTTTAAAGGAGGAGATGGCTTGTTGGAGTAATACACCTCCAGCAACCCAGGATTTCCGCATCAGGAATGTCTGAAGATTAGTGGAAACATGAGGGGACTCCTGTGTCCAGAGTGACCCCTGGATGTCACCATCTGAACTCGACTCACCTGAAAACTCCCCACAAAACTGAGGCTTTGTGGAAGTAGAGAAGCTTGGTATCCACAAAAACACCAAAAGACATTTAGTGTATTTAGTACATCTTTGGTGCTGGTTTTACAAGACTAACACTGGATGAGGCAACCATTACTGCATTACAGATCAGAGGTTGCAGATTAGAAGTGAATACATGTCCTTCAGCTGCTGCCTTCTGGATGGCTATAAAAGGAGATGTCTTTACACATCTTGTCAGCAGTTGTAGATAAGAAATATTAATAAGAAGTGCCTCATAGTAGTATATAGTACACATATCTGCTGGTGAAAGTATTTCTGTGAAGGTTTATGTGAGTTTATGTGTGTGATTCTGAAAGGTTTATGTGTTGTGATTTAAGGAGGAGAATTATTTTTGCTATTTGACTGTGAGATTGCAGTGGTAGCGCAATCATAAGAACCCTCATAATATGGCATGTGTGCAGGCAGAAAAATATCCGCTTTTGTCTCACACAGTTGCCACTTCATGTGTGTATAAAGACCGTTGTTGTATTTAATTTGTGACCAGCGTGAAAACAGTGCCCAAAAGCCCCGAATCAGAAAGGAAGCATCAGCAGAAGTGCATCTTCTGATCCACAGCAAACGACGCAATAGTAAAGCACACTACATTAAAATTCCAGGGGAAAATATGACAATCACAATAATGGACAGAAAATTGAGTGTGGGCTTTAGTGGCTGACTGAGTTATGAGCTTCCTTTAGAAAGCGGCTTGTAGGGAAACCAAAATATTGCTGGCGGATCACTTGGAAAAAAGAGAAGTACACCTGATGTCGCTGTCAAAATTCACATTTACAGTGATGTATCTGGAGAACACTTAGACTTAATGAGCAACCATTAGGCTAAGTTGTACTGCAGGTTAAGCATGGAGGGACCTGAGGCATAGCTCAGAAACAAAAGATCAAAATCTGGGTTACGTTTGACAGATTGTGAAGGGCAAGAACATTAGATAACATATCCATACATTAGATAATGCATGAGTATGATTTTTTTTTCAGAAAATAATGTCTCTAATACATTCGACCTCTGGGTTAGTGGCATTGTATTGCAGCACATTGTTTTAATGAGACAGTACTGACAAGATCTATATTATGAAATGCTGTGACCTGAATGCACACTGTGGCTACAGAGTTCTGAACCAACAGAGATTTTTCACAGTAATAACAATAACTGTTATACAATGGTCATAATACTCCACTTCTCATTGTCATTATCAAAACAGTCTGTGTATTTCTGGCATCTGATTGATGTAAAGGTCAAGGGTCAGGGCAGATCTGGGCAGAGCAGCGAAAAAGCCCACCGGCTGAGTTATGAAACCACTGGAATATAATAAGCCATACGCTTCAAAGAAATCCCATTATGAAGAAGCAACTTGCATAAACATGTCAGCAGATTTATGCAGATCATTAAAAAACTGTATTTAAATGTCTGTAACTGTTTCTAACATCTGGCATTTTTTTCCTCACTTGCCAAAATCTTGACCCCGATAACACAACTTTATTTCAGAACATACAAAGGGCACAGATTATGTGTGATGCAGCTCAAGATAAACCTCAAATCCTAAAGAGATTTTAAATGTAGATTTTGAGGGTTGATTTGAGGTAACTTACCCCCATGAAATGAAAGGGCAGTCTGGGACACAAGAACAACAGCTTTGAGAAACTGAACATGAAGCTCCTGCAACATTAAGCCAATGCTGATTTGTAATTACATGAGATAAGAAGATGAGCGGAGGTTTAGTGCATGTCTTGACTAAATGAGAGAGGTTATTTGTGTTCCAGGGGGCACGGGATGATACACTCATTTTACAAGCTTAGGCCACTGCGCTGTCTGTTCAGAGCATCAGGGCCCTCTGTCTCTCTGTGCTTCCATGTGCTAACAAATACACGTGTAATTAAGCATGGAAACAAACACACATAAGCACGCGCATGGACACGTGTAACGACACGGTGACAGAATGTTATTTTTCTCATCAATTTGTTCCCTAAAATGCACAATAACCTACATTGTCATGATGCAGGTCACAGCCTCGGATATGTTTAGTAATCAGTGTCTGAGTGTGTGTTAGTGTGTGAAACAGAGAGTGGCACAAGCTTATACTGAGTCAACTAGAGGGCTTTGAGTTCAGATCTGATTTTCCAGCATTACTGCAGCTGAGTCATTTGGAACAACAAGAAATGATGCAGTAAAATATAGATTTGAAGAGACACTAAGAGACAAATGAAGAATAGAAGACAGACAAAGAGGAGAGCTGAGGAGAAAATGATGAATGACTCGCAAAATGACAGTATAGTCAGCATTGTCTCCTCAAAACTGAACAGACAAACAAGCTTCTCCATGAATTTTAAACTTGCTGGATTGAATTAAGAATTAATGAAAGAGGGTGAGTAGTATGTGCGATGGTGCAACCACTTTGAAAGAAACAGAGCTTGTGCACTTAAATCCCTCCTTGCTGCAGAAACTGATAAGGTTTTTTAATTAACTCCTAAGACCTGGGGTTCATTTAAAATCATATTACAATGGCAATTTGACAGCATATAATTATCTCAGGAAACACATGAATGTTAATTGATTGATTTTCTGTTCAGCCTCATATTTAGCACATGTTTACACGTGTGTTTTCTAATTAGACATACAGTATGATGTCATTCCTCATCAGATAAGCATAATTCCAACTATGAATTCAAAGGTCAAAGTTTCAGGTGACTTAATCACTTACAAATAAGGACACAAGCTGTATGCACCTGAGCATGGAGTTGCTGCAAATCAAAACCAATATTTAACAGTAATTAAACAACATCAGTTACAAAGTTCAAAGTTCAAAGAGATGTATTATATTATATGTCAGGTCACAATCCACATTGCTCAGTGTATAACAGCCGTTTGAGATCTGATTCTGTGACACACATACACATTGTCACAGTGTCCCACTAGGACAGCCTGTTATTCTTTTCCTCATTAATTCCTCTATTTGGCCAAAGCAGTACTCAGCAAGTTGCACCGTGCTCACAGCTTCAGTCATGCTGTCTATGTGTGTGTGTGTTGGCCAGACGGCTCAGCTGTTTGTTTCAGAGTCGTTGGGCATTTGAGGGACTCGTGTGGATAAAAGTAGAAATGGGACTCTTAAGAGTAGAAAAGAACGACGTCTGCTTTTTATGCAGGACAGAAAAGTAGACAGACTCAAAATGAGACACATGAGAGATTAAGAGGAAATCTAGGGACAAAACGGCAGCTAGACAACACACCATATGCCCCATAGCCCATTATCCACTACTTCAGTCAAGCGTGCACTCATGTGCACCCCACGGATTTTCAAGGCTCAACTTAGCCAAACAACAAGTAAAGTAGAGCATTAAATTAATGGGACATGAACAAGTTCATTCTTTCCAAAGCAAACGTGGATTCACAGTAATTCTTTGAAAAAAAAAAATAATCTATACAGGCTTAAAGTGATACTCCACCCAAAATGTGACTTTTGAGTATTAAACATTGACCTCAAGGCTTGAAAGGTGGATGCTTTAAAAGAATAGTTTGACATTTTGGGAAATACACTAGAGCTGGAGTGGATTAGCATAGTTTAGCATAAAAACTAGAAGCAGGGGCAAAAAGCTAGTCTGGCTCTCTCCAGAGTTCAAAAATACACCTACTAGCACCTTTAAAGCTCACTCATTTTCATTTTTCTCAACAGGTTATATGCAGTTTGTGTAATCTGTACACAAACCGAAATGTAAAAATGACAAGATGTGGATTAAACAAACAAGACATAACGTGTCAATTAGCTTTTTGAACTTTGGACTGCCAGGCTAGCTGTTTCCCCCCGCTTTTAGTCTTTATGCTAAGGTAATTGAAGCGTCATTGTTTATGCACATGCATCTAAGTGGTATTGATTTTTTCTCTCGGGGAATAAATGCATTTCCCAAAATGTCCAGCTATTCCTTTAACTGTTGTGC
Organism: Macquaria ambigua; assembly: GCA_008360985.2. NCBI lineage: Eukaryota > Metazoa > Chordata > Actinopteri > Centrarchiformes > Percichthyidae > Macquaria > Macquaria ambigua. The sequence continues at coordinate 68,080 of VMKM01000946.1, read as the reverse complement.
TCATAGCAGTATAAAAGGATGAAAATGTCCTTAGAAACTTCTCATATCCACTTTTCGGGCTAAATATACTGCCTCCATGTTGAACGACAGTGCCCCAGCAACGATGGCAATTCCAATAGAAGCAACATACTTTTGGTTTTGGTAAAAAAAAAAAAAAAAAAAAAAAAATTTATAAAAAATGTATTTTTATTAAAAAGCAACCTTTCAAGTATACAGGGGTGGAGTAGTTGACACTTAAAAGATGTGTTGTGGGTTTAGAATCACTTTAACTATTCATCTGTGACACTGCAGTGGAGCAGAATGTAAATTTGAGCAACATTTTAATTTAAAGCACTAAAAGAAAATCTGCATGGAAATTGTCATGTTTAACCAGAAAAGTGAAGATTTGTCACATTCCCATGCTGATGAGCATCTGCACATAGATATGTATCAAAGAATCATTTCTGTCATCCTGACCTGGCCTTTAAGTTGTGAAGTAAACATGTTATTTTCATGTGTGGCATGTATAAATGAATATATACATGAATTATGGAACAGCGGCCGTACTGGATGCTGCAGGTGGTTGTACTGTATGTGTGCATGATCTCACATGAGAACAAATAACACAATATGTCCAACCTGATGGCAGCCCTGTGTGCATGTGCATGTCTGTCACTGTTTGTGTGTGCATAATATGAACTTACGCATGTGCAGATTTGCGCACTGTGTGTCCCGTCTTTGACGACAGAGATGATTCAGACAAGTTCGTCACATATGTCTCACTCACCACACGCGTGCCAGAGTCATGTGTGGGTTATTTATTTTTGTTAGTATCTTACAAAAATTGGTATAACTTTGAAAAGTTCACTGTACGCCTCAGGAATTCAGAAATGGTTATTTCCTTTGCTGGTCATGTATTTCTTCTATTTTTGTTAGTTAGAGGTATAATTTGTAGTTTTTGAATGTATTAATTACAGGTAATTTTGCATGGATAATTGAAGAGTTTGACTTAATGATAAAAAAAATAATATTTTGTTAGTTAACTGATCCTAATTGAAACTATAGGCCTCGTGTTCGCAAACAGTAATGATGTAAGCAAACCTTTAACAGCAGCAGAAAACAATAATAACTTCAGCATGAAAGTTCATTCTTGACCTTGAAAATAGTATTTTGACAAAACAATCCCAACTCAAGGTGCACTTACTCGCTTTTTGTGGTGCTTTCATCCATATCACATGGTCTTAATTAGCAGATGCAGTTTGCCATGTTGAAATGAGAGTTCAGTAGCTGTTATGATTTAATCTATAGCACTTGTAGGACTTCTCGTCTGTGCTGGCTTAAAGTTATGCCTGAACTCCACCCACTGATGAATGTGTAATATGGTTGAAAGCTCTAGAAAATAACAGTAAGTGGACTTTGAGTTGGGATTTATATTTGTTGATCAAAAATAATAACTTATATTTAGTTTAGATAGCTTTAGATTTTGTCTATTGTTAGTTTTTGTATTAAAGACCAGTCAGGCAGTTTGGGAGTGAGTGAATTTTGTTCTGAGGTTGACTCTTTTCTTTGCATTTGGATCACAGACTGCACCTTTAAAGAGATGAGATATTTTCTATTCTTTGGTAACAGTGCCAACTATCAATCTCAGGAAAAACAAACAAAAAAAGATACATATGACATCATATGTCACAGATAGGACAGTATTGTGTGGGCTCCACTGTGCATGTGTCACCTAAACAGGCAGAACAAGTTGTTGTTGTCAGAAGTACAAAAACTACCGAATGAAGACTCACTCCGGAAATCCGGCAGATAATCTGGTGATTAGAGGATAAGAAAAGAGGACATGGCTGGTTAGAGGTACAGTTAAACCACACAGCTCCAACGCTCTGGTTAATCAATTAGATCTAAATCCATTAAGTCTATCTGATACCTCGTCAGACCTTAGGACCAGTTCCAAGATGTGATTGAACACTATTTTAACATTAATGCACACATTTAGACAAAAACACTCAAATATGCACGGTCACACACAACACACATGTCTCTAATAATGGTGTAATGATACACTTCCCTGGGGCCAACACACACTTCAGTTAAACATGTTTTAAACACTGTCACATGTGATGGTGCATCATATATAAATTGTATGTTTTCTAATGCCTTGACCTGACAAACCAAACAGGGATGAGTTGAAGGATCAAATTACACTTTCAATTTACATATTTACTCTGCAGTCTCAGGAGTTTTATTAATGAGTCTTTCATCTCCAGTGTGTATTTAAATGTTTGTGCAGTGTTAAAGTACACGTGTATTGTATGGATGTGTGTGTGTCAAACAGAGAGACAGAGTAAATATAACCCTCCCATCTGTTAGGGCTGTACAGATGCTGTCTCAGAAATAGAGGATTAAAGCTAAACTTAGAGAAGAGGGGGACATGTGATGGGAGGACGGGGGGAAATCCAGGCAGTGACTAACACCAAAAGCATAATTCTGGAGGCGACTGACTGCGTCAGAGCAGCTGTTCGGAGGGAGGATGAGAAAATGGAGAGACGGCGAAGCAGGCAGTGTAAAGTTGTGATGGGGCCAAGCACGTTGCATCGATGTGAGGGATGAGGAATCGGGGAGATGGAAAATGTACAAATAAGGAAGATGGGGCGAGATAGACAGGAGATGTAAAGAGAAATTTCAACACTATCATCTCATCTCATCAAAGCCCTAGATGTGGTTAGTTAAAAATATCCACTATGTAATAAGTCAGGGTGGTGATTTCTGGTCTGTGGGGAGAAAATGTGTTCATATCTGTCTGAGTGTATGCAAATAAAATTACTTTTATTGTATGTGCGTGTCAGTTTTCGTCTCCAGAGACAGAATCAGTCACTATTTACAGCAAAACTGCTGGGTATTTCAGAGAAAACAATGGAAACTTAAAGTGATAATCCACACGGCACTAACTATTCATTTATTTAGTGTGATGCTCTTTAGGCATTGCTGAATTTCTCTGGTCCTTCAAAAACCATAAAAGATGTAGAGAACTGGGAGGATATGAGAAGCTGTAATCAAAATCTCATCTGTTTTGCGCTTGTCAGGTGGAGACATGACATTACATTTGTAGGGATGCAAGGAGTCTGATTGCCTTTTCATGGCTGATGGCAATGAAAAGTTCAGCTGTGTCCAAACCCTTAGTTGAGAAGCTTGTGGCCTGAGTTCCCCACAAATTTTAAATCAAGTAATGTCAGAAAAGACAAGTAGTGTGTGCAGTAAGGTTTAAGAAAAAGCAATGCAATGCGGTGGCTTTCAACACTCATGATCACTTTTGAGTTTTCTTTTATTTACCCCAAAGAACTGACTGTTGCTACTTCCATAAACAAAGACAAATCACTTCCTGTTCACAAGAAGATTTTCCCACTAAAGGCCCAAGGTTAAATGAAATGTAAAATGTTCCACAAACGGGTTATGAGTTGATTTAATATGTAATAGAAAAGCAGAAATGTATTTATATGAAAATGACAAAGATTATTACTTCAACCTTAAGGCTTCTACCATGAGGTTTGAAAGATGGAATGATCGGCATCAGTGATCAGTGATGAAATTGCATCGTTAAATCCCGGTGGGATCCCTCTGAAGCACTAGTGAGAGCTGTTTTGGCGTCAACCAGACAGGGCTGTAACTGGAATTTATGGGCCCTGTGTACAAGTGGGGATTCTTCTAAGACCTTAAACATGGGTGAGGTTTTTGCAGAGTAGAAAAAGAGAACAAGAACAAGTTTTAGATCTTTGCTTTTGATTTGAATCCAAGGAGAAACATGGAAAAGCTCCAAACTAGTTGATGAACGTCAACATTTCTTTAGAAGTCTCTTAGAAAACTGTTGGAGGAACCCCTGATGTCCCCCCAATTATCTTGGTGATATGGGGGAGGGTTTACCTCCATCACAAGCTTGATCAACCACACCTGAGTTTAATCACCACACAGACTTGATGATTATGCAGGTGGGTGAGAAGGTTTTTTGAACTTGACCCCAGGTGCCACAACGTGACATCAGCTTTCACCTTCTGTGGCTCTGGAAAGATGCTGCATCACACACACACACCCCCCCAATACATGCATGTTACATGCCCACCACATGAGCACCAAGCAACGTGTGTTTACATGTTGACACAGCCACTCCTTCTGTTCAGTGCAATGCCTGAATAGCACACATTATTCAAGGCTTACTGACTGAATTAACATGCAGACAGAGAGGCGTGTTCACGTGGCGAGGAGCAGGTTTTTTAAGCAGGAGCCATAAGGCAGAGTAGGAGGGCTACCCTTGCCTCATCTCTGCGCCAGTCACAGGGCTCATCACCACACAGACGTGATCGAGGGAGCATGGGGAGCAGGGCGTGTGTCAACATGTGGGGATCATCTGTTTCAAAAATAAAACCCAAGTTGTAATAAATCATAGTTTTCCTTTAAATTCTTAAGTTTGATTGAGAGGGCCCACATTAACTAGGCTCTGTAGCTACACCATAACCTTTTAACGCACAGCTTGAAATGAAGCTTTAAGTGTTTCTCACTTCTTTGAGGGGCTGGTTTTGGGCTACAATACTTTCATGATTTAGATTAGAAAAGGCATGAGTATTTTGGGTAGGCAAGGCACTGTGGTTAAAGTTAATATAGGGTGAGAGCCCGAGTTTTGTATTGGTGTTAAAATTAATTTTACTTTTAGTTTAAGATAAGACTAAGGGTTAGCTATGCAGTGGATACAGTTAATTGTAATGTCAGAGGTCCTCACAAAAGTAAAACATTGTGTATGTGTGTGTTTTAGATATTGGTAGAACAAGGCTATTGTAAACAGCTTCATATTTACAAGCCTGCCCATGCATAACATTGGTTTCTCGGTAAAACAAACACAATCAGAGAAGGCAGGCATTTTCCTCTTCAGCCTGACTCATTGTGATAAATGAATGCAGACAGAAACGCTGCCTTGAAGTTTGTGACTGGAAGACCTTGAGTTTGAACAGTCATTTGCTGAAGCCTCGGATGGATGGTCGTTGCATAATTTGTCACTGGCTGGTATGTGAGAGTACACGTCCTTGCCCTCCACAGCCATGAACATTCCCACCTTTGGGGAGGCGCAGCAAACACTCTCCATAAACTCACCTGCTTCAACATGCTGCAAACAGTTATATCATAACCCAGTAAAATAAATCTGCATGTTTAATCCGAATGACTCCAGTTACACAATGGCCATTGTGGCTTTAATGGATTTATGGATTCAGATAAAGGATTACAACGCAGGGGCAATAGGGAGCAGTAGCTCTACTCACCAAAGCTGTGACTGAACAGCGGCACCAAGTGGTCAGCTTTGGCTACTGCAGCGTGGACATGTATAAGGATTTGTGAGACCCACAAGAAATACGTCAATTCACAATTGTTTATGCTGCAAACTTTGACCTAATTTTTTCATTCAGTCATTGAATGAAAAAGTCATTGAATTGAGTCAGTCATTCACCTTTTTGTGTAAAACTGTGATGTGGCTGCATCAGCTTTAAGATGAGGATATATGAACTGAAAGGCTTTTAACTAAACTAAACTAAGCTGTAGCAATTATTCAGACCTAATCCTGTTAATGTGTCAGTTCCTGAGGGGTTCAATTTTATCCCAATGACAACAGAAAGCATTGTGAAGAATAATGGCCTGGGATTCATAAGGGAGGGAGTGTTTTGACTATTTTAAATGCCTGGAAGCTTGATGTCTCCCCGAAGTGAGTCAGGATGATTCTCAGAAATGCAGACTTAATGTTGCCAGAATATGATTTTCTGGGTGGTGTCAGTCATAACATTCATCCCTCAAGTTCACTTTTCAAACGCTTCTGATGTCTGATTCACCGCCTGGATCCTCTTCCAGTGGGATGATGACGTGTCTGTTTCCAAATGGAAAGGATAACGATGCTTTCTTTTAAACATTAGATCAGCAGGGTGATAAGGACATCTGTTTGTTGTATATTAATTCATTGCAGTGTTAATAAAGCAAACAACTGGACCACGTGCCTCTGTACCTGGTGAAGAAATGCTGTTCTTTTTCTAAATGTAATAAATTAAAAATGTTTTTAAGGGAGCATTGTACATTGGTGCGAGTCTTTGGGAAGCAGAAATCACTGTGCAGCTTTTGCACTCCACACCTGTACAAGAAAGACGTGGATGCGTTTTGCACACTGATTGGGTGTTGATAAAGCAAACAACTGGACCACGTCTTCCAACTTATCCCTCCTTTATAGTTGCCAATCAGTTGGAGCCAAAACTAGGACTTTGTAATTGTATCTCATTGAAGTGACACTCTGAAAAGGTGCCTGCAAAAAGTGACTGGACAGGGCTGCAACTAATGCTTATATTAATTATTGATAAATCTGCTGATTACTTTCTCAAAAAATCAATATCTGAAATATATCAGAATATCAAAATGTCAGCTCAAGGTGACATCTTAACATCGCTTGGTTTGTTCGACCTACAGTCCAAAACCTAAAGATATTCGGTTCACAAAACATCAATAAAAGCAACAGATCCTCACAATTCAGATGCTTGAACTGGTGAATGTTTGGCAATTTGCTTAAAAAAAAGACTGACTAATGGTTTCAGATCTAGACTGGAACATACTAACCATACAGATGGTCAGCAGAGGAGTGGCTTATGCTGCAGGAATGGCTTGAGAAGTTTCTATGGATACTTTGATCATTTTCTTTCAATGTGAAAACTGGTCACTATTGGAGTCCATTGAAACTGGCATGCTTCACGAAGGACAAACTTTTTACAGTCACCTTTCGAGCCTACAGTGGATGAGTGATATTCAAAAAATGGATTTTGTGTCAGTATCACATCTGGTTTTGGTTGAATACTTTACTTCCAAAACCCAAACCTCAACTTGCATGACTTTGCTGCCAGAAGATTTTTTTTCTTTCTTTCATCAACCAGCTTTTGTCTTTTGAACTGTACATCTTCTTGCTACAGTACCTTCCCAAGTGCTGTCCATCTTCTTCCTCGTGCTGTCGAGAATAACTCCTGTATGATAAAGACCTGTTGCATAAGATCACAGACAGCGAGCCTGGCTGCGCTTTGACATCAGCAGCGGCTTTATCCCTCCATCAGCCAATCCAGACATACAAGTACACACTGCTGGCATGTCCCATTGTCATTCAAATGTTGGGCTGGTGATTGAAGCGCTTATCTCTCCTAATCGGAGCGTGTAAAGGTATTACTGCTGAGGGAGAGCGTCGCCACACCAACTTTGATATGGAAAATCACATCTGTGAGCTCGCAAACAACATTATCTACAGAGAACTGAATATACCAGGTAAAACCTTTCCTGCAACCCCTCCATCTGTTGTCTTGGATTAGCTCCATGCTTGTTCCCTTCTTCTTTTTTTTTTCAGATCCTCAATGACAGAGAGAGCAGGGAGGGTGAAGGGGGGGGGATTAGAAAAGTGAGGCAAATAAAGAGCCGAACACACATCTTGTTAAAAGTAAGATTTGTAAGCTTATTATTTTGTTATCATTATCATTGTTATAACCTCTGTTATGGTTTGTTCAGTTTACAGTTTATTTTCAAGTTCATTTAAAGTCATTCCAGTCGAAGGTAAACATGATTGTAATTGTTGTTTCCAACACTATTAAATGCTTTTTTTTTGTTTTGCCAGACAACAATCGGTCACACTCTCTCGCTCATATGCACATGGAAACAGCAGAAACAAAGAGACTGTTGCTCACCCATTTGTCCACACACACACACACACACACACACACACACACACACACACACACTCACATACAAACTGACACCAGTACACACAAAGACAGACAGCATGTCATGCTAAAGCTCCTGCACGCAGACATGAAGTGATTAACAGAAATGAGCTCTGATTCTTACTCTCCCTGATACACACACACATTCAGATGGGCACACAGACACACACACACACACACACACACAGACACACACACACACACACACACACACACACACACACACACACTTTCTTGCTCTCGTGTCTAAGTTCTTAAGTGCAACTTCTTGAAGAGTGATTTAACCCACTCCCACAGCTCTTCAACCCTCCCACTCCACACCAGGACCCAAAATCCCTACTGCCTCGCCCTCCCACCAAGAGCCATATATACACCTGGGTTAGTTCACACACTGTATCATGATGTAGTGTGCTCAATGATGCTCCAAAACGATATGATCTTTGTTTGTTTCCATAGCTATAATGTCTTGTCTGGGTGACAAGATGAGAAGAACATTACATTTCTATGAATTTAAAAATGTCCTTTTTTTTCAGTTTACCCCTAGGGATGTCCAAAGTCTGTTGCAAAGAGAAAATAATCTAGCTAATTTACACACACCTTTGGAAAGAAAAGCCACACTTCTGAACTACAAGCACACAATGATGTAAAACAGAACTTCTTTAGAATAAAATCTTATACATCACTGGTTCCCAACCTGGTGGACTGGATGGTTAAGCAGAAAAAAGAAATTCTACCACACAAAATCTGCTATTATTTCAGACTTCTAATCTTTCCAGTTATTCTTGAGAATTACTGGGTAATTTTACCTGATCAGAAAGTATAATCATCCCTTGGTTGAACTGGTCACTGACTGGACTGGACATATGCATCCTGTCTGCGGAGGTTGCAAACTAACATAACTTTGTTTTTAGGGGTTACTCCAGCGACTTTGTGTTGCACTTCCATAGCATTAGTCGACTTGCAAGAAACAAAAGAAAATGTCTAAATTGGTAAAGCAGAGGCCGACATATCCCGACTTTCAGTCCTTAACTGAAAACGCTGGATCCATCACACCCACAATGCAACTCGGTAACATCTTCTGTTAATCCATCCCTGCATCACTGGGTCACAAGTCAAAAAGGTTGGGAACCACAGCTCTAAACGATATGTGAATATTGATCTCCATAGACTCACAGACTGCAGCCCAAGTTTACATATGGCTCAACCCACCCAACTTTCCAACTTTTAAACGCCTGTCTTCCCCCTCAAGATAACCAAAAATACACCACAGCAAACTCAACAAAATAACAAAAACATAAAAAAAACAAAAAAAAAAAACAACAACCATAAGGAAACTGAGCTTCAAGTTTGTAAAAATGCTTACATCACATTCCACCTTGGCAAATTTCAAGACATTGGAATTCCATTCTTTGTCCGTCGTGACATTTACAAGAGTACTTGAACGTCTCACATGCCGGCTGGTGAGCCGCTGCGTGACCTGGTGGGCCAACAGTCGGCTAGCAGTCCATCATAATCATCATCACCTTCATCATTGTTATCAGCTACTATGGTAAGCCATGCCCTATTAGAGTCCGTCGTTGGCAGGGTGGGGTAACCATGGTGAATAAGGTGCTAGTTGCTATGGAAACGCTATTCTGCAGCAACCGACTGGTACAGTTGTTTGAGTTTTGAATTGCCGTACCTCCCCACCAAAGCACTTGGTTTGTATGTATTACTTGTTGCTTTAGTTGTGTTTTGATTTTTTTTTTATTTTGCATTTTCACACTTATAAGATGTACAGTATGTGGATGTATTTTCAGGCTGTTAGTACCATTTAAAATAGTCTCTCTCACTCTCAAACACACGCACTCGGACATGTTTTCTTACTCAGGCACACAAAAACACTCATACAGTAACAGAAAACTGTTTACATGTGGCATCTGACAAATGGGTTTACAGAGATGAGATTGGTAGAGCAGGCTGCTACACCGACTCTGATCAGCGGTGAGCCTCTTATTGTCCCGGACTGGATCTGTTCATAGATGCTTGTGTGGGTGACTGTCCTCGCTCCTTTGCCCCTCCTCCCTGCTCCTCTTGCTCTCCTCCAAACAGCCTGCAGTCGGTCGAGAGGAGGGCAGTATTGCTGGGTGTATCCATGGCTGCTCCGTAGCCATCGTGTGCTTCGTTAACCTCGGAGATGACAGAGGACTAACCGAGTACTTCAAAGACAGGACAGAAAAGTAACACAGCAACTTATAAACATCAACAAACCCCTTGCAGTTTCTGTGTCAATGGCACATCTACAGTAAGCCCCCCCCCTCTCCCCCCAATTGATGTTTAAGTGAATTATTCATCGTTTAAATGCTCTGTATTTTCCCCTGACCCCGTCCTGTCCCGTTGCCTTCATTAGAGACGTGCTGGGGACTGATGGTGAACACAGGATGACACAGCAGAGTGGAGATGACAACTAAAACACTGGCGTCTGGAGTCCCAGGGTGTGTTTATGAACTATCAGCTACTTTGACTAGTCTCCTACACAGGACCTGCACAGTTCGTCAGCTGGTTCCTTTTTTTTCCTCTGTGGACTGGGACAAGTTCCCAGCATCAAGATCAACAACAACAACAAAAAAAAAAGGCAATTTCAGTTCAGTTCCGCTGAAATCTATTTGATTCAGTTCATTCGAGTTCAGTTTAATTCTTGTTGCAAGAAACTATGGCAACTAGCCCTAAGGAAGTGTTTCAGCCAATCAGATCCAGGGGAAAGTCTTCAAATGGTTTTCAATTGGGTGGGTGGATTTGATGCTTTTTCTTCTTTTTATTAGGATTTCAGCTCCGCCTCTCCTGACGTGTAAATGCTTTGTGTGGTGTGCATGATTCAACAAGCTCAACCTGTGGCCTGTTCAGACACACACACACACACACACACACCACACACACACACACACACACCTGCATCTGTATGCACAGGCTGAGTTTAATGCAACATAGGGTTCAGTCTGTGTCACCGAGTGCCTGAAGGTCTTTCAACTCCACCAAAACCACACTCCATCAAACACACAGCTGTACAAACACCCACGCACACACACTCACTCACACACACATTCACACTGTGATGCTTGAAAACTCTCATTTCTTGCTCCTCTTGCCTTTTGCGCTATTTGTGGTATCTCAACTCACTTCTCCTCTCCTTCCCTCTCCTCCTATCTCCCCCCATACTCTCCCACCCGCGGATACTGTACACCCTCCCAAGGCTAGTTGGCATGGTGACGCTGATGGGATGGCCGTTGCTAGGAGATGAAGAGAGCGGCCAGAAGGAGCATCGTCACGGTGAGGAGAAGGCGATCCCTGGATGGGCTGCTTCCGCTGACACTCTTCTCCAGCTTGGGAACGAAAGGGTTAAATTCATCTGGAAAAAAACAGAAACAGAGAGAAAGAAAGGGAAATGGATGAGGGAGAGTGTTTATATGAATTCATTACAATGCTAGCAGTGGGTTTTTTCTACACTTGAAAAACTTGACAGGAAAATAAGGAAAAAAGAAGCATTTATCTGTGCTCCTAATTGTGCTATAACCTGCGTACACAGCACGGCTTTTACTAAAACATGACCAAATGTTTTAATGAAACAGACTGAACAAGAGGCCGCTTACAGCACAGAGTCACACTCCCACTAAAACAACACAACAGCAGTGCCATGGCTGACTGCTGCAGCTGTTATCAGAGAGCTCTTATTGTTCTAATAAAGTGACACATTCCCAGTCACACACTTGCATACTTTTACACACAGACACACTGTATGCACTGTAAACCCCCCCACCAAACCAAATCCCCCTGCACGTACACCTGGTGATGTCCTAAAAATAGTTAGCAGCCTTTTGTTGCGTTGATGTCTAGTCGATCACACAAGCCACCAGACAGTTTGCTGCATGCCTACACTCATGAGACACACCCTCTGTAGTCACTTGATTAATGAGACTGGAGACCAGACAGAAGCACAATTTTCTGTCTATACACAGGACGGCTGATGCTGATTAGGAACTATTGTGTTTACGGTCTGATGCCATCAAAGTGAAGTGGGGGATATTCTCAGTGTTTCCAGTCGGCGCCATATCTAGAATATTTCCAGCTGCTCTGTGGGTCAGACAGCAGAGTAATGACTGGCTGACACCTGGTTTTAGAGATGGCCTCTTCTGGTATGCTCTGCTGGCCAATCTAATGAGGTCCATGCTGCAGTGGAGCTCAGGTTAAATGCTTTGACCGCTTCGTAACCGAGCATGCAGCTGAGGGGTCAGGACACTGTTACTCTGGCGCTGACTGACAGAGGAATGTGGTTTTGACGACACAAACAGCAGACTGCGGAGCATCCCGCAAAACTGGTTCTAAAGTGTGGCTCTACTGATCGCCTCATTACACACACACACACACACACACACACACACACACATACCCACTGTCTCTCACTGACTGTCACAAACACATAATTACTGGCGCGCATTTTTGGCGCGATGTTTGTGCATGGGGGCATGTGACGTACATCGTGACCTTCTGACATGTTCCCGAGCCAAACATCAGCTCACATGAGGAAGCTGTGTGTATTATTGTGTGTGTGTGTGTGTGTGTGGTAGCATCCGCCTGATAATTAGGAAGCTCAGACACCTAGAGGCGTCTATGAAATTGAATGTCATGTTGACAAGAACAAGGAGATATCTTAGTCTCGGATTGTGTTTATGAGAGTATCTGTGTGTGTGTGAGGTGTGTGTGTGTGTGTGTGTGTGTGTGTGTGTAAACATGTGTGTGTATGTTTGTCAGTAGCCATCAACTATAGTGGTTTCTGTCTGAGCAAAAATATAAGAGAATAATAAGTAATACAATGTATACAGTATGTCATACTTTTCTAACATAAAATATTTTAGAATTTTTATGTGGCGTACAGGATTATGGCCACTTTCACACATGTTTTATACAACATAAAATTATATTGAATATGGCAATTTAATACCCCAGACACTGTATAATAGATACCCCTGTACATTGTTAAGCAATTAAAGAATCCTGTAACAAATACTTTATGAAAATAACTGTCTTTTATTGTTGTTGACACCATGTCAGAGAAGTGTTGATTCAACTGTGTGCTTATCTTCTTAAAAGTTATAATTTGCGGTGTGCCAAGATCACAATGTCCTCGTTACGGGGTCATTCCAATGATTTAGTATTGCACCTCCATTTAGTTGGGGGACATCTTTCATTAGACGCTCCCTGTCTGGTTAATACCCATGTCTTTCAACTCAAAACTTAACAGTGCTCCCGCATAGCCACAGTAGACAATACACAACTGTTTTTAGAGGCTGAGTAGTCTTTCATGTGAAGAGTAAATTGACTTTGACTGCCAACGTGAGATAAACAGCAAATGTCTGAACGTGGTTGGACAAACAATGGTTGCCAATACCTAATTAAAAACAATTCTGAACCGATTTTATGTTTCTGACCTATAAGTTTTTTGTGACTGTATGTAAACAAAAAGAATGATGAATTTAAGATGAAGTTGATATTGCAGTCCATTTTCTTTTAGCCCCATGATGCATACTGTCACATTTTTGTAATGTGAAATATTGTGCAAAGTCATTTATTTTTACATCCCTAATATGCATCAGGCAGACATCTCATGAAAAAGACACTCATCTATGGATAATATACAAAAAAAGAAAAAAAAAAAAGAAAAGAAGAAGAAGAAGCATTTGCCACTAGCAGATACATAGTGGTTTAAAAGCTTCTAGAGAACTGAAGATGATAACATGTTGTTGCATTGGGTGTTGATATGTGTTGATGTTCAATCTAAGAAGCGAAGAAGTTCAGGGTTGTGACAGCATCAGCCTAATTGATGCACCTGAGCAACCAGCTGGCACACCTGGTATTAATTAGCTGTTTCTTGATACCTATTAAAGTAAAACAGGAAGCTTGAAACTGCAACAATGTCCTGTATTGTAGTAACTTTACTCTTATACATTTTAAATATCAGTGGATCCCCTGGTTTCTTAATGAGCACATTAAATTAGCACGTACAAAGCATGTATTTGTATGATGTATGAAAACTGTATAAGTGGCCATAATGCTGCAAGATAAAATACACAAATATGACATTTTTCATACTCAGTTTGTGCTCACTGATACTCAACCTGATGCTGCTGGCAATGCAACCCAAACACACTGTCACTTAAAAGGAGTGGTAATTGCTACAATAAACCCCATTAAAGAAGAAGCTTCTGATTTTCCCCACTAATGGCTGGACCTGATTGTCAGATGCAGTAACCTGAGCCAACAGGGTGGGTAAATGAGTATCCTCCAACTGAAAGCCATCAGTAATCACATGGCTGCATGGGGAGCTGCTAGCACCATTCCATCTGTGTTGTAAATGAGATCTAAATGAAATCTAATACTAGAGGCCGTATTCAGGAGGGAACCACTGTTGAGCTGTAGACACTGATTGAAAGGGGCAGCGCCCAGGAAATAAACTGTGAGCAGCGAAGGGGAGCGAGACGGGTGGTTTACAGTATGAGCCTGCAACATTCAGCTTAGTTAAACATTTTTCAGACACGCTAATCAGGCAGATTTGAACTGAGCAGTTTGTGCGTCGCCTTGTGTTTGTGTGAATGTGCTGATGTGAACTTTGAATAACGGTAATTAAAACTATGATGTGATGAGTCTAATCGGCAGTCAGGAGGAGTGAGAACGAGGGAGGGGAATAGGAAACTGCACCGCTTCTTTGTTTTCAGTTCAGTTCACAGCTCCCTGCTGATTTCCTCACTTCCTCTTGCACCACTTGGGTTATCCTATTAATTTAATTGGCAACACAGCACTACAGGTGAAAATGACCCATAGGAGCAGCAGCAATTTGTGCTCTGCTATTGTGTTAGCCGTTCGCTAAATATTAACAGTATTTTCATGTTGTCCACATTCCTTATCTCTTCAAGTACATCCAATACAACTATTCTTCTGTGCAAATAACCACTGCTTTTCTGTATATTCTTCTTTGAAACTTATTACGTACGTACTGTGTGATTTTGAATGTTTTTGAATGTTCACAAATATTTGCAGGAAAGTGAGGAAAGTGCACGAGTGGTGAGGATACGTGATGAGAATGTATATGTATTGCTCAGGGGTGTAGTGGCAAACAAAGTATGGGTGAACTGACTCCAATCTGTGCTTACTGTAAGGAAGAAAAAAAACATGAAAAAAAAAAAACAATATAATTTTGGAATACAATTATTTCTCTATTTTAATACGGCTTACATCACTGTGATAGCATTAATGCACACTATAACCCTAAGATTAATATAGTTTTGGAGAAAAAAAAGTTAAAAGAGGGAAAAACTCAATTTCACACATCAAAAGGTGAATAAACTGAGTTCTGGTGGCTTTCCCCTCCACTGCATTCCTACTTGTGCTCTGGGAGGAAAAATGGAGGATGGGAATTAAAGGACGGGAGGATGAGGAGGGCATGGAGAAACGAGATGGAGTGAGAGAGAAACGAGATGAAAGAATGATGGAGGGAGGAAAGAGAAGTAAGGGAGAGGTATCTCAACAAACTCATATGACCTGCAGCCATTCGCCGCAGCCAGTGATGAGTTTTCTTATGACAGTTATGAGAACAGACTGATTTATTACGCAAGTGCACGCAGGCGAGCGTGCGCGCGCACACACAGATTTAACAACAACACAGCACCGTATTTTACAGGCTACCTTGGAGAAGAGTGTGAAAGCAAGACAGGATGATGATTGATACCCACATGTCTGGTTGTGTAATGGGTGCAGCTAGCTAGGCCAAGCTAGCTGTTCTGTACATGTTGTTATAGTCCTGCTGCGCTGTTGTTGCCATAACACTGAGAAGCAACCACATGATCATCCGAGAGATTATCCTAAAGTCTGTCACTTATTGATTTACGGCTCAGCTTCTGCCTTAAATCGCTGCCAGATTTCATACAGTTCCAGTGCTAACAGATTTAGCATTATTCACATGATTCCCATTATTTCACCAGTTATGTAATCCTGACGAGAGCAGAGCAACATAATGGCAAACTGGGAGCAATTGTTAAGATCAAGCAGTTAACTGCAGGAAATCTGAACATGCCTTTCCTTTTCTGAATGAATCTTTCATTTTTTTTGGTAACTAACCATGAAACTCTGTGTTCTTTTCTTTTACGGGTGAAAACGGCGAGTGTGAAATGAATATGCATGTAGTTGTTTAGCAGGATCAGCAGCTTGCCAAGCCAGCTGGTGCTGTGAAGTTAACTGTGCTGAAGGTCTCCTTTGAAAACGGGACATTTCACTTTAGCTGGCCACTTTTGATGCTGCATGGCCAATGAACTGGTCACCCTGCCATCAAATATCAATGATCAATCTGCTGTCAGTATTTAAAGGAAAAAGCTAGCGATATTTTATATTTTTCTTAAGTGTGTAATTTTCACTGGGGAAAGGATCAATCAATCAATGCTCTCTTTTTAAAGCTTCACAGTAAGACTGACTCACTACAATCTCTCTAATCAAGTGTCCTCTTATTGTTCAGCTATCATAATCCAAACGAGAGAAGCTTTGAGTCAATAAAAAATGTTGATTTGTTCATTTAGTTCACCATGTCAGTATGTGCTCACGGAGCAGCACCAAGTGCTTTGGGGACTTTTTGCTGCCCTGGGTTTCGCTTGTCGGGCTAGATGCAGGCCGTCCTGACTATCTGATTGGTGGAGCTAGTCAGGGCTGAATTCAGCCTAACAAAAAGCGCTAATATTTACGTTTTTTACAGGTGATGATGTGAAAACACAATATTGACCTAAAAAGATGCCAAAATGAATCATTAATCAAAGATAAGGCAGTGAAGGACAGTGTCTGCGTTATAAAAATTGATATTTGGTTAAAGATACAAATATATCTTTATTTTTCAGGACCATATGCATGAATCTTAATATAATTTGTAGTTATCAATAATACAGAAATTAACATTTTTATTAAACCAATTTGATCACAAAGTGTTGTTTCCTAAGTAGATATAAATGCCTGTAAATGCAGGAAATATCAAGGATAGTATCCTTTTTATTCTCTTTTTCCAACAATGAATCTATCCCACTAAGTATTGCCTGTGTACCCAAAGCCTACACGGCCTCTGTGTCATAGACGTTCACTGTCCAAAAACTATTAAAAAAACATAAATGAGGGAAGCCACAACAGGTGACATGCTCCTTCATTACAATGAACACGGGCACTGTAGTTTATTTTGAGTCCCACATACACCATCCTTCAGCTGCATTAATAGAGAACCAAATGTGTATTAATCCGCCACTGAAAGTAGTCCACAACAAATGCACGATTTACTCCTGTTTGAGTAACATTTGCTAAAAACTACAGTGCCCAGCTGTTTGAGGAAATTGCTGAGCCTTTTTTTAAATATGAAGATGACCGTTTTTTAAAGATTTATATCTTCAGCAAAAGCAAATGTCTGTCTGTGCCTGAGAGGTATTGAGAGATGGACTAACACATAGTTGGTTTTAGTCAGTTTGTGGGATTTGTTGAAAATAAGTAAAAACAGAACAATTATCCTTTAAATTCAATATGGCAGCTTGAAAAGTGTGAATAATATGATTTCCATCGTTTCAGACTGATGTGACGTGAATGACAAACACGAGTCTATGTCTGTTTTTATGAATCCAGACGGGCCGGAAAGATTAATGTTCCACACTTACTCAACCTCATGTGTGTATAAGTTTAAGTGAGTGTGTGTATGACTCACCAATATCGTCAATCTTTAGGCCTGGTCTAAGCGTGTAGTCGGGTTCTGTAGGCTCTGGCTCATCATCCACGTCAGAGGCTGAAAGAGAGAAGAAATTGAGTGAGACAGAAAAAGAGGGCAGGAGAGAGTGAGGGTTAAACCATTGCTCTGACCCAGAGGATTTTAATTACATCCAACTTGACATCTTGAGAGAAACATGAGCGAGTGGCAAGGCAAGGGTGTAGGGGTTTAAAAAATCCCCCGGAGCAGACAAACTGACAGGCCACAACATCACCAGCAGCCCCGAGAGAGAGAGAGAGAGAGAGAGAGAGAGAGAGAGAGAAAGAGAAAGAGGGAAGGTGAGGGGAGGCAGATCAAACTGAAGAGAGGCAGTGTGTGAAAAGGGAAGGATAGCGACAGAGTCGGGGAGTGAAAGGGAGGAGAGGTTAATACTACAGGGCGGTGGAAGTTAAAAGGACCGGACAGGCCAGGGATCAAAGTCTGTGTGTGTGTGTGTGTGTGTGTGTGTGTGTGTGAGAGTGAGAGCGGGTCGAGAGATTGAAGGAAGGCAGGAGAGCGAGTGAGAGAGGTTAACACTACATATACATAGCCACCCACTGACCGCACACAGCAATAAATGGATTCTGACAGGGAGCGAGGGTGGAGGGGTGAAAGAGGAGGAAAGAGGGAGTAGAGGAAAGGAGACGAGAGGAAAGAGGCGGGGGTGAGGGCCTTCAAAGCTGGAGCTGCTCCTTTCTGCTGCTGTAGAGGGAGAGCAGGAAGAGAAAGAAGAGAGAGACAGAGAAGGAGAGAGAGAGAGAAGAAAAGAAAAAGAGGAGCAAGGGGGGTTCTGTGCTGTGAGTGAAAATGCTGCAGGGGAAACTCAGCAGGAGTATTAATAGCTCTGCCTGTTTTAGACTGTATTTAGATTGTGTATGCATCTGTATGCAGCCGTTGTGTGTGTGTGTGTGTGAGTAATAAGTGTGTGTGGGTTCGTGGGGAGCCCGGTGCCTGCCAGATGGGAGCAGGTACAGTCTGCAAACAGGTCCAAGCATTGCATTACAGTTCACACACCACACACACACACAAAGTGAAAGACTCACCCGTGGAGCAGCAGACGTACACTCGTAGTCTCAGACAGCTGCGGCCGTGATGATGGGTGGGCGTGGCTGTAAAAACGTAAAATGCACAATTGATCAACATCACGCTATTGTGTAATCGTGTGCATTCATTGCTATCAATGATGTGGCCTTCCCAAACACAAAATGACCAAAGTTGGGTTTTGCTGCTTCAAGTGTGATAAAAGTTTTGTCTGTCCATGTGCTGATAAGATGGTATTCATTACTGGACTAATAATCCAGAACAACATATCAAAAGCAATGCACCAATCTAAACCACTGGATCAGTATCAGCGCTGATACTGACCTTATTAAACGGGTTGGATATAAGCCAGACGTGACTGTTCCACATTAAACACATTTAATATACAATTTTACACATAACATAAAACTTTTAAAACACATTTTTTTAACCTTCTCGAACAGCATAACTAAAATTTGCACAAGCCTATGATTCATTTTGAGTGTATAAATATCTCCTTAGTTTCACACAGTGAGGTGGTATCAAGCAATAACTTAAATTTAGGTATTAGAATCTCTGTCAGGAGAGGAAAAAGTGATATTGGTGCATCACTACACTTTAGTTATTCTTATTATCCCAGGATGCACTGGAGCACATAGGCTACCATTATACAGCCACTGTTTGTGACTTACAACCGTATTTGCTAAGTCAGTCTTGAACTGTGTTGTACATATTACTGCAGAGTGCAATGAGCACTCTGTGTATGAAGAGGCAAACGCAATCAGTTGTAGTGGCAATCTACTACTTGTGACCGTGGTTGGCTTACAAAGTGTTTTTATTGCAGGTTGCCAAACGTGGCAGATAGTAAAGAGGACAGAATTTGGATTGCAAGACCGTGAGAGCAGCGGTTTGAAAATGTTTGGTTGATGCATCACTTATCTCCTCCTTTGTGCCTTACCAGACCCCTACATGAAAAAACACAAAACACACTAATGGAGGTTCATTCGTTCAGCCGTGTGTCTAGAGGGATTGTCGCACACACAGCACAGTTCAGCCAAATAAATTCTCAAATTTGATAGTGCAAATTTCAGGTAGGGATAAAGAATACTTTTGACACTCTTGTTTATAACCAAACTGTGGCTGCATTTAACAATGTTTAGCACTCACATGAGGGTAGACAAGCACATTTAATTGACTGTATGAACATAACTGAAAAACAACTCATTGATGGTCCAAATCATGTGTCTCTAATTCGCCTGATCTGTATGTGTTTAAAACCAGAGGCGGACCACATAGATACGGGATGAACATTAAAAAACACCAACGGTATGACTTCACTGATGTGAGGCAACATTTGGTATCACATGTCACTGATCTTCATTAATTTATAATGTCTAAATTTTACTTATTTTAGTTAAGTATACTTTATAATATACTATACTAAAAAAACATTTTATTAGAAAGATATTAGGTCCTTTTTCACAGAAGACATTTTGACATGTCACAGTAGGAAAAGCACAGGTGTGAATAATAAAATCAATTAAGGCTGAATTCCATTTAGCTGCTTCAGTTTCAGGGTCCCGGTGTTGTGCATGCTAACTTGAATAGAAATGAGCCATCGTTAATGTTATTAGTAACACCTGTGCTTTTCCTACTGTGACAAGTCAAAATGTCTGCTGTGAAAAAGGCCTATTAAAGCTGTGCAGGATTTTAAAAAGAGCATACATTCAAACTGTCGAACTTTCCCGTTCAAATGTCTTTAACTTAAATAATATAACCAACCAATTGCACCAAATAAATACTGTTTTAAATAGATTAATCTCTCTAATTTCATAATTGAAAGGTATTTTTTAAAGGTTTTGCAAAGACCAGCCTGTAGAAAACCAAAAAACAAGGAGGCGTCTTTTTGTAGTGAATCACAGAGCAGCTTTCTGATTTTGGTGTCGCAGAACAAAACAACTTTCTATAGACGTCTCCCATCAAGTAATGCTGCTTAAATGAGTACTCCACTAATTATATAGCCATTTAATACATGAGACATTTATCCTTGGCCTGAAATATTTGTTTTTAAACAACCTAAAAGTTCATTATTTATACAGTGTCATATTGGCGCAAGGTGATGCAAGTTAATTTGATTAGCTATCAACAAAAAGGATGAGCCTGTTTGACTGCAGGGTGATATGATTAGATGTGAAACAGCAATTTGCTATCCTGAAATTACCTGAGGATGGACTTTGGCTAATCTGAATCATCAAATCCATTTAACAATAAAAAAAAAACAACAACAATGTTTAATCTTACAGGGAGTGTTTGTCGCATTACTGCTCTAGCTCTAGTCTCACTGACCTCCTGCAAGAATAGCAAGCTTTTACTATAATATGTTTTCTTTTGTATTTTGAGGACATACACACTTAATAGTGATATGTACTGACATGATATTGGTTACTGGTTTGATTTCACTCACAGATGTAGTAGTACTCCTGCCCAACGTGGAACTCGTAGCCCAGCGAGAAGGCGCTGTACCGCTGGAACTTCTCCGAGAACTTGATGGGCGCGTGGGGGGCGTGGGGCCGGTTACACTCCCACCTCTTGAAGCCCATCTGGGGGTCGCAGTTCCTGTACCCACGGTAACTGACCATGTAGAGGACGTACTGCTCACCGGTGCCCACCATACGCTGGCTGTCATTGTAATGAGGGCAGTAGATGTCCAGGTAGTCGTTGACGTTCACCTGCATTGTGTAGCCCTCCCTACGCAGACTGGACACACACAGAGAGAAAGCACAAACAGTCAGAATGAGTTTAATTATTGCAGAATACACATTATCATATCATTTAAATTTTCCTCCGTAACATTAATCAAAAAGGTGTTTCATTTAGACATTTAAAATAACTGCATTTTCATGAATCTGTCATCTTTACAGGCAATTTCAAATGAAGTAGTCAACACATCATAATTGGACATGTTCTCGATTGTTTCTCCCTCACTGGAAAATCACTAAATGTTTGAGTTTGAGGGGGGGAAAAAAACTGTTTTTGCCTGCCAGTCAGATTTTAGTATTGTGTCTAAACTGCCCATGGAAACTACTGAAATATTAGTCATAAATTAATAAAAAAAATAAAATAAAGGCTACTTATATAGAGCAATTCAGGCATTGAATGTAGCTAACAGTGCTTAGCACACACACAAAATATATAAACGAATTAGCATGTACGACACACAGGATGAAATACAAGATGTTTATGTGCAAACCATGATGAACAGTATCCCCTTTTCATAGTGTATTTAAAAATAATGAAAACGGGTTGTTAGTACAATATTTTTCACTACATTTGTAGCGCTGATATTTGAATTTGCTCACACAGAGTAGCGCCTTCTCCGATGACACACACACACACACACACACACACACACACACAATGTAGCTGCACTATTTGTTGTATTTTTATCATAGTTAGCATGAAATTCCGCGACAAATGCTGTTAACTGGATCTAATTCCCAATTACGCGTGCTACATTTTTTGATACACACAATTTTTTGGGCCTTTACACAACACGCATACACACGTCACATACACCACTGCAAAGACAACAACAACAACAACAACTCACATCATTGTATGGTATTGCTGTGTTTCAGACGCATGCATTTCAGATTGAATGTTCACCCGGGGTCAAACAAATCTTTGTTTGAGAGTTATTGAGTTATTAATAACACAAAGCAGGTGTGTGTGTGGAAGAGTGTGTGCGTGTATTTGTGGCTGCAGGGCTGCTTCATGCACAGAATGCGGAGCTGGCTCTTCAGTATGGACTGAAGGCCCCAGGGCCACAGCTCCTTCTCCTGGTGTCAGCGCAGCATTGTCCCCTAACCCCAGTGCTCGTACATCAACCTGAGCACAACGTTGCGCTCACATCAGCCGTCAACGTCCTGGCCACGTTTCTCCCCCCCCAAAGCTCATATATCAGCGTCAACCCTAAAAAAGACTCAGCTTGACAGGAAGATAAGGTCTGAATCTGTGTCTGGGAGTGTATGTGTGTGTAGTTTGTGTGACAAAGTGAAATAGATTCTTTCCTGACATCCAAAAGCCCTCTTTTTCTCCCCATCACAGACGCGGGCCCATATCTGTGTGACAGAGACAGGTTGCAGTTGTAAATCATACACACGTCGATGAGCACATGCACACGCACACACACACACACACCAACAGACATACACTCACTCAGATGTTACAGTGGTGACATCATAAAATCACAAGGGGGCAGCAGTGTGTCATCCTCAGCCTGATGCTGCCTCTCTCCCTCTTTGCCAGTTCTAGGTCATGTCTCCAGGGAGATTATTATTCAATTATTAAATGAAGATCGAAACACTGTTCCAAATGTCTCCCTCTCTCCATCACTTCTTACCGCTCTCTTCAAATCCTTCCTGAATTTGTCTTTCTCCCCGTGCTCTCCATTTCTCTCATCCTTTTCTTTCAGAGTAACATGAACGGAAGATTAATTGTTCAACATTCATCCTTTGCTCTCTTCCTCTTCTTCCTCTTCCTCCTCCTCCTCTCCACTCCTCACTTTCTCTAATTACATCATTTACTAGCCTGCAGAAGAGATTTCCTTCTTGTGGTATTAGTGGTAGAAAAAAAAAGCACAAAATGCTTCAAGGGAACTATATTTATAGTGAATGCAAAAAAGAGAGAGAGAGCGAGAGAGAGAGAGCGAGAGAGAGAGAGAGAGAGAGAGAGAGAGAGAGAGAAAAAACACAAGTGAGGGATGAGTTTGGTTCCACCAGGGAGGCGGGAATGCAAATTGGGTAAAAGAGCAGAGAGAGCCAGAACGGAGCAGACAGGGGAAAAAAAGAGGTGGTTGGAGAGTTTTACGCTACCAAAGAAAAGAAAGTTCTCTGAGATGAAGGGATAATGGCAGAAAAGAGAGAGAGAAAAATCAGGGGGAGGGCATCTCGGAGCATCTTGAGTAATCTCAAAGTAAATCACTTCTCCAGGATAAAAGCTGGCTAGGATTCCCACTGTGTATGTGTGTGTATTATTTGTGTGTGTTTGTGTGTCTATGTGTGCACGTGCGCCTGCTTTGGTCTGTGTGTGCGAACAAGCATTTCTATGAGTGACATCAAAGCATCTCACCTTCACCTGCCAAACTTTTATATTTGATGGTCTGACATCTGTGTGTCTCTGACATACACACGTGTACAAGCTACAAAAATAAATACAAAAAAGGAGTAATTTACCATAAGTGTGTCTTAACAGGAAATCCAATATCATGTAAAAGTGGCATCAGAATCCTTGAATGTTGCATTAATCCGTCTAAGTCCACATTATGCTTTAGTTCAGGCCGTGGATAATCAGAAAATAGACACGGCCAATTGAAGAGTGAGTTTGTGTTGAAGAGAGCATGTTTTTGGAGGTAGGAGTGAAGGATTAAGAAGGCATTAAAACCATGATTTTTAATCATACCTCTGCTAACTCATTAGTATACAATGACACATTACGTGCGCACTGAGTGGCTGGAAAAGTAGAAACCCCTGAACATAATGCAATCCAATACAACAGTCTTGGACTGACTTTGAGGAAACGTACAGTATAATCAGGGACGCACCCCTCTGACATACTGGATCAGTACTGATACTGACCTTTTAGTAGATCGGGTATCAGCCAGTTGTGACCGATCCACATTGTTGTTACTAAATTGTAACAAGACAAGGTTGTAACCTTTGGGAATAGTTAGAATGAGGAACTTATAGTTAAGAATTATGTGTAGTTAAGCTTTAATATATACTGCTATTGGATTGGTACTTGGTATTGACCAGTACCCAGAATCTATGTGTAATTAAGTTTTAACAAATATTAGAAAAAATTCAACAACACCACAAAATACAGTCACAAAATGTACCAGACAATGCAGTCGATAAACAAACAACTAAAATACTAGTCTCAACAAAAAATATTTTCTTAAAGTAATGTAATATTTATTGCACAGGCGTTGTCTTTTATTATAGATGTGACTTCTTCTTGTAGCACAGTGTACATGCATGTTGTTATCAACATGGTTTAACTCAACCACAATGGTATATGTGCTGGTGTGTACAGACAGAATTAAATTAATCTACTCTATTAATAACATTTCTTTGACAGTGATAAAAAGACAACTTCAGAATTATTTTAAACAGAACGAAAGATCCATGAACTGACCGCACTGTGACTTAAGTTTAAGTTTTTATGTTCATCATTTAAGTGAAGCAGCTGGATATAAACTGTCTGTTGGGAACGTGCATTTTCCGTTGTGCAAAGTTGATCTGACAGCCCCATACCAGTCACGATCATACTCTTCCTTCAGTCTGCTTCAAGACAAAAGAGAATGCAATAAATATTTTAATTTTAAAATCTGGTTTCCGTAAGAATCGTGAGCGAAAATCCACTCCGACTGAGAAAACCATGAATCTCATTTTAACCCAAAATGTGCAGACCCATTTTGGAGGCTTTTTTATTCCCCTTTATGATATTGGACTTTATTGGATATTAATGCTCCCTGAAAATTCCAGATAAAGAGAGATGGAGAGACGCAGAGATACAGAAAGTAAGAGGTGGAGTAGCTTATGAAATGTCACGATGTGTTTCTTTCCCCGGCTCTCTCCTGATGCCTCCCTTTCCTTTCGTGTTGGATCACCACTCATTTCCTCTCTCATCGTAAGCGATACCTGGCAGGGCGAGCCGAGAGATGGAGCGGGACGTTTCATCAGCAACACAACTCTGAGGAGCGGAGCAGCGGCTTCCAGGAGCAAAAGAACACGTATATACAGATCAACCAGAGAGGGATGGAGCGATGGAAGGATGGAGAGAAAGATGGGAGGATTTATAGGATGAGACGAGGGGTAGTCGGGGTTAAAAGCTGCAGAGTCTGGCCACCAGGGAGCGGAGGGTGATAGTGGGAGGGAGCTAGAAGGAGCAACAGCTAAGAGCAAGATCAAAGTGGGCCTGGATCAATGTCACTACTGTAAAATCACATCAGAGAGTGTGTGAGAGAGAGAGAGAGAGAGAGAGAGAGAGAGAGAGAGAGAGAGAGAGAATACGTTGCCTATATAAATCAGTCATAGGCAACATAATGCCACAGAGTAACCCCCTGCCTGCCTATTATCTGCCTGGCCTGTTGGAGCACTGTACATCAATAAAACACTTTGACAGTAAGAGCAATCATTCCTTTTTGTAACAAGAGCTTGGAGGGCCAGCTTACTCTGCTGTTCTCTGTTGGTAAGATGGCAGGCTGGGTAGAGAAGGGGGGAGGCACTGAGGCGGACTGGAAGTTCAAAGATTTAAGCCAGTGAGTGTAGTTTTCCCCCTTCAACCATGACAAAGGCATAACATGGTATTACACTGAATACGTACCATGTTGTTGCAACTGTAGCACATTGGTCAATATACAACATAAGCAATGAGGACACCGAAATCATCCATGTGTGCCCCGTAGATTATTCACTATCATTCAATCTGTGATTCATTTTCTAAACCAATGAGAATTGTCAAGGGCGGGTGTGAAAGCTCACCGGTGCTCTAGCTAAATATTTTCAGGTGGGAAATGTTACTTGTTAAGGCACATTTTGCACCTGGCTTATTAAACCCTCTTGTGATGACAGGTCGGCAAATGTGAGAAAAGGTCCCTTTATAGAAAAAATTTCAAAATAATCTCGTCAGTGGCCATGAAAATTGTCATGGAAACCAGAGGGAAAGGAAGCAACAATCAGCCAAAGGGAGACTTAGCTGCCGTCAACCTAAATGAGAAGTTTGAACTTTTGGTGATAAATAGCTGGAAATTATTTTATTACATAATCTGTGGATTCACATATATTCGTTAACAGCCTTTTTTACGGGAGACACTTTGATAAGTCACAATAGGAAAAGCACAGGTATAAATAATAAAATGAATGATGGCTGAATTCCATTTAGCTGCTTCAGTTTCAGACTCACTGTCTGACCGTCACAGCTTACTGGGACACTTGAAGAGAACAGAGCCATCGTTAATGTTATTAGTAACACCTGCGCTTTTATTACTATATGACAAGTCAAAATGCCTGCTGTGAAAAAAGACCTATCACTTGATGTTTCATTATTAAGGAACTCAAGTTCATTTTTAGAGCAATTCCAAATGAGCAACCATTGTGTTCGTCACATACACAGTGATTTCTAGCAACTACAAACAGTGAGAGTAGTTATTTGTTCAAAACAGTGTTTTTCTTTTATGAAAAACACTGTCAAGTAACTGAAAAAACACCCAAATGTGTGACAGGTGCATCAGGGAGCAGCTACATATGGATAAAAATGAAGAAGCCCCACACATTGTCTCACTTACTGCTGGTTTATGTATTTAATATGACATTTAAATCTAAACAACCTTCAAATCGGCACATAAACAAGCATCACCGCAGTTCCATATATAGAAGCTAGGTGATATGTAGGTGTTTAAGTGCCAATTTCATGGTAGGAATCCCATTCATGGTGAACACTGACAATTCTCTGCTTATTTACTCACCTTTTGTCTATTACTATATATTTTTTAAAAGAAATTATGTCTTCTTTCCTTAGTTATTTGGATGTCAATGTGTGTTTTCTTAAGGTGTTTCATTTACCAAAGTGAGACGGTGAGCAGGGTTTTTTGTAATGTTACCTGTCCTGACACAATTTGATTAAACATCGTTAAGACTTAAAAATGCTTGAGCTTCTCAATTACTTTCTCACGAGCGATAACGCTAGCTGACAACAGTCACTTGGCACAGTGAATGCTAACATGTTAGCGTGGAACATGTGAGGACTTGATCTACAGGGCACACATGGACACAGGGATAATCCAGGTGTTTTAAATTTTTTATTCTTTCTAACTACTAAAGTACTCAACGATCAAAAGTAGAAAACCACGGGTGGCTGATTGGGTTGCGAGGGTGAAAGTGTGTGCATGTAACTGTGTGAGCATCAGCGTACTGCCAAAAAAAACATGCACGCCAAGATAAATCAAGGTTAAAAAAATCAAAGGAGACACTGCTGATGGGCACAAGGTTGGGCTGGATTAAAACTTGTCCAGCAGTGTTATAAATGATTGCCAATCAGGACTTAAAAGCCACTCTGCCTCCTGAGGTCAGAATTCTTAATCCCATCTCAGTTCGGTACAGAGATGCTAACATTGTTGTGGGAGGACTCCAATCAGCGAGCAGAGCGGTGGGTATAATTGAATGGCTCCCCCGCTGAATGGAGACTCCCAGAGAACTGTAGCATCAATGAGGCCCTCATCAAACACAGACAGGAGGCCTTCCTACTGTATCCTCCTCTTCCCACTCCCTCGGCTCTGCCTTTCTCTCTTTTGTCTCCTTACCTCCGTTTGTTCTCTCTTTCTGTTTCTGTCTATATCTGAGAGACAGCATGCAGACAAGAGTGTTAAAAGAGGAACTTGTGTGTACACATGCCCCTTAGTGATGTCATCTAATTCAATATTGGTCGACATTGAAGATATTGACATGTGTGACTGCTGGCGAATAAGGATACCATCCGTCTCTTTTCTCATCTTCTGTCTATTTTTATTGTTTTCCTCGCCATCCCTCCATCTCCCTGGACCACTGGAGGAACATGCGCATGTGTTTGTGTCTATGCCTGTAGGTGTGTGTGTGTGGGGTGTGTGTCTGATAGGGTGTGTAGTGGTTGAGTAGGTTCTAAATTCTCCCCATTGAAATCAATACCTGTCTAGAGTGTGTCCAACAGACTGGAATATGCTGCCTTCTCTCAAGGCTGCTACACACACACACACACAGTCCTGCCTGCAGAGCGATGGTTCATCATTGGTAATTGATCAAAGTATTACAGCTAACAGGGTTTCTTACCAAGCGGCCTCACACGCAGCACTGACATGATCCCATAACACGAGCTGCATTCTCTGAATCTTTCTCTATTTCCACCCCTTTCTTACATCTTCTCCCTGTTTGCTTCATTTTTCTGCTCTTGTCTCACTTCTCTCATGCTCTTTAGGCACTCTTTCCTCTCCTCCTCTCCTTCCTCAATCCATCATCCTCTCCTTCTCTCTTCCTCTCTCTGCCTGTGGATATTGACTATGTGGTGTGAGAGAGAGACTGTTCCAGCAGCACGAAACCTAATGGCAGCGGTTATTAGCCCTTTGAACTGAGCTGTCTCGCTTTCACACAGAGCCACATTCGACAGACACACTCTTACTAACCCATCATGTGTACGACATGCAACACATGCATGTTATTTTGCAATCAATCATACATGCTTTACTTTGTGGGATTTGTCCGAACGCACATGACACAGATGGATGGATGTGAGGAAATTAAAATGAACAACTGCATGAAACAACAGATGGCGGAAAGCCGAGGCCGAAACACATGCAGACTGAGAAGACAAAGAGTAAAAAAAAGGCGAGAGGAGAGGAGATCAGAGATGTGGGCGGATGAAAGGATGAACAACAAGAACGGGAAGGAGGAAAGACAGAACGCTCTGATTAAGAAAAATGTTGTTTAACCTGTGAATAAGACTGGGACTTGTGGTCTTTACCTTAATTTGTGTGTTTATTGATTTTGTTTTCAACTTTAATTTATCGTCCATTTCACAACCCCCCCCCCCCCAAATCAGCCTATTTTACGCTCCGAAGGGTTTCTTTACTTTAAGGCTTCTTCTATCTCTCAAACCCCCAAGTGTCATTCACCAAGTATCTGCCAATACCAACCAATCTCTCCCTCTTATTCTATCACTTTGCTCCCATCAATCCTTCATTCCCTACATCTCCCTCTGTCTCTGTTCCCAAAGCCTTTACATGAGCAATAGTGATCCCATCAGACACTGGGCCAGGAGAAGCAAAGAGACACACACAGAAGAGAAAGAGAGTGTATGTTCCCTAAGCTCTCTCATGATTGATAGTGATCCTGTCTGATGGCTGTGTATAGACTCAGCACTCAGTGAGACATTACCCTCTGACCCAGCTATTGATTCTTGCATTCGCTGCCCCAAACACACACAACACTAGTCCTGACCCTGCCTGCGCAAAAACCACACAAAAACACACACACACCCGTATACACACACTCCTGTGTGTACAGTCCCACAGATTGATAGTTTGGCGGTGTCCTGTGAAACCTGATCAATCCGCTGCATAACAATCATTCTCCCTGCCTGCCTCAGCCCACTTCCTGGACGAGTCACATGGCACCCGTGTCCCGCTGACTGATGTGTTTGGGTCAGGGTCTGGAGGCTTGAATATCACGGCTGCGGGGAAAAGAGCTCCAGCGCTGGGATAAGCCGTTCTCAACAACAACAACAACATTACTCAGATCCCTCTCCTGAGCCAAATTTAATAAGAGATCCGGGGCAAGAAACAGTGCTTGCCAGATAGAAGGACAATGTGGAATGAGAAGTAGTGCCATCCATCAAGCAGACCTGGGTCAGATAGTATTTGCAAAAAATTCTTTATCTGCTTGGCACTTGTTTTGACCTACTTGAACTGCAAGGTGGGTGGGGTCTACCACATAAAAGACATCAGCTACTAAAGAAAACTATTTAAAACTCACTTCGCTTTTAGTCCGAGCTGTGGCCAACTGTGTGTGCGTGTGTGTGGCCAACTTGGCAAATGTAAGAAGAAAAAAAAAATCCCCTATCAAGCACTTCAAACGGGGTAAAACAAAGACTCCGAACGATTTGCAACCGTTATTTGACCCATGTCCGATATCACAGACAAGTTAAACACGGAGAGGATATTTTGGCCATTGTAACTCCAAGGAGGCGAAGCCAGAAAGAAAGGCGAGACAGAGAGGAGTGCCAACTGAGCTCCAGCCTAATGGGCTTCCAAGACAAAACCACAGCTGGCTTTCAACATTAGTCTCCATGACGACAGAAGAAGCCCTAGCTATGGAGCTATTGTGGCAAAAAAAGGGGGCTACAGGGGTTCATTGCTTTGTGCAAAAACCCATCCATCCCCTCTTTATCCACCATCTCTCCTCTGTTTCTCTAATGGCTAATTAAGTACCACTTATTACTATTCCACATTATCACTAATCATCAGCTATTACTGTGGCAAATTCTGTTTCGCACCGTTTTCAGGAGGAGATTTTTTTTTGTTACATCTCAGTTGTGCTGTAAAATGAACAAAAATTAAGGCTAAAAGCAGAGGGGGAGAGCAGGGGTGTGTTACTAAGGGCTACAGGCAAAACTTGGATTGGTCATGTACTGTACCACTAGCTAGATGTGCAGGGCTGTGCGACTTCATGTTTATACTAGAGGGGACATTCAAAGATGAAATAAGGACTGAAGTGAATATTTTAAAGTTTTGTTACTTCAGTTACATTGTTAAAAAAAGAAGCACCAGTCTAAAAGTCTACAATAAACTAACCACATGACAAGTTCAACCTCCTTCAAACCTTTTAATTTGCTCAGAAAGAGACAAAACACGATGCAACAAGGCCAGAAACAGAACGAGCATGTGGGTTTTAGGGGCAAATAGAAGCTCTGTTACTCCCAGCGTACGACAGATGGATAAACACACACACACACACACACACGCGCACACACAAAAGGGCAGTGGGATAAATAGTACACTTGGTAGGACAAGCAGGCACCAGTATGAAATCTTTAAGTGTGTAAATGCGTCTGGGTATTCTTGTCAGATAGAAGATGACATTGAGCTCTAACATTTCAAGCATTATGGATGTTCTATTAATGCAGTGTGACGTGGAGAATTAATTAAATGCATTCACATATACTCGCTCACAAAGGCCTGAAATTAAGGCATGCAGATTGAGACACAATGCCAATGCAAGCGATAAGTGCTCAATTACCCATTTAGTAAAATAATTTTGCTGCGTGGAATCAATGGAGTAAAACAATGAAAAGGAGGAGAGAGAAAAAGCCTGCACTCCAAAAAAAAACAATGTTCAGGCTCACTTCTTCTCAGGAGTTTTCTATTTTTACTCTTTATCAAAGCAGAACATAAAAGACAAGCACAGCACAGATGTTTCAGTGCTAAGACCCTCCACAGTGCGCAGGCCAAAGTGATAACAGAAACAAAAAGATTTTGTTGGGTGATGAATGAGCCAAAAATCTAATCAATGCCAGATTTTAACTCCGCACACAATAGGCTTACAAGTGACTAGTGGTGATGCACTCAAGACTGGAAACAGAAACTTTGAGTGTGTGCAGAGTATCATTCAATAGCTGTGTGTGTGTGTGTGTGTGTGTGTGTGTGTGTGTGGGGGGGTGCTTTTACAGATGCAATTGTATAAAGCTTTGCTCCGCTATCTTCAATTATTCCTCCTAACCAGGCCTCAGAAATGTTACCAGAGTCAGCCTACACTGGTCTCTGAGTCCGGACTGCTGCGCGACATCTCCCTCACGCTCCAGTAAATTACCTGTCAGGAACAGGTACAACTCTGCAAAGCCTTTGAGAGTCGACATAAACAATAAAACAACATGAAAATTGAATCATTTGCAAAGAAACACATTTAGCTCGAGGACAGGTAGGCGACATCCGAACACATGCTGGTTCCTCGCGTGGCAATGAAAATTTAAGTAAAATGAGGTGTAGTTAGAGAAAACCTGTTTGCATACACTTATGCTATACATTTAGCTTGAAATCCTGTTGATTTTACAAGCTTGTACACATCTGTGTATCTGTGTGTGTGTTTGGGCGTGTTGGTGTCAGTATTTCATGATGTGGCTGACTCTCTCCACTTAACATGAGCAGACTGTCAGACTCGACAGTCTATCAGTGGAACATCCCTCTCCCATTTCCCTCCTCTCTCTCTCTCTCTTTCTCCCCCACTATCACTCGCTCTGCCCTACTCCCCTCCTCTGTCTCTCCATCCTTATCAGTGTCCTTCCATCCGTCTCTCGTTCAATTTTTCATTTCAGGTTCAATCTTTTTGACGTCCTCTCACTCCTCCTCCGACGACACCTCTCCCTCCCTTTCTGTCTTCCTCTACTGGCCTGTCAATCTGTCGTACCCGCCCTCTCTCTCTCTCTCTCTTTCTCGCTCTCTCATGTAATCAATATGCCTCTCCATGTGGTGGCGACCTGTCAATCATCATGTGACAGTCAGCAAAATGTGCGTTCATGTGGACCTTATGTATGTGGGCTTGTGAGGGGGGCTTTTCCAAGCGCGTCTGAGAACATGCGTAGTAAATAAAATATCAGAAACTAGAGTGTGTCCAACCGGTTACTATTCGAAGGGAAAGGAAACGTTCCTGCCCTTCAAAATGCTCAGATATCAGAAATAATGTATCTCTCATTTTAGTTTGGTTTACACATGTTTACAAGTTGCTCACAAGCCACTCACAAATACACCCTAAGCAGTTCTGTGAATTTGTTCATGTGAAATGAGTGAGTGGAAGGTGACAAACCACCTCTAACAAAGTGTATCATGGACTTGACGAAGCAATTCCACCATGCCAAAAAAGGAAATTTATTCCATCTGTGTATGTGTGTGGGTGTACCGCATGTGTCTGTGCTCACGCTGCAGCTTCACTGTGACTTACTGCTTTAATTTAAGTGATAATCCACATAGACCTTCTTTATTTTTTTGTATTATTTTAGCAATATCTTCCGCGCTAACTGATCATTGCTTACTGTAGGTGCTTTTGCCCTGCACTTCCCTAAAAAAATAAAAATAAAGAAATCCCTTCATTGAAATATTGCAGCAAAATGTGAAACGCTGTGATGCCTTTTTGCTGTAATGTCTTTTGATGAGGCTTGAGTTTCTGTAGGTTTCACCCTTTTCTTTCATTCTAACTATTGAGCTCTTCATCTGTTTATTCCAAAACAAACTGCTGCTGCTGCCAGAAGCATGAAAGACATCGCTTTTTGTGTGTGTGTGCCTCTGGGTATTTCTCAAGAAAGAACAGGAAATGAAAAAGGTATCGGCTGAATCACTATTGTGTTTCATAAATGGGAATGGAAAGTAGCAAAGTTAGCATTTATTCATATAAAGATACTGCGGGTTATTACTTTAACTGAGTGACTGTCTGACTGTCCTGAGTGACATGCAAATATGCACCAGTGACAACAGCAGTGAATCATACAACAAGTAGCCACATGGGTCCATTTAAGATCTGATATTCCATGTGTGACATTAAGGTTTATGGATATGTAGGTGTCTTTCTGGAAGGGTTATGAAATGTGTTGTATTTATTCATACTTGGGCATTTACTCAAAGGGGACAAAGCAGTGGGATGAGTATATGAGCTCTCATAAAGTCAGCCCACGTCCCAGTGCAACATCCTGGCCATATAAGCAATGCCTGCTCTGCTCTGCTTTGCTGCTGGAATATGAAATATGCATGGGCCATAAAGAGCATATGGACCATCCATCTCAATATCCGCTACACCAAACCATCAAAAAAGATCATTAAACCTAACACACACAGGCTGTCCCGCACACACACGTACACACAAAATGGCACATAAACATGCACTCCCACGTTGTGCATAATGCTTTATCAGTTTCAGTGCCAAGTTTCTGCTGACAGTGCACACGCAATAACAGGCAAAGGCATGCGCGCACTCAAACAGACACATACACACGCAAATACACAAAAGGAAGAGATTTAACATTTGTGTAAATTTACTCACTTCAAATTTCTAGTCTTAATCTAGATACATTATAAACAGCTGTCACATAATAACAGTGGAAAATAGTCTACACATAAAGAAACCTGAACATATGTGTTTGTTCCTCTCTCTATCTCACACACACACACACACACACACACAGAGAGAGACGCGCACACACACGTGCCACCACTCTAAGCTGTCACTCTGTCTATATTTTCTTTACCACACTTCTGTCAGGCTCTGTCACTATCAGGCTCTCTGGCCCTCCACTGCAGGGAATTAAAATTTAATATGAGACTCACAAGGAGAGAGAGGAAGAGCGAGAGACAGACAGACAGATAGCTAGAGAGAGGGGGGGAGGGGGAGAGAGAGAGAGAGAAGAGAGAGAAAGAGCGACAAAGTCACAGTGACAGTAAATCAGAAAAAGCCCAACTCATGGCCAGTTGGTTTTGCAGAGAGCGACAGCAAATGCACAGATAAAGAGCAAAGTCAAGGAAACTGTTAACACAGCAGTAGAACAAAGGAAGAAGGGAGAAGGGATGGACACAAAGTGAAGGTGAAGGATGAAGAGGGTGGAGATGAGGAAGAATGACTCAGATTTTACAGAAATGACAACTTAAAACACAGACTACCACTGGGTGCGCTTCACTGTACCCAAATCTATCCATCTGTCCTGCTTCATCTCCTTCTCTCCTTCCCTCACCCTCTCTCTCGTCCTTCCCCCCTCCCCTCCTTTCTCTCACATCTCTCTAATCTCTTTCTAACTACAGTATGTGTCAGCAAGGAGTCCAACACTAAGTCAGCGTCATATTCTATCATCCATGCAGACAGAGACAGGAGCACACGCAAACAGGACAGCTACAAGACGGGCTTCGTCTTTATCTAATCTCTTTACTCCTTCAGCCGTTCCTTCCTCATCCCTCCATCCCACTTCCCCAAAAGCTTGTCAGCACAGGTGAAGCCAACATCAATCTGCTAATGGGCACTGTTCTCTCGTTAGTTCACACTGTGGCCTAAAAAGCGACCGGAATGGGGCAACAGTAAGAGTTGGACAAAATGTAAGTGTGTACTTTGCAGGATTTTCCAACATCCACCTTGTTGTCACCTTCACAGTAGAGGGCAAAAGCTGGGGAAATACAATCTTTGTTGCCAAGCTCTGCAGGTGTAATAATTTACTTCTTCATGTATAGAGGTGCAAAGTTGGAGGAACTGCTGGTTGCGTATTAAGTCTTTTTCTCCATGGTCAATTCCTGGATAATTGGATAATTGTATAGGTTGATGTTATTATGGCCAACAGTTTACACACATTTCAAGGTCATTTCTGAGAAACCATGTTGTTTTTTCATCAATTTGGTTTGGCAAATGGCTCTAAATACTACGGTACCCATGAGCCTCAACTGCTGTTGCTATGGAGAAGAAGCCAGTCGGAGGCGTGCAGTTGGAACACTTTGCCGTTGCAACAAAATACTGCTGCAGTTGCCAAATTCATCCAAAATTGATCCAGAAGCTAAAAGTAAACTGCTGAATGTAAGTAAGGTGTGTTTAGACAGAGAGAGAAGAGAATTTTCAGCCCCTGTCATTCACATGTGTTTGACCACTGGACAGTTTGTGTTTATTCGCCCCAAACAGCCAAAGTACCAACAACACGAACATTTTAGACTCGTGCGGACGCGTCTTCGCATTTCGGTCTGAACACACAGTAATCATTAGCTTCCGCTCACCGTTAGCAACGCGCACAGCTAAATTCTAAGCTTGATGACTGGATACTGGGAGACACAGCTGATTTTCTCTCCTGCAGTTTTCATGTACAAAGGCTTGTACATTTGACTTTCTATCAAAGATCCAGATATTTTCTAACTTAATCGCTCATCTTTTGTACCGATGATTCAACCAGGAGAGTTTCAAGCCCACCCAAGCAATGTGCTCCAACTTCTAGTCATCTAACATTTCCTATGCACAAAAAGAACAGGGCTTTTACTTCCGGAAACTTGGACGCCCGAAATATCTCCTCCCACTACAAAACTCTATTCCTCAGAGTTTACCACCCTCCTCCTCGTGGATACAATACACCTCCAGTGTGCTCCAGTACAGCTCTGGTGTGCTGGATACTGCCAAAATGTGAACTCAGGAATACTCAGGGACTGTCACTGGTATATTGCTGCTTTCTGGTTTGAGAGTTAAAAATATCTCTTTTGAAACCAGATGTGCCACCTGCTCACCTCAGCTGCTGCGGAGCTCTTTTGACAGACCCGACTCCCTGCCTTGTTAACAGCACTTTGATTCAGCCAATTTCCGGAATATGAAAAGATGCTGTTACGTCTTGGGAGGCCGTTGTTGTGCCTTTATGAATGGCGGTGTGTATGTGCGCAGCTGGCTAAAGTATTGATGCTGTCTGAGTTGGTGAGTGTGTGCGTGTACGCCTTCACAGATGTGTGCAAGTGTGGAGAGAACAGAAACGGGCACAGCTGACATTACAAAAAACACATGAGAGAAATGAATCAACAGTGTTTGCTTTTTTGACGTTTTCGTCCCCTCTGGCAAGGACTTTCTCCCTCGCTTTCTGTCCTCGCTCCCCTTCAAACACACTTTCTTTTTCAGTCTTTTGTGTCTCTGTTCGACATCACCTGCTCCTCTCGTATCCTGCACCTCTCTGTCCTCTCTCTCGCTCGGTCTGCCACTGCCAATCTATCCACCGTGGTGTAAAGTTGTAATCCCTTTCCCTCTTTCTCTCCTGTCGTTTACTTCCCTCCCTATCTTAGTAATTATCTCTCCACCCTGTCCCCTCGTCGCACCCCCTGTCATCCATCTATCTGCCTCTATGTAAAATATCTCCATCTGCTTTCACTTTCATACTCCATTTCTCATTCCCTGCCCTACCTTATCTCACTGGGCTGACCCCTTCATCTCTCCCCTCCTTCCCTCCATCCTTCTATCTCTCTTCCTCTCATCAGCGCCATCCTTCTGCCTGCCTGCCTCCATCTTTCCATCCCTCCTCCCGGTCACGGGCTGATTGAAATTCAAACCTGAGCTTTATTGTCAGTCCGTGCGGCCGGTGATTTGCTTAGCACACATTCCTGTCCGAGGCCGTGGAGGTTGTGAGCAATCTGGTGCTGCGTGTTCAGAGAGAAGATAAAGCAACGTCAGAGGCCGCGGCCGCCGACTCGTCCGTCCATTAGTTTGCTGTAATGTTTATCATCACCACTGAGCTAACAGCAGCGGTAGCCAGCCAGCACTCGCTTGTCTGTCTGAACTCTGAACTTAGTTTGTCTCTTAGAGACAGAGTCACACCTGCATTTAGCTCCCTTCATGGCGGCCGCTGTGTGTCTCCTTCTCTCCCTCTGCCACCTCCATCTATTCTCCTCTATTTCTTCCTGTCAACCAGTCTTTCTCACCTTTTCTGCTCTGACGTGCTCATCCCATCATTTGCTCTTTCTTTTTCCTGGTCAGAGGAACAGCTAAGTGAATCAGACACAATGAGAACAGAAAAGGAAATGATGATGGTCAACATTCGGGTGGATCGGTGTTCATGTGTGTACAGTTAGAGCTGAGCAATAAATTAATGTAATATCAATATTGTGATATAAGATTATAAGATTCAATTAACCAAGCCAGAGAAAACTATTTTGATAATCAATTAATCACCTTAATAGTCATTTTTCAAGCATAAATTACAAAAATGTGATTAGTTCTAAGCTCTTACAGTAACTGTGTGCAAATGCAGCTTTTCTTGGTCTTTTTCTGATGTTTTAGACCAAGCAAGTAATTGATTAATCAAACAAATAATACGCAGCTTAATCGATATTGAAAATAATCGGTAGTTGCAACTCTAATTTTATCCATATCACCCACTCCTGTGTACAGTCACTGCAAAATTAGGCAGATTGCAGTGAAAGCTATTGCTCTGAACACCTTCTAAAAGTGGAGCAAATGAAGGTAAAGCTTTAGTACCCACAACATTGCCTGTTAACGAAGAGATGATAAGCAGATGGTGTGTGCGTGTGTGTGGATGCATGTATGAGTGTGTGTGCGCTGGGTAGGTAAAAGAAAGGGACGTTTGTTTGCCAATATGTGTGACAGGTTACATACACACTTTGCAGGTGTCACAGCTGCTCCTGCAGGCTGACTTGTCTTATGTCTACAAGTGGTTGTGTGTGTGTGTGTGTGTGTGTCAGTTAGTGTATCCACGTGGATTTGTCTGGCACGTGTGTGTGTGTGTTATCTGTGTGTGTGTGACACTGTCATGCGCAGGACAGCTGCTTCAAAGATGGCAGCGTGAGCTTTTGTTCTGTCTCTTCAATCAAAGTGCTTCCCCACAGCTCGGCCTGCCAGACAAAACCAAAGTCAGCCAACACTGGGCTCTGAGCTCGGCTCAGTCGGACTGAGAGACAAACAGAGAGAGAGACAGAGAGACACAGAGAGGGAGAAAGAGAGAGACCTGTGGGTGAGAGGCCACAAGGTCTGTTTCTGTCTCTGGTGCAATGTGATGAAACCGGCAGGCAGCCAATCAGACATGACGATGAGCCAACCAGGGAATAACCTGCAGGTCAGCTAACACACAGGCATGCACACACACACATGCACACACAATCATCCACATGTGCTTGTTTGAATCGCAGCATTGTTCACTGAGGTCTC
The DNA here is from genome assembly GCA_008360985.2 of Macquaria ambigua. Lineage (NCBI taxonomy): Eukaryota > Metazoa > Chordata > Actinopteri > Centrarchiformes > Percichthyidae > Macquaria > Macquaria ambigua. The sequence goes on along the minus strand of VMKM01000946.1, from coordinate 29,288 downwards.
TAAGCAGACCTTTTCTTGATATGAAGTGTTGCATGTAGAAGGTAATTGGATTGGTTGTAATTGGTTGTGGTCGGCTGGTTTGAATAGCAAATGCTGGCTTTGCATAAACACACAAATTAAATCCTTGTTTGTGTTGTGTGTATATGTGTGCACATGCCGCTGCGTCGCTGTTGTTATATCTGTTCGTGCGCTGATTGCAAAAACAGACCCTAAGCTAGATTTTTCTGCGCGACGCAGGGAGAAAAAGATGCTGGTTGGTGAAACTGGCGGAAAGGAGGAAGAGTGAGTGACGTGTGAAACAAAGGAGCGAGAGATGGATGGAGGAAGTGAGGGTGGTCAGGGAGGGAGAAAGAGACAGAGCGAGAGGCCAGAGAGGTCAGGGAGAAAATGAAAGGGAGGGTGAAGACTGTACTGATGTTTCCACCAGCAAAAACCTTCAAGCTTGGCTAATGCGTTGTTTGTGTGTGTGTGTCTGACTCTTTGTCTGAGGCAATGCTCTGTTACAATGAGTCATGCTAGCTGTAACAAGGAACAGATTGCTGTTCATTTATATGTACTGGGCACGTGTGTGTGTGTTATACCACCCTGGTGACTCTAAAGGTCTTCTACATGCCAGTGACAGTCCAGACACGTGTCTAATGCACAAAAACACGGACACACACACCCATCAGCGTTGTGTTATGAAAGACTAAATGAGACAAAGAAACTTCAGAAGTGTAAGAAACACACAACACTTTGGACCTCCTACTGAGTATGAATGTGCAGTGTCAGCCTTCATGCCTCTGCCTTCCCTTTATTACCCCCTTGTTTCTCGCCTCTGTCTTTCTCAACTTGTTTACTTTCCTCCCCACTTATTCATTACCTCCCTCTCTCCTCCCTTTCTGCCACACTCGAATCCATGCCTCCCTCTCTGTGCGGTCGTTATAGCAGAGAGGGAGCAGTGATGTCACATCATCATGTCTTCCCACTGCAACTGGGCCTATATGATGTCGTTTTTACATCTCACTGCTCGCCTCGCCGTCCGTTACAGAGGGCTAAATGCACCATTTAACAATGACGTGACAATGTGACTATATGTATGGTATTTTGCGTGTGTGTGTGTGTGTAAGTGCTAGCAGTGAGAACCCACTAGTCCTGTCTTTACATAACCACTGTGCAAGGAGCAAAGTGGGGCAGCTAGAGAGACAGCAAAACATTAGAGTGTGTGTGTGTGTGTGTGTGTGTGTGTGTGTGTGTGTGTGTGTGTGTGTGTGTGTGTGTTTGGGCTTTTACATACCCTGTTTTTGTGTTTCTCTGTGTGTGTGTGTGTGTACATGTGTGTGTGTCAAGGGTTAGATCAACAGGGAGATGTTTCAGGGAGAGAAATGCTGAAGAAATGGAGGGGGACAGGCAGGCAGTCTGGACAGCGAGAGAAGATAGAGGAAGGAGAGATTTGGTTTTTCATCTCCGCCACACTAACATCCAGCTTGTCTGCTGAAAAATCGATCAAGACCCTTCATTTTCAAGGACATTTCAACTGGATCTCAGAGGGTGAAGCTTTCCAGAGAGGCCTGATGAGAAGATACACAACTGAATTTTACGCGGAAGTCTTTAATTGGACTGTGTGTCGTATACAACGACGCATGGCTGAGCAAAGACATCCCACTTAACAAATATGTGTTGCACTGACTCGTCTGTCCTCGCTTTGTAGCCTTACATCTCATCCTTGCCTTGTAAGTGGGAGGCACAAAGGAGGAAGGAAAGGATGGAAGTGAAGGAAGAGAGGAGGCATGAACTGGGAATTAGAAAGAACCCAACGAAAGACAAGCAGCAGGGTTTGGGTAATGATGTGAAGGTGGATAAATTGAGGGCAGGGAGGTAGTGCGTATAGTGTAATTGGTTACTGTTTATTAGCATTGTCCATTTCACTGATTACGAAGTCATTTTTCCCTGGATCATGCGCAATTTCACATGTTGCAATCAAAATTTCTGTGCACTAACGTTGAGAATAAAAGCACCCATTTGCTTTACTGGTTAATCTACTGTGGAGATTTGAATTAAGTGTACATTTTTTGACTCTTTAACTTTGCAGTCAGAGTTATCTGAGCCTGCCTCCTTAGTTCTGGCAAGGCACAACTACATTCATAGAGACAAACACAGTTCACAAACACAGTGCTGAACTGTCCAGTCACAGTTTACGGCTGGTAACCAAGCAGCTCTGTGGGATCAGCACAGGTTTAAAGGAAAATTCCAACTTGTTTGCAAATTTCAACTTAGAATACTTTTGCTTGCTTTCCAATGCTTTTGTAACACAGGTGGTTGTAGCACAGGTGACAGTAAGAGTTGCCACAAGAACAGTTTCTTCCCGACTGCAGCTGGCCTCTTCAACAACGACACTGACTCTTATCCCGCCCCATGGACACACGTTACATTAACGTGAGTCTTTGGATTGTTATTTTTGCACATTGCACATATTCTTTATACTGTGAACATTTGCACAGTCAATATTTTGCACATTCCACCCTTTTAATTTAAACACTGTACAGCTTTTTTCATTTTTTTATTATTTCTTATTGTAAATTTCTATTTTAAATTTTAGACTCTTGGCTTTTGCAATACTTGTTTTTTCTCTTCTCTTACTATGCTTATTGTGACCGTTATGCACCAAAATACCAAGGCAAATTCCTTGTACTGTATATGAACACCTACTATAATAAACCATAGGCTAAATCGTAGGCTTCTCCTGTCTACATGTCACATGTCTACATGACAGTTTTTGACGTTGAAACCCATATTGCCTCCCATTTGTGTCGAATATGAGGTGTTTGTGGGGAAAAATGAAAGTATCTTTGAACAAAAGCATCTGCCAAATGAATGAATGTAATGTCATGTAACATATTCTCTTTTTCCTTCATTGGAATAGCTTTAATGTTCTCAAACAAACACGGTATAAATATTACAATGCCTGTTTTAGGCTGTAAAATCTAGACCTAATTAAGAGCCGGAAGCGTCTTGCTTTGGTTTGAGTCGTCTGTGTGTTGGGTCATGATTTTCCAGATGGCAGACTATAACACATCTATAGAGACAAAGAAGAGATTGTTTTTTCTTAATTCACAATTTATGCATCCTTGCCGTCTCTGTCTTCCTTCCTCCAGCCTGTGACCCAGAAATCAATTGAGGTCCACCATCTTTTTAAGAGAGGAAACCAGACAAATAATGAAACACAAGCTTACAGTCTATTTTTCAGTGTCTTTACAGTGCGTTTTGTTTATTCACTCTTCTCCAAAATGTGTACATTTTTATGAAGAGGCAACCTGAACTTGTTGTTTGCAAAGCTGTGTAGCCTGACGCCAGTGTGCTGATGCAACACCTAAAAAACAATTATTGGCTTCTCATTCACACTGACTGATTACCTTCACTGACTGAATTAGATGTCTCTGGGGTTTTCTGTTTGTAATTGAATGGGAATTAATGAGCCGAAGAGGTATGGCAAGAAGTACTTAAAAATGTCTTTAACCATGCGTATTGAAATGGAGTTAAAAGTGAAGGGATGAAAAATGTAAAATATGAGTAAAAGATTCTTGTCACATTAGAATCTATCTTTAAGTGCTGAAGGGTATAAAAAAAAAACAGTTTGCTAAGTGAGCGCAGATCATTAGGCTGTGTTTAGACCATCATTAGCAGTGTGCAAAACAATCTAACCCGCTCTCAATGCAAAGGTCACGATCACCATCACTATCTCCTCCTACATGTTTTCTGCCGGTCTCGGGACTCAAACCAGCAACCTTCCAGCCCTCTGACTGGGCCCGGGCTACTGCAGCTCCTATGTCATTTTAAAATGATTATCACACAGCAGGTCGCTCTGTTCTCCTCCATATTTAAAGACTTTATTAGGATCATTATTCAGGAAGTAAAAGTTAAAAACTGATGAATAAGGATTACGCTCTCTGCCATTCTGTGACGGGGAGTGGCAGTCATTAGCAGGAGATATTAATAGACAGGCTATTAGCTTAGGTCGGAGCTTTGTGTCAGACTCTGTTACAGTTACACTGACTTTCTGTCTCCCTCCTCTGCTTTTCTCTCCCTTCATTGCCTCGCCCCTCACCCCAACACCATCTCCTACGCCCTCCATCGCCCAGCTCCAGCTTATCCACTCTGATTCCCTACCTTGCCTCATTTATGCCTCTTCTCTCTCTCACTTTCCTACACTGGCCCTCTCTGTCACTTTTTCTCCCTCACACAGTTCTCCTCGCTACAGGCCCAAACCACTTCCCCGCGGCGTTGTCTATCTAATCCTGTTTTCCATCATTCCGCGCTCTCCTCTCTTTTCTCACACTCACATCATGCTATTTCTCACCATAAATCCTCGCCACGCATCATTTAATAACACACTCTCTCCCCCCTCCAACCCATCTTTTCCTATCTCTCTCTCATTCACTTTAGCCATGACCACACTAATGCAGATATATTTGAAAGCGCAGTTTTTTGTGTCAAACAGGCTCCCATCCATACTTGTGTTTTTTCGGGTCTTTTTCTTAAACTTTGCCATCCAAGCTGGCAATTAAAAAAAAAAAAAAAAACAGCTAAATCTCTCCTTCATCCTTCTCTTTCAGTTGGCAAACACACAATTGTGCTTCCCCTCCATCATGTGGTAAGGAGCGTAGACCATTTTGACAAACATGGCTTTATACACAGGATTTTCAAGGTAATATTAAGCATTGATTTGATCAAGGGTCATGAATGCTTTCTGTTAACTAAGGCATGGGTTAGGGCTTCATTCAGACCCTCAATCAAATCACACTATTTTATATTTGTGCTGTGCATCATCTGAACGTAAAGATATGCCAATGAAAACACCTGTTTTGCATCCTCAGCTATGCTTGCTAACAAAATGAACGATCACAGAGAAAGAGAGAAATAGACAGTTGGCTGCTTAATGTTGCTGCCTGGCTGATGTAGATGTGGATGATATGGATACAAATAATACTGCAATGAATACAGCACCATTAACTCAAGTTAATTGTGTTGAGAGTCCAAATAGGGTGATTTACTTGAACTACATCTTGGGTTCAGTCACTCCTCTCTATATAATAGTCACTCAATAGTAAAGTAGTAAAAATTAGATTTTGGACAATTATGAATCATTTTGTGTTATTGACAGGTGTTGCAGAACACATTTTTTTATATCAATAAAATGTGACGCATTGCATTGTGGGATAGATAGCAGGAAGTAGTGTCCATGCCATGGACACTACTTTCTATTCCATTTTGAGATTTTTTTAGGGCGCTGTATAGTCAGTATATTTCACACTCGGACACTCAAATAAAATGGCGGACAGTAAATATACTGCACCAGATATTAAATACGGAGTGATTTTGGACACAGCTCTAACATTTTCAATAAATATCTCACACTGAAAATTTTAATAAAATGTTATCTCGCTGACATTAGGACTGTTAACTGGAATATCTCAATATGAGATTTTCGTGTGATTATATGGAAACAGTGGCAATCAAACGTTTTCAGGACCAAATCATCTGCTTGGTGTGGAACAACAACAATAAAAACCTAAACATACTTTATGTGGACATGGCCTTGCTTTTCATCCTTCATCAAATGTGGCTTCACCCCAACACTCTGTCTCCTCTTTATTCCTCACTAACGACCTCTCGGTCCATCCCTCCATCTTTAACAAATTCCCTCATTTCGTCCCAATCATCTTATCTCTCCTCTTATCGCTCCTCCATTGTGGAGTTGTGACCCCCCGAGAGAAAGAGGTTGAGGGAGAGACAGTTCGAGAGAGGGGGGAGAGAGAGGGAGAAAGGGAGAGAGCGGCAGAGGGTAAGGTTTCGATTTCACAGCAGACAAATAGGCTGACTTTACGTAGGTAACCTCTGCAAATGGGTTTTCGATCTCTAATTCTCAACAGATCCCTATAAACGATTACATAAAGACACACGTGTGAGAGAGGGGACAAAGAGAGAGAAAGATAAGAAGAAGAGAGAGGGAGACACTTAGACGAACTCCTACATAAAAAGTGACAAATCACCTCAGAATTTCCCGGTGGTTTCTCAGTCTGCTCGGTGAGTCAGAGAATTTACAGTCACACTGCCTCCTACACTTACCAACACATAAACAAATCAACATTTAAACACAGCACATATGGCTGTCGCCCACGCTGAATATGGTTGGAGGTCTGACCCTAATTGGTCTCCGTCTGTTTGTTAGTTTGCCCGATGCTGACCGGATTTTAACAACGCTTTGGGAAAAGAACACTTAATTGTGGCATTTTTTAAATGAACTCCAGACACCGCTGATGTGATTTGGATTAACCTTGGAAATGATGCGTCTCATTAGTGTGTTATAGCAGTTTTAAAATTACACAGACACGCAAAAGGGAACTGTTTACTGCATGGCTGTGAGAGAGGCGTACTGCTAACTGCTGCCTTGTTGGTAGCTGGTACCTCACCTTATAAAGACACACACACACACAAACTAACTAACTTGTTACTTTACTTGCTTGCCCAAATTAGTAACTAGTTATATATATATATATATATATATATATATATATATATACAAAGTTACTCCTTCTTTAAAGTAAAACTCATTACAATACTTTGGTGCCCACCAAGCACACAGAAGACACTAACATGCATAAGGGAGCAATATTACCAAACACATTACAGCATGTTTCATGAATTTGTTTGGTTCAACCTCTCTAAATTTAGACGTCCGTTTCTCCTTATATATGGACCTTCAGTCTGAAATGCTCCTCCACAACAGTGACAACAGTGGTGTTTCCTTACTGACGGCTTTATGCAGAATAAGAAAAATAACTTGTAAGTAATCAATCTAAGATTTGTACAAAGGCTTCTCAAGTAGATTACAATATAATGATCTTAACTGGAAAAGTACCATTGAGCCATCCATCCATTTTTTGATACATTTATCCAGTGAAAGGCTGGGGTTGGAGTCTATCCCAGTATGAACTGGCTGGGAGGCGGGGTACACCCTGGACAGGACGCCCACACACAACTATAGGCACAACTACGAGTCTCCAGTTTACCCAACACGCATGATTTTGGACTGCTAGAGAAAACAAGAGCACCCAAGGGAGAGCCATGCCACTGAAATACCTAAGGAAAAAACAGCATTTAATGTATAGCAAGTAATGAATTGTTAAGTGGGTTAGTTTATGAAAAAGCTTATGATTTTATGCAACACTGCTGAACTATTAGTATGAATTTTTAACCACAAAAAAAAAATGTATCTAGATAGTACTGAAATGATTGGTGGATTAATCAATTAGTCAGTTGACAGATAACTGTCTACAATCTAGATAAATTCATCATTTAAGTCATTTATCAAGCAAAACTGCCACAAGTTTGCTGCTTCCAGCTTCTCAAATACAAAGATTTGCTTTTTCCTTTTTTACTTCATATCACTGTAAATTGAATATCTTTGGGTTTTGGCCTTCTTATTAAAAAGAATCAATATGAAGTCGTCACCTTGGGCTCTCAGAAATTGTGAAGGCCATTTTTCACAATTTTCGGACACCTTATAGACAAAACAATTAATCCAAAAAAATAAAATCGACAGACCGATCCATAATGGAAATAGTCCTAAATCTGAAAACTGTAATGTGTTCTATAGAGCAACATTATTTGCTCTTATTACAACACGCTCACGTAAACACTCAGAAATCACCTCTCTCTAATTTCAAGGAGAATTTCTCGTTGGTTCGTCACTCTATGAATCAGCAGATATACAGTCATACTGAGGAGAAAATCAGAAGCCAATGAAGAGAGAGAGAGAGAGAGAGAGAGGGAGAGAGAGAGAGAGAGAGAGAGAGGGAGGTAGAACTCCCCCTCTTCTCTTAATAAGCCTGATCTGTACTTTCTGTTTATTCCGTCTCAGTCCAAATTGCTTCTAGGTGCGGCTTGTTCAAAAAGTAATTCTCCTCCACCATATTTAATTGTTTTATTGTGTCATTACTTCATGTTGCCGGAGCATTAACGCGCCGTGCATTCCACTATGCCTATTAAACTGTAATGGCCTTACAAAGCAATATACGTCGTGATCAGACGTACACACGCGCGCACGCAAACACTATCAAACGTACACACACTATTAAGCGCCAATGGTGCCAGAGAGTGATATGAGGCAATATTGCGGGCGAGCAATCTGATGAAGTGTGCAGAAACAGTCATTAGCTGAGTCCTCGTCCCCGTTCAGTTTACCACACACTTAACATCTTAACGAAGGAGCCGCATTGCTTTCATACTGCAACGGCTTATAATCACTTGCAGAAACACTATCAGAATTATAACACGCACACACACTCCGCTTTGTCACTCATTTACACACCGTGGAACACAAACGCACAGACGGTTTTGCTCGTTTCTCTAGGCTTATGAGGCGAACTGTGGAGAGAGCCTGAGAATATGTGCATACATTACGGCGCGTGTAAGTGCGAGCTAGCGAGAGAAAGTCTTAAATGTTTCTGAGAGTGTGAGAGGAAGTAATAAGATGAGTGGAGTGCGTTTGTCTGCTGAGAGAGGGATGATGGATTGTTGAGGAGAGGCAGGTGAAGCTGAATATCTCCCTACAGCGCCGGTCATAAAGCAAGAGAGCAGCCTCCTCTCCAACAACACAATGAGATCAAATAACCTCCAGTGCCTCTAAGCACACACACACACACACACACACACACACACACTCAGAGGTGAAAGCAACATCAGTGGCTGGCACTGATATTCTGGCTTCGCTCTGTTTTAAAACATCCATCATATTCTTGAGCAGAAAGAGAGGCAATGAAAGTATAAAGGCGAGCACTCTTTGACACACTCCTCCTCCCCTATCTCTCGGAAAAACACATATATACGCTTCACACACGCGGGGCGCGCGCACACAGATAAATACACAGCAGTCCGTGAAGTATGCGGGTGAGAGGAGGTGAAGTAAGATGAACAAGCAGGAGAGGAGGTTGAAGTAGAAGAACAAATCAGAGTAGGAAGAGAAGGGAGAGAAACTAACCAAAGTGCTCGAGTGGAAGGAGGGTCACTGATGGGAGAGACTCTCCAGGGCTCAGAGGGGGATTAGGACCCAGTGTGTGTGTGTGAAAAAGAGAGAAAGAATGAAGGAATGGCATCAATCTTGCTGAATCTGATCGTTACTTTTTTTTCATAACAATAAACCTGTGAGCAAGGCATTTTACAACCAGCATCCGTCACAAAGCCTTGACACCACCACAGTCCTACTCCCTTTCTGTCCCCGACAGTCATTAACAGGCCTCTTTGACTTCTCGCTTTGGTGTGTTATTGTGTGTGTGCCCTTGTTTGTGTGTGCCTGTCCACATGTGAGACTCCCCATTGCTATACAATGTGTGTGGAATTTCATGCTATAATCGGTTGGGGAACCGGAACACACGGCAAACAAAGCGATCCACACAACAACGCACCATCTCTTCACACACACACACACACACACACACACACATAGCTTATAGGGCACACATGCATCGTGCTGCACACACACACACACACACACACACACACACACACACACACACACACACACCTCCTGAACAGGCTGGTGAGATGTCGTCCTCTTTGAGATCCTGCACTTTGCCCTCTTCTGCAGATGGCCAATTACATGATCAGATGTGGTCCGTTAAACCGCGGCCACACACGAAACGCTGCATGTTCAAATGCTTCCTCCATGGAAGAATTCTCACACACACACACACACACACACACACACACACAGAATCATACGATGCCAGCTCATAAAAACATCCACCAGCATGGTCCTAGGGGGTAATTTAGGATTAGGGTGTGCGATGCTCAAAACAGCCTAAAACATGCTCACATTGATATGGAAATTAGACCAACCTACCACTGCCGCAAATGGCTAAAAAACAGTTACTTAAATGGCAGTGTACAAGTGTGTGCATACACACACACACACATACAGAGAGAGAGAGAGAGATATGCATATGAATGGCATGCGAGGGATCTGTCCCAGAGCTTGGTTGTGCCTATCAAAGGCTCGTCTCTCCCAGAGACCAGTCAGGGCCCAGCCTTACACACTTAGCATTAGAATACATCAATGGCACAGGAATGGAGGCACGCAGGCTTTCATACTCCGAAAACCCACCTTCAGCCTCTATCTTCCCCTTTTCACTCCCTCTTTGGTCCATCCCAGCCCTCCACCCCCACTGTTAGCCCTCTCCTATTATCTCCCGCTCCTCTTATTCCCCCCTCCTCCCCATCTCCTTCTCCGTCTTAAGACTCCACTCCCCCCTCCTCTCCAGAAGGAAGCCTTTTTAACCGTGACAAGAACTCAGAGCTGCATGGACCGTGACCACATAGCCATACAACACCAGATAGTGTGTGTGTGTGTGTGTCTGTGTGTGTGTGTGTGTGTGTGTGTGACTGACATACAATAATCATAGTTAGGCTTGCCACTGCTCAGTCACCCTCAGTGTTGCAAGCATCTGAACAGGCTGCTTCAGATCCTGTTTAGCTCTGTGGGATTGACTGTCTGGCCATCAGCATTCACCCCAACACTTCACTGACTAACTGACAAACTCCACTTAATGGAATCAAACTTGGCCCATCAAACGTGTGTCAGTGCATGTATTTGTGTGTGTGTGTGTGTGTGTGTGTGTGTGTGTGTGTGTGTGTGTGTGTGTGTCTCGTCACTTGTCTGTCGATACCCAGAGACAGCCTTCAGCCAGAGAATAGGAGAGAGAGGTGAGAAGAAACAAGCCAGCTCTCCTTTACTCTCTAATTACAAATGACAAACCTGCTACCAAGAGTCGGTCTCGCACCTGACGACGCATGATAACCTCTCAGCTCTCTGCCGATACTCAGTGACAGACTGGAGGCTATGTGCGAGTGTGTGTGTCTGTGTGAGCCGGCTGACTGACAGATTAAAACAAGAACAACAAAATCAAACAGTGTCCTGCCCTACGGCTCTGATTTCCAATGACAAAGCAAGAAGTCTACGGCCAATATCTCACCTGTCTTCCTCCTCTTCATTGCCCTTTTAGCTTCCTATCCTTTACTTTTAGCTATCGATTTTCTTCTTACTTCCTTCCTTCCTTCCTCTCTCTATCTCATTCTGCGTCCCTTCTGCATCATTTAAAAACCAGCCGTTCTTCTCCAGATCATCCATTTCCTCCCCACTGCGTAATAATGAGGTTAACACTGCATTGTGGCTTGTACTCTTACTGGCTAATATCTCTAATTGCATTGTAATGATATCATAGGCCATCTACTGCGAGTGTCATGTGATATAATATCCTCACAACACGTGAGGTTGTAACCTCTTCTCACACCACTCTCTTCTCTTACACACCCTCAACTCTGCTGTTTTAGTAGCTTTTTTATTTGAGAGAAGCTGTACAAGGTTGTGGAGGATAGATACTAGAGGAGGTATTATACCTGAGCATTGATGCTCAATGCTTTTGAGAAAAAAGTCTCACCAAAAGGTCCATGTAGTAGCTAGCTCTGTAGCTTTTGAAAATATTTCATCTTGATCAGCAAGAGTCAGTTACACCAAGTTCAAACTTTACACATCACTAATTACAGACATGATGTACCATGCAAACTAGGTCTTACATAGAGATTAGTTGTTACTAGAACATATTCTATCTGCCAGGTGTAACTGTTAAGTAGCTAACTGAACCAACTGATAAAGCTAACATTAGCTTGCTAGTAGTATGACCCGTTTAGATTGAAGAAAAAAAAAGGTAATGGAATATGGTCAACATATCTGATATAGCAACGTCACGATCAAAATGCAGTTCAAACTTGATGTAAACTGGGAAGATTTTAAATTGCATTTCCCAAAAAACAAATGACTAATTTAACATGTTAGCTTAGCTTAACTCTGAAACACATATTTTTTACACGTATGCATATATAAATAAAAGAAAGGCTACATTCACAAATGATTGTCAGTTAAGTTGGACTCCTAAAACTGTTATTTTCATTAAGTTATGTTACAGCCTGTGATGCTACAGTGACTTCCTGTTTACAGTGTTGATTGCTTTTGATTGGACAAAGCTACAGAGTGCACGACTTACCCATTACTTAAGTTTTAACAGGCTATGACGTTGCTAACGTTTTACTGGTGCAACCCAATTTACTAAATCACCAGCTAGTAGTTACTAAGAACGTATGAAAGATTAATACACAAATTTAGTAATGGATTTACGAAGAGCTGGTACAACACAGTCCAGCAGGAGTTTGCCCATTTGATAGGAATTGTAGATGTTCAATCTTCCATTTTTTCTAATCACTTTAAGGACTTCTCGTCCATGTTGAGTTTTGAAAATACAGCAGTTGAGAAAATAATCTTACCACAAAGTCAATTTAGTAGCAATTCTGGAGCTTTCAGGCACATCACATGATTTCTCAGTACATGTTTGCCCAGTTCTCATGGAATTATAGATGTTCAAATTTCCTTTTTCCTTATATCACTCATTTATTTTGAGGATTCTTCTTTTTCTATAAAAAAATCTTTTTCATCAAATAAAAGAAGCCAAACGTCTCAAACAAACTCAAATGTTAAATGTTGTCAAGCAGCTGTAGAGGAAGTTGGCTTGAATAAAATAGAAACTGTGATCAAAGAATGAGAGCAAGCATTCAATGCCAACTTTTGTTATTTGAAAATATTTGATACTCTGTACTACGGACACATTTTGATTGGCACCAAAAACGTACTGCAATACTCCAATGGACAGATATACATGAGAACAGATACATGAGAACAACTGAAAATGTGAAAAACAAAGTGGGGCAGAGAGATAAAGCGGGAGAGAGACACAGAGAGACTCATATACACACACAAACACTAGCCTGAATGCACCGCCAGACATGGCTTCACGCTACAGGAGTGAGCTTACACTTCTTCCCATTCACACTTAGCATTGAGTTAGCATTGACTCCCCGCTGAATAGCCTTGTGAAGGCACAGGGCGATGCTAACCGGGAGGCACTATCGCTAGCCGCCCCGCTCCTTGGCGGAATAGCCGGGGCGGCATTCATATGGTAATGTCAGGGACGTTTCAGGGCCAAAGCTTGAGACCGTGGGCGCTCTGTGATCCTCCAAGCCCAAAAAGGACAGATCTCCAGGGCATTGTGATTTCCCCAGTCAAGGCCCTGAGTGATCAGGATAAGCCCGTCCATGCTGCTTTAGTGCTGTCACTCAGCCGCTATTGTGGTCATGTGAACGGCCATTTTCATCACAATTGACCTCGGTTTTGGCAGTACTGTTCTGCAGGGCCCTCCTTTCTCTATTCTTCGGTGCCCTCCCCTCCTTCCCCTTCGCCCTCCATCAATGATATTTTTTTCTCCGTCTGGTCTTTCTTGTTGTGTGCTCTCTCTCGCTTTTTTTCTCACTCCAGCAACAACAGATATGGCTGATGCGGAGTCAAACTGGTCTCTCTGCCTATCCACTCCCATCTCTGCAGCCCTATCCGATCTAAGTGGAGAGTGTCATGGAGCCTTTGATTATCTGAACTGATATTGTAGAAAATTGCAACGCATGATGCAATACATATGCTGGGATTTACTATTCACCTCAAGGGGGAAAACTCAGCGTGTGTGGTGTGAACGACAACACACACAGTGAGTGGGCGGATGGGTGTCATCATTCCGTTGTATTCAATCACGGTTTAGCAAACATAGGAGTGTATGGTGTGTGTTTTCCTATATGTTTGTGTGTGGAGGCATGTGTGTGTGTGTGTGTGTGTGTGTGTGTGTGTGTGTGTGTGTGTGTGTGTTCTCTCTTTGCTCCACTTTATTTGATCAGGGCTGGAAGAAAACAACAATGTACTCCCTTGAGGAATCTGTGGGAGGTAATGACAAAGATTGTCCCTGTGAAACGAGTTTTCCCTGCGTGTGTGTGTGTGTGTGTTAGTGAAAGATTGTGTGTGTGCGCATGTATGTAAGCGGGAAAACAAGGGGGAAAATGGAGAGAGAGGTAGAGCAGGTGGAGAGTGAAGAATATGCATATGTATGGTTCTAATACATGTGGGTAATGTGTGTGGGTGGTATGCTTGTAGGCTGTGGGGCATTCACATGCCTTCTTTCTCGCTTTCTTTCTGCACCACACACACACACACACACACACACACACACACACACATACATGCACATACTAGGATGGGAGGAGAGTTTGCCTGGCGAAGAACTCTGCTCCATCAACACAACACATCCTATTTCGCAACATCTCCTCCCACATCGCCCTCTCCCCCTCCACCACCTTTATTTCTCTCTCTCCCGGGAAGTGACACAGAATTCTTTTTAACTGCAGTACATTCATTACAACAACCCTGCAACCCCCACATCCTCCATAAACCACCCCCTCCACCCTCTATCCTCCACCCCCCTCTATCCTCTACGCTCTTTCTCCCTCCCTATAATACAAGTGAAATAAAGTGTACGTATCCACCTCCAGCAGCCGCCCTGGACTTTACGCTTTCATTAAAAACATGATAGTCTAGCAGGAGAGAGGAGTTGGCTGAGAGTAGTAAACACTCATTCATATGCGGTCTTACTACAGCAGTGCTAGCACATTCCTGTGCCTCAAAGCGTAGGAACGGAGAGCAGAGCCTACAGACAGCGTGGGTGTTAGCACTGAGGCCAGCCAGCATCGCTAGCTCTCAGCCATCCTCATTTTATCTCCCTCCATTGACGACCATCGATTCTGTTCAGCGTACACACGTTTATACACAAAGACGCAGCTGTCCCTCATGTAAATGCATGTGCACACAAAAAAAATCTAAATTGCACACCAAAGGTCAAAAACAAGTGGGTATATGTGAAATTATGCACGCACACACACACACACATTCAGAGGTGCTCACACACATACACACACACACACACTGCACCTCACAGATAATGTTGAATGAATAGACAATATATACTGCGAGTCAATAGTAATTTGTCAATTGCCATTTCGGGCAATGTTGCAAATCAATGGCTAGAACTGCTTTATGGAAGTATTGGATTTTTGCATAGCTGTGATGAAGTACCTGGATTTGTCAGGTATTTAATTCAGTGGATAAGGCAAAAACAGACTTTCCCATTTGGTTATATTGTCTATAAATGATTTTTCAATAGTATTTTCATCAGGTAACAATTACTGCAAAGTTCTTACACACTAGAAAATTGTATCGACAGATGCATCTCTGTCGAACCAAACTAAATCCTGCACACTGTTGATCCCTTGAACACTTCTTTAGCTGTGTTTAGATTTGAATTTTGCCTGATGAGGGTCCGATGATTGAAACGTCTTTAATAAAGTGAGTTCAAGTGATCGACCAAAACCATGTACTATGATGATAGCTATATCAATATTGCAATTTAAAATTTTAGGGCTGCAAATCAGGATAATTTTCATTATCAATAAATCTCTCAATAATTCATGGGTGCCCGCATCCCAAAAGCCCAGGATGCCTTAAAACAGTTATTTTGCCTGTCCAGCCATCCAAAGTCCAAAGATATATTCCACTTTGAATGATATTAAACATAAATATTAACAAATTCTCACATCTGAGAAGCCTCTATTTGGCATTTTAGCTTGATAAATGACTTAAACAATATATCACTTAATCAAATTAGTTGTTGACTAATTTTTTGTCGATTGACTAATCGCAACTTATTGTTTCAACAGTGTACCATGATAGAAGATTTTATCCATATCATCCACTTCTACTCAAAGTAGAGCTGCAGCTAATGAATATTTTTGTTATCTATTAATCTTTTTTTATTTTTTCACTCAATTAATTAATTGTTTAGTGACAAAAGCCCTTCCCAGTTTCCTACAGCCCAAGATGACGTCTTAAAAGATCTTGTTTTGTCTAAAACGCCAAAATATTCCACATACCACAATATAAAACTGAGAGAAGCAGCAAGTCCTCACATTAGTGAAGCTCCTTGAACCAATGGATATTAGGCATTTTGCTTAAAATGATTAACTGATTATCAAAATCATTGTCAATTAATTCTCTGTACACTGACGTATACATTTATCAATAGTTTCAGACCTTACTCACACACACAGGCTATGCAAAGAGATACAAATCCCTTGAAAACCATAGAAGAGCTGCAGCATCATATTGGCATTCAGCACACCACACAAACTGGCCAAGATGTGAAGCCAAGAACAGGAATCCCTCATAAAGAATAATACACACGTACACACACACACACACACACACACACACACACACACACTGAGAGCTCATTGTCTGATCTGAAGAGAGACTTGAGAGTAGTACGGTGTTGCAGAGGAGGACAATGAGGAGGAGGAGAAGAAGTGATGCCCGAGAAGCCGAGCCAACAGGAGAGGCAGCGGGAGAGACGGAGAGGCAGAGCGAGGAAGGGGAGGGCAGAGCAGCAGATACACGGCGAGAGAGAGGAGGAACAGGCTGAAACATCCAGGAGAGCAGCGCAGTGTCTGTGGGACGCCATCGATCCGACACTGACAGAAATAGACAGCCAGACCAGAACCAGCAGAGGCGCTTGGAGACACACTGACACACAGCAGTGCTGCTGACCGTACACACATCTGAACAGCAAGAGCTATTCATACATGAACAAGCGAACACACTCTTCATCCACACATAGGAGCAGTCATGCACACGCACACACAAGCATATAGACATTAAAAGTTGAAAAGTGCAAGATTCAAATGAGCAACATGGCCAGTTTGAGACCAAAAGGATATGTTGCATGTGGCATCGATCACGACAGCGTGCACACGCTTGGCTGAACTACTCCGAATTTTCCCCTTTTTTTTTTTGCACCGCTTCGTTCTGTACAACACCACCTGCATTTTTCATGTGTCCACTGGGCTGCATATTTTAACTTTGTTTACACCTCATTCCAGTCATGCTCCTCTTTGCTTATTCCAAGATGAATTAGATTAGCTGTTTTAAGGCTAAACTTACTGGGGTTGCAAGACAATTTGTGCACTTACATTAACATAAATGTGTGCACTTATGTAACACAAACAAGCATAAAACCCCCAGCAGGGACTATGAAGACAAAAAGTATCTTATCCTATCTTATAACTAACCCAATGACTTAAGAATCCTCACAAAGCTTCCTGCAGCAAACAGACCTCATGTGAGTAAACGCGCATCAGTCCGCAAGGCCGCTTTGGACAGTAGTTTGAATTTTTGCTGAAGTTTCATTTAGTTTCAACTGCACTGGTAGTTTCACTTTAGGCACAGGACAATCTGAGGACAACTGGCATCAGATTCAGACTCACTGAATAACTCATGCACACGCATACAGGGCTGGGCGATATGTCTGAAATCAAAATCACGGTATTAAAACAAATTTTTTCCTGAAATTGATGATGATTTTGTTAGTTTTCAGTTGCAATTTGCAATGCAATAATTCATTTGGACAACAGATTTTTGTAAAAGGATAACACGATATGATCTTCAGAGCTGAAACGATTTTCGACTAAAAAAAAAATCAGCAGCATCATGGTAATCGATAAACAGTTTAAGTCATTTATTAAGCAAGCATTCTCTGGTCCCAGCCTCTCCAATTTGAACATGTTTTATATCATTGTAGACTGAATATTTTTGAGCTGTTGGCTGGACAAATCAAGCTAATTTAATGCCGTCACCTTAGGACCTTTTACATTGGGACATTTTATAGACCAAACAATTAATTGGTTAATTGAGAAAATAATCTGTAGATGAATTGATCATGTAAATAATCGTCCGTTGAAGCCCTAATAATCTTTTTGTTACAATACAATTACACTGAAAGTCAATATACTGTGTGATGATTTTGAACTATTGCCGGGCTCTACAGACACAATGGAAGACCAAACCAATAACAATAGAATATAACTGTAAATTAATTTAAGCCTCGTGATCGAACATGAACTTTCTGCCAATGGTTTTTGAATATGCCTGTTCCTGTATGAATTACCGGTTGACTGACTGGTTTCCACTGACACATCAGACCGGTTGACAGTTTTACTGACTGGTTGCTGTTGCCATCAGGAGCAGAGTGCTTGTGTAGCGAACATTTCTGCCTCCCTCCCTGGCCTGGCTGGGACTGATTAAAGCCCTCTGCTGAAACAAGGTCATAATTCACTTAGCCATTTCCCAATTTCCGCATAATTACCCTCCTGCTTCACGAACGCTAACACGCGCGAACCCACACGCACCCACACACATTCGCACCGACGCTCAGACACAAACACATTTCCTCTCTGATTTGTGTCATTACTGAGAGGAGAGTGGTTAAAAGGTTTCAGAGTTGGCCTCTTAGTGACAGCTTAAATGGATAAAACCTCAATTAAAGACTCTCTCCCTCTCTGCCGCGCTCTCTCTGTGGATGGAATAAGCATAATTCTGTGTCCTCTGCAGTTTGTTGAAGTGAGGACCCTGCCTTGCCCTTTTCTCCCCCCTCTGCCTGCTAAATCAAGACTTTATAATCAAGACTTTCTCATATCTCCCCATAATTGTTTCTTATGAAAACCCGTTACAATGAAGCCATCTTGAGAATAAAATGGAACAAAACCTCATTATTTCCTGTACGCTCACAATTCAGATCTTAAGTTGTTTACGTCTTGATGAACCGATAACAATATTCATAATCAAAGCTCAACAATAAGCATCATTTCTGCCCAGCGAGCAGTGACAATAGACACTTCTCCTGCCAACGCAGTGGCTCTCCTCCCTGCTGCTCCTCTGTCCTGTCCTGTCCTGTCTGGCGACAGTTGATTCCTGGTGCGTGCGGGTTTGATGAAACCAGCTGCGTTTTCACATGCGACTGTATTGCCTTTATGTGGAGGATTCCTAATTGTCACGTCGGTAGAGTTTATTAACGCTAGACCACTTTGCTCTGTTGTGATCAGGCTCAGCATATGGCCTCAGACTGCCACTACGCTGCTACCATTAGCCACATCACAAACACACCATATGAGCATCTGGTGTGTGTGTGTGCGTGCGTGTGTGTGTGTGCAAGAGCTGACTACATTATTAGTACCCCACCACCACCACCACCACCACCACCACCAACAAAAGCCCCAAGAGCGCTGGCGAGGAGTAGAGTAGACATCACATAGAGAATACTCACACACACAGAGAGATACATAAAGCGCTTTGAAACAGCTTGTAAACATCACAGCCTTGTTATTAGCACCTGATTACACTGCTGGAGCTTAGGCACCGGCTCAGAGAATAATGTTAATATCAACAACAACATCGAGTGTGTGTGTGTGTGTGCGTCTGAGTGTGTAGGCTATACGTGTGAGTGTTTTTGTGTACTGCCTGCAGCCCATCGCGGTGGGATTTGTTCTCTGTGGACAATTTGTTCAAATTTAACACATAGGTGGGAAACATAAATTCTTGTTTCGTCCCACATTTTGCCTAAAATCTACAGATAACGAGGAAAGACGGTCATTCAGTAATTTCGCTGTCAAGAAACAAAAAAGCAATTCATCCGCCTCAGACGGCACTGTTTTAACTTCAATCAGCACAAACACTGCGTGACTCTGACACAGCTCCTCTTGTTATTGCAGTATGATTTCCCAGAATTTATCGTTAAGATCCAAGCTGCCCTGAAAAGATCTTTTTAGAGTCACTTTACTGTCACTATTTTATTTAATTTGTGAGCTCTACATTTCCTCTCTATGCCTTTACGTTACTCATTCAGACATTGTCCCGGGATAACCTCCAGGTTATGCAGAACAGTGAACACAGTCCACCAAACATCTTGAAATCACCAATAGAGAAGCCAATATTGATGTTTTTGACTTTGTGACAACTCCCACGTGTCCTAGTGCAATGTCAAGTCACTTAACTGCAATGTAAAATGGATCTCTGTTCTTTAGCCACTGTTAAAAACAAAGGTATGGGATGTGCATCTGTTAGTGTACAATCATTCATACCTGCTAATTCATAGTCTCTGAGTGAACGGCAAGAGAGAACAGCAGACAGGAAGCCTGTTTATCCAATGACTAAAGCGAGCCAACTCTCTCAAAAAAGGTGATGCCTCATAAATCACATCAAAAAAGTCAAGTTTGACATTTTTAGTACAGAGAGGTGGGGGAGAAGCTAGGCGACACAGAGACGGGGGATTGTAAAGTGCGAGAATAGATTAATAAAAAGGCTACAGAAAATGGAGCGATAATGGAATGGATGTTGAGGACCAGAGTCACTGTGATTCAAAAACATGAAGCAACGGCTGTTGCCAACATGGAGGCGACTGGTGCAGTTAAGCAGTGAGTGTGGACAGTGGCGGGAGTGGAGAAAATAATTTGCACCACATTTGGAGCGTACCCCATTTTCACACCTGTGCACACCTGACCAGAACGCAGGTGTGGCTGTCAGCTTGTCGGTTTTGGAAAGTTACAATAATTGGGCAACTCCGGCCCGCCTTGTCCGAACACCTGAAAGGAGCTTTTCATCATTTTCAGACTGTCCTAACAGCACTTCTGAGAGGGTATACAGTGGCCTTAACACAAAGAACAGCAAGATCAGCAATCACTCACACTCTCAGTCACACCTTTGGGTAATTTAGACTGTCCAATCTAACTGATGGCATGTTGTTGGAATCGGGTGTATAGTGAAGCGTCCCGCGCACATAGAGAACTCCACACAAGAACCAAACCTGGAAACACATTTATCAAGCATCTTTGATTAGGATACCAGTCCTAACTGGGCCAAAAGTCTCAGAGATAAACCCATTTTATCAGCTTTTTTAACTGAGAAAAGTAATCTTTTCTGCTCCAGGATTTAGTTGAGCCGCAGAGCAGCTCTAAGCTATTAGGGGTTCCCAGCAGGTGGCAAATAGTATGATAAACATGCATGCACATTTCGGCAGATGTTTAAATATTAAATACAGAATATTTGATTTCAAACAACAAACATCATTCTGAAAGATACACAAAGATACTGACTGGATTCGATTATTCAGATTTACTGTGACTGATTTTGTCTGAGATATAAATCCATCCAAACATGCCATTCATGCTTTATTGAAAACAAAGAAATACAGCAATTACATGGGACAAAACAACTATGAATGCACTGTCTGAACCTCAAAAGCTCTGATACCACACATTTTCCTGACATTAAACGTGATGAAAAAAAAAAACATTTTGCATAAATGTGTGGCTTTCTGGGATTTGTCAGTCATGAATCACATAAATCAATGGTCCAAGCATTGATAAGGACACATTCCAAGTAAATCCATATCACATTATCAACGCGTATTGGTTCTACATGCATTATCCTTGATGTTTCAGCCAAATGACACACAGACATGCGCAGACGATAAAAACAGGCCGACAGCAGTGTCAAAACATCACCTACATTGTTATTTTAACCAATGCACATTCACATTTAAAATGAGTTATTTTGCACAAGGTGCAGTGTTAAATGGTGTAAGCCATTGCAATTAATGTGTGTTATGTTTATCAGTCCAAGAAAAACACGTTTTAGCCTTTACTTGTGCATAACTTCCTATACATAAAATGTAGCTTTTTTTCTATTTCTGTATTTATCATTTCTTCCTGTTAAAGCTGGTGTGCACTGACTTGAAAAGCCTGCTGGAACACAGCATTCATGTGCAGTTCTTAGCTTGTGAATTCACTGCAGCCCACCATGCTACACCTCCACCTCCCTTGAGGTTGAGGTCCAAAAATAAATTCTCAACCTGTGGGAAACGCTAGCAGTGATGCTATTTTCTGTATTTTATTTTATTTTTCCTGCATCAACTTACTGCATCTACATCATCTGGCCATTGTTGTGAATGTGTTCAATCCACAATTGAAACTCTGAAGATTAACTTAATAATCACCGTTAATTTCACTTTATGATTCTGATTGTTGTAAAATGGTGATGTTCTTGATCCTAAAAGGAGAACATCTTTTCCTTGCTAAGTTCGCCTTAATCATACTTTTAGTTCTAGACAACCATTCAGTGTGATTTCTAGCAATGACTCCTTCAAAGCGTCTGTGCTAACCGCTGAGCCACCAGCATGGAATCAGCGGGCACTTAAATCAATACCAATCCTAGCAAGGCATTTATACTTAGACCCTCACTTTGTGTCAGGCTTGCTCAGAATTGCTCAACTTGGTCTGACTCTCATATAAGCTTGGTCTTAGCAGAATTACATCCTTAAAATCCCTAAGAACCTACTTCCTTTGAATCCGAACCATTACAGTGGCCAGATAGCGTTTGATTCAAGACTGAGCGAGCACGAACGCTGAAAATCAAAACTTCATTTTCACAGCAATGCTTCCGATTAGTCGATCATGTAAGCGAGACAGCGTTTGAGGAAATGAAAGAGCCAATCAAAAGATGTGGAAAAACAGGGTGAGCTCGATATTTCAGGCTTGTCTTTTTCTCAAGATCAGTGCGAGTGTTTTATGTGTGTGCTTAAATTTATAGGATCTGCAAGGAGGTGTGTTTGAGGTGGCTTTGGTCCAAATCTCAAAGTGTGTGAGAGGAGAAGAGAAGAGTTGCGAGAGAAAGAAAAGTGTGGGTGAGGCGAGGTGAAGGAAAACCAGCCCTCAAAGAAAGGCAACATATTTTCTAGCACTGGAAAGATTTAGTCCAAGTTAATTTGACAGAGAAAGAGTCTCACAACACTCACATTAAACCACATAGCTCCCAAAATATCACCACCCCAAGAGTGCTTTCCCATCAGGCAATTGGAGGATGAGAGAAGAACAGAGAGGTGGGAGCACACTCCTGAAATCTAGCTCATCCCCAAAGAGAAAAAAAAAAACATAGAGGACGAGAAAATAATTCACTTCTTTTCCTCCTTTCTTGTACATGTCCCTTATTGCTTACCTACCAGACAATACCTGTCCAATCAGAAAAATGTATTTACTTCTACGCACGCACATAGAGAGAGGGCAACAGCACGAGAGAGAGAGAGAGAGAGAGAGAGAGAGAGAGAGAGAGAGAGAGAGAGAAGACCACTGGATCTTATTATGCAAACAGAAGTCATCCATCACACAGGTGTTCCCTATTGCTTTTAATTAATGACGTCTCTGTGCGAGCGTCTGCACACCACACACACACTCTCACACCCACACGTCGCTACGCAAACCAGAATCCATTCACCTGTACACTATGTGGCCTTATCATTCGTTACTAATGAACAGTCTGATCACTGTGTCTATATAACTGTTATGATGATCACTGAGTCTGTGTGTGAGGTTTTTGTGTGTGTGTGTGTGTGTGTGTACTGTGTGCATGTGCGCAAACAAACATCACAGCGGTAGCTGACATACGTAACGGCAGCGCAAACGCCTATGATGGATGGGTTGTACACACATGCACACACACAGGCGGGGCCTTGTGATAGTGAGTGAGTAATACTCTCCTTTGTGCACATATTCATAAATGTAAATGTTGTTGTCCTAAGTGGGGCTGGGAGACAGATAGGTTTGTGTTGCTGTCAGGGGGATGGTTGATTGGCCTGCTTAATCCTCTCGTCTGTGTCTACGTTTCTCCCTCTCTCTCTCACACACACACACACACACACACAAACTGGGTCTGCGTTATGGTGTCTAATGTGAGAACTCAGAGTGTGGGTCAGGGCACTGGCCAAGCATTATTATCATTATTATGATGACCCTCCTCCCCCCCGCTGTATTATAATTCAACACAAAATCCATCTGTATTCTTCCTGACTTCCTCTCTCCTCTAACCAGTCCCATAGTATTTCTCTCTCTCGTCTCTCTCTTCTCATATTCGTGCATTATTTCTCTTCCGCCCTGCGTGACGTGTCTCTGCTACACTCTGACGAGCTGGATGAATATAAAACAAGTTTCACCTCGACATCGATTACCACACATACGCATGTGCATTCATATGAGGGGCAAATTCTGCTTGCAATAGCTGGCTTCATTCCAGTGGCATGTGCTGAGGTGACAGTGTCATTGATACACACACACACGTGCAAACACACACACAAAGCTACTACACATCTAGAGACGTGTTTGTTTATTCGCCACCTAATCGCTTCCGAAATATACAACTGATAAATTAAGAGATATCACCAGATATCTATTATGCAAACCAGTTAACTGCTGCGTTATTAGATTACACACATACACATGTATATGCACGCACACACTCATGTGCGCACACAGTCACACTCACAGCGGTGGTTAATTGCCAGGTGGTGGAAGATAATGTGTGATTTAACGGACTGATGGATTTGTTTTTGTTTCGGTCACCCATCACTGAACAGAGACATCTGTAGCGGGGCAAACACACACATACACTAGTTCTCACACACACAAAAACACACACCATTATACACACATTCATGCCCAGGGATATCAGTGACAAGTGACTGATAGGCAGTGGCAACAGCCTTTGTGCAAGACGCAAACGCAGGAAACGATCCATCTTCTCAAAGTTAAAAAAGTACACAGCAGGGACGTGTGTGTTTGTGTGCACTTAAATAATCATAGATATATGCGAGCATGCTAGCATGTGCACATTATAAACGCACATGCACATGTTTGTGTGTGCGTGTGTGAAGTAGTTAATCCTTGGTAGCGGTCTCAGCCTGTCTCTTGTGGTTGATGAGTGGCTCGGGGTCAAAAGCTGGTTGAGAAACTGCAGGGTCCTGAGGCTTTACAATGTGTTTACCACTCAAACTGACAGCTATACTACAGCTTATTATTGGCCTTCTAAACCTCCACATTGCACTGTGAGTTAGAGAAACTCCAGAGAGGCCGATTGCCAACGGCTAGAGACGCGCCAGCCAACCCTACAAATGTTGGATGTTGTGGTGTTGAGTGCAGAGATTAAAATAAATGCAGGAAACGGAAATCTGTGCTGTGGAAAATGGCTCAGAAGTGTATGAAAGAGTAGATTAGACAGGTTATCCTGCAGTTTATCTGTCTTTTGTGTGCCACTGTCCAAGGCCCCTTTGTCTCCTAATTCAATAAGTAGGCTGAATTGAAAAAGTTATCCCCACTCACTGCTCATACATTGTCATTGTGTACGTGTGCACTGAGAAAGAGAGAAAGAGAGAGAGAGAGCGAGAGAGAGAGAGAGAAAGATGGGAAGATCAGGGATGAGGCAGGTCCACCGAGATGCAGTGTTCTTTAATTAACCACAGTCTTTTATAAAAGACACACACACTAAGACTCGCACTGCAGGGGTTGAGAATATTCTGCCGCTGGGATGAAAACCGTATTGGCAGTGAACGTGAGGAGAGAGAGGAGAGACTGCGGGGCTCTGCAGTACTCAGGTCCTGGACAGTCGGGTTAAAGGTTAGGCTGATCCAGACTGCTTCAGTCCTCCCACTGTTTTGTCTGAAAAATCAACAGCAGCTTATTTTCTTTTTACTTAACAGCAAACAGTCTGAATATACAGCAAAAAGCAGCTGACAAATTACTTAAGTATACATTTTACAAAGGTTAAAGCTGCTCATGTTAGGTCCCGGGTTCACTTCTTCCCTTATCTTATATGCCTTTAAGCGCTTTTCCCACATTTTTATCTAAATCAACTTCTGTCTCTGATATGAAAACCGAAGGTGGAATTTCATTAGCATGTATTATCAAATTATTACAGAGCAAATAAAAGTATAGAAATTGAAAATGAGCACCCCAAAAATGCATCAGCAGCAAATGTGCACGCAATATTAGTTTCTCTAAAATGTGCGGAAATAATTTTCTCACATTCAGGAAAACTAATATTGTTTACAGTATCATACCACAACCAATAACCTTATGTTTTCCGCTCCTATTACTTTACGCAGCACTTCATGTTTAGTAATTCTGTTGTGAGGCATAAATTCACTTGCCTCTTTTATTTCACACTGTAAACTAAAATCATTGGCCTAGAGTTATTGTTGGCGGAGAGAATCATTGATCCTCCGCCTGCAGAAGCAAAAGTGTATTTTCTGAGTTTTCATATTGTTTACGTCTTTAATAAGCACAGTCATAAAATGTGAGTCGCTGTATATCTGACTGCTCATCTTAGAGGCACGGTAAATTCTGCTGAAGAGGTAAATACCACAAACTGAGATGTTCTGAGGGACGCCTGGTAGCCGAAAAATACAGCTTACACATGGGCAGGATTCACTGCAAGATGGAGAGTGAAAAGGAAGGTGTGCGTTAGTGTGTGACATGCGCTCTTGTGCACCTCTGAGACCTAAAATTTAGGTTGATCGTTGCATTATTTCCCGACATTATTGAGAAAATCTAAATACATTAGATCACACAACTTGCTGAACTGCTCAGTAAAATTAAATCTTTAAAAAAAATCTGCCAATATTTCAGGTCACATCCGGCATTCAGTTGCAAATTAGCAACATTTTATCTACATATTTTGGGCATCAGAGAAAGTGCCATTAAATTTTAACAAATTAAACGTGGATTTACAGATTAGGACATGTTGAAACAGAGCTAATACAACATAAACCTACTAGAGGTTACTATGAATTGTAGTAAGAGAGATAAGCCTACAGTGTGTTGCTGCAGACTGATGCTACATTCTCAAGGATCCAGCAGCAGAGCCTTGGACTCAAGAGGACAGTATTAAAAAGGTAGCTTTAAAAAAAAAAAAAAAAGAGAAAAAAATCTTTTTCACTTGAATTCGAGATAGGGGCGAGGACCGAGGGATTAGGAGGATAACAAAAAGGCCAACAGACTGAGCGTAAACAAGAAAGGGGGTTAGAGAGGGATAGAAGGAGAGAGCAAGTTGGAGAGGGAGCGAGAAGGAGAGATTGAATAGTGACACTGCTACAACACAATGGGGTCAGGATGAAGAAGTGCTCCTAATTGAACCAGATAGAGGAGAAGACAGAGAAAGAGCCCTGAAAGACAGAGAGAGGAGAGCCACATGACGGAGTGAGGAGGAGAGGAAGGCGACAGAATCACATGCGATTCTCTCCCTTTTCTTTCCACTCCTCGGCCATGCACGGCTGAAGATAGAGGAGAGGTGAGAGAAAAGGAGGGAAGCCACTTAATAAATAGTAATGTGCACAGATTGATGCTGGACTGAGGAACAGAAGCTGAATATGTCCGACTAGTTGTGCAGTCTAGTGAAGGTGTTGAAAAGATGGTTTGAAGCCACCTTGACTTCACGGTAGGGGTCTGACAGAGCAGTTTGAGGCTCAAAAAATAGCTTTACCATACAGCGAAACATGAGAGGCCTGTGTCAATAGCTTTTGTGGATCGAAATAATTTCTTACACTTAAACGAGAGAAAGATATGGACGGGGAAGGTGGCTGCTACAACCCTGATAAAGCATTAGAGAGATACAGTAAAGCAAAGCTCAAAGCAGCAAGAAACCACGGATGAACTGAAAGTGTGATGGTGTGAACCTGACAGCCCAGGGAGTGCAAATCAGGACGTTTTTCTTCTCTTTAACAGGTGGAGAACAGAGACATCAAAAGAAATGTCACATGAACACACACACACACACACACACTGATAAAACACGAGGAGTGGGGGGGTGGGGGGGGGGTCTTACTGTATGTTGGAGCTGTTCCAGTAAACGGAATGCCTGTTGGCTGACACCTGGAGCAGGTCCGCCCAGGTGAGACTCGTTAGCACCCAGAGAGACAGCGCTACCAGAGCCATGCTCTCGGCTCCTCTCTCGGCCTCCGTCCCTTTGGTCTCTCCGGCCACTCTCTCGGTCCCTTCACCCCACCAAACAACGCGACTCAAACATCCCAGCAAATGCCTAACAGACGGGAGAGGGGGAAAACAAAAGCTTCATGCATGCATACAAACGGACACGGTCAAAGACTGTAAGACTTGCTCTGCTTAATAACTGTTGTAAAACTCAAAGTCTATTGTAGTGTGAAGTGACTGAGCCCCCCCCCCATAAAACCAGATATTGCGAAACCCCCTCCCACCCAGCCCAACAAATCCTGGGGCTTCAAACAAGGG
Source organism: Macquaria ambigua (assembly GCA_008360985.2). Classification (NCBI taxonomy): domain Eukaryota; kingdom Metazoa; phylum Chordata; class Actinopteri; order Centrarchiformes; family Percichthyidae; genus Macquaria; species Macquaria ambigua. The sequence goes on along the minus strand of VMKM01000946.1, from coordinate 1,376 downwards.
GGTTTCTGGAAGTCCTTATGAGCGGGTCCCCCTTTTGACTGGTCCTCTCTTCTCACCGGGAACTGCTGCTTCTGAGCCCGTCAGAGGAGTGTGGGAGGCCGGTATTGGGTCCAAGCGGGAGGCCGGTCTTCCTCCGGGCATGAAACGGTCCTGTCCGCCGGGAAGGAGTTGTGTGCTGCTGACGTGAAAAGGCTCACTGAAGGAAAATTAAGGGTGGAAAAAAATAAAGGTGGTAAAATAGTAGATATTAAGCAAGTCCTCTTCTTTTATAAACTGTTCTTCTTATCTGCGTGCCGCTGCAGTTTCTTGTTTTCCCTCCAAGGATCCGAGAGGTGCAAAGCACGCGGGGCTACTGAGCTCTGTAATCGCTGCAAACAATTCAACCAGCCAGTTTCATTAGGTCTTCAAGACTCTATCCGACAACCATCGTTTACGGTGAGCAGCCTGCCCACCCGTCTCTCTCCTTTCTCTTTCTCTCCTCCTTCTCCTCTCTCTGTTTGGTAGGCAGCGCTCGTTCACTTTCTAACTCCACCCCCTGCGAGCGACAAAAGCGCATTCCTCCAATATTGTGGCAGAGTCGCAGCACATCAGGCATCACTGCGACTTGAAGTTTTTTTGTCAACTATTCGACCTCCACCGCCGGTGTAAAAGTAGAAAGCTTTGAATCCCCCCTCTGCCAGATACGTCTGCAGCCACCATCTGCAGTCTATTTTTCAACGTAGCACCCCCCCCCCCACCCCCTCTTCCCCAGCCACACACACACACACGCACACACTTTTGCATTTTTATTACAAAGGCTAAAAAACACCCATAGACTCACGCACACACATATATTCTCCACTATCACGCCTCCTTGCTTGGATCCCCAGACACTGTAAATCAGTCTAATTCCGCACCATCGTGCAATTATCATGTGCAATCCTCTTATAGCTGCAGCACATTAACACGCATGCTCACGTGCACACACGCGCCTGTCCTCTCACGTAATCTCCATCCACCATAAAGAAAATATACAAACTGTATAGCCTATTACAGGCCTACTGTATATTAGTTCACAGTGATATTATTGGGATTTGATTTTATGTAAGTTTTATTGAGACAGAATCCCTTAAGGAACTTGCTGTTTTATTTTGGAAGTTATCCCATAAATTACATTTTATATCTAAAATGTATTAAAGCAATTCAGTTATAATAGATTTACAGTTCTTTTCAGGCAGGTGTGATGTGACTTGTGTATTCCTGTAGCTCTGTCCTGCAGAGGCATGGTAAAATGTTCAGTAATTTGCCCCCCTCTGTCACCTCCGCTGCCACAAACTGTGCATCCAAGGTGTGTTTGTGTGTGTGTGTGTGTGTGTGTGTGTGTGTGTGTGTGTGTG
>VMKM01000945.1:0-206888 GCA_008360985.2 Macquaria ambigua | reverse complement strand
TTGTGTAATAAGACTGAGGCGAAGAGGTTTTGGGATGTCATCTCTGCCTCTTTACAACGAGCACCTTGCGAGCACACGGGAGGTGGAAAGTTGAAATAACTGAGGCCGCATGAGTCGAAAACTGGGAAGATGATAACGTGTGTGTTGCTTTCAGGTACTGAATGTTGCTGAGATGCTCCAGATATTGAATTTGTCACTTTGAATGCCAAAACAGAAAAACAAAAGGATAGAAAAATAAGATTTTCAGATTTTAGTCTGCTACTAGCTATGGGAACTGTTAAATATGGTGCAGCTCCCAGAGTGCCTGTGGCAGTGAGGATAATGGATAGCGAGGTGTGTATGGCGACTGTCTGCCACAGTAACTAACTACTCCTCATGACTCGGAGATGGCACAACGTTACTCAGCAGGTCTGCAACAAAAAACACCTTCTCTGACCTGGAGAGAGAGAGAGAGAGAGAGAGAGACCACCAGAAGAAAGGAGAGGCAAGGAGAGGGGAGAGAAAACAGCAAAACATAAATTAAGGTGATCATCAACATTCTCTGGTCTGTGTATATGAAATATAAAAAGCTTTATAGTCATAACAGAAAAATCTGTAACATCTCAAAGTAATTTTAAAGATAAGAGAAGGGGGGAGTAAAGGATGGTTGTAGAGGAAGATAGGGGAGGGAAAGAAGCAGCAAGGATGACAGCAAAATATGAACAAGAAGAGATTTACAGCAGAAAGGGAGGCGAAGAGTGATGGAGCGTCTGAACACTGAGGAGAAGAGAAAACAGCTAGCCGAGGGAAAGGCTGCTTGGACTGTCATTCAGGAGATCGGCAAGGTTTAATCACTGGACTCAATTTATAGTTTTTAATCTAGTGCACTATATTGATATTGTAAATCTTTCTTTACGCCACTAAAGCAACACAGATCAAAGTTAGTAGAAAAGAGGGCACCATCCCTAAAACAGCACTTTAATTAAAACACATACAGTATGTTGTTGTTTTTTCTTGTAATTTGGGCAAACCAAGCCTTTAACCCGATAGCCGTATCAGAATCACGTCACAGCAATTTTATTTGTTTGTTAGGCTAACATGGTAGGCTAACATTTACTTTAGTATAACATATTAGTATTTAAGATGTTAGCATGCTATATAGGCCTAAGTGTACATTTAGCAGGGTGACATTCTAACATTCAGCATTTAACTTTAATGTAGCATTGGTTGGTAACATTGTAGGCTAACATGGTAGGCGAACATTTATTTTAGTATAACATGCTAGTATTTAAGATGTTGGCGTGCTATATAGTCTCAAAACAGCTGAGGCAGTTAAGAATTCAGTCCAAGTCCTCACACCATAATGACAGAAAAGTTAACTTGTCATTACCTTCAAAACTACCCATAGGCTATGTGCGTTTTCTGATCTGGGGCCCCTGTCGGCAGGATGACATCTGGTGTAGGTGCCTTTCAAAACGTTATCGTCTGCTGTGTCAGGTTGAGAGAGTCCGGGCAAACATGAGCGCACAGGGATGTTGAGAGACGCCAAATGAATAAAACTGAGTTAGAGCAATTATTATTGTGCCCTTATGTGGATAATAGCAAATAGTTTTGTGTACTTGAATTAAATTATTCTTTGCATAATAATAATTCTCTGCAAAATAATCAAAAATGTCCCATTTTACACTCAGAAATGAGACACAGATATAATGCCATACGTTTCATGGCAGTAGGTCTATTTCCTGACTTTCAGGAATGGCACAGGTGTAACTCATAACATTATTAATTGCTGCTCTCCAGTTTGCTGTGTCACTTCCTGATCCCTGGCTGTCTTTGGTGGTTCACTAAAAAGAAACAGGGCCATCATTAATGTTATAAATTGCAGCTGTGCTCTTCTGACAAGTCAAAATGTTTCACTGTAAAAAGAAACCTTACACATCCAGCTGTTGTTGAAATATTGCAATTCTTATAGAGTCACGGCACCAGTGGCTCAGAGTCACTAAAAGCACAGTCTCCATTGTAAAGATGTACTAATATACCGGTAATATAATCCAGTAAGGATCCTTGCTGGTGCGTTTTGTGTAAATTGGAGATGAGAGGACTTTTGACTAATGCCAGAGTACACATAGTTCCGAGAGAGAAAAGATAAAAGCATGGGTGACTAACTCAAAATCGCCAAGGGAATAACAAAAGCTTATTTTTAGAAATGGTTCTCCGCTGAAAGAAAGAACTGTTTTAATTCACTCCTCAAAGTTCAGATTGGCATAAAAACATTGCACTTGTGAGTCCAGCCACTGCTTTACATATGAGTCAGTTGGAGTCAACAAAAACTATTTGGATGCGTTTGGGCACTTTTGGAAGCACTCATAATGTTTGGGTCTTTGGATTTTCTTTTCTGATGATAAAGTTAGTTCCAATATTAAAATAACAAGCATGTATATGAATAGCCAACACATTACGCTGGATTGTTTATAAAACTTAATAACATAAACCTCACCTAACCATGAACTATATACTGACAGTACATGAATCCTTTTGACAGCAGAGTCGGTCTATTTTTAAATACTGCCCGCCACTCTCTCACTAGTTTGTCATTTGAGAACAGATCAGCAGGATTTGACTGTGGTCAGATCCAGTGAAAACAGTTTGCATAGAAGATACTTAGAGAACACAAAAGGGTTGCATAGGGATGAACTGGAATAAACCTACAGAATAGAGTCTCTATATCATCTGCCTTTTAAAGGATGAGGCTGGTATTATTCTATATTTTCTTATCGTTAAAAATCCCATTAAAAGATCAAACCCAGCAATGTTTTAAGCTGTCTCTCAATACTTTCTGACTTCCCTATCCAGTCAGTTTCAGTGGCACACTTCCAAAACAGTTTAACTGACACTGTCACATCCACCATTTGTCAGACTTGTGACCAAAAAATGATTGCTATTGACCTTATGTGTTTTTGCAACAAGAAAGTGCTCTGACTGCGTTATTTTGTGTTGTAACTTCCTGGTGATGATCAGCTGGTCATCTTACTGTTATAATACTCACGTGGTGACTGACAGAATGTGTTGGTTTTTGTGCAACAATACGATTTCATAATAGAAGTTGTCCGAGTGGCCGTTTCATTATCCAAAGCACAGTGGACAGTGGAGACTCGCATGGTTTGTTACACTATTAAAGTCCAGTTTGTCTATGACATGGGCTTCTTACAGTGTCTCATGGTGATCATCTTTGGCAAATGCAAATAATGTTAATATGTTTTTAACTATAAACCTGCATCATTGTACTGATAGGTTAGCATCAGTGATCTTTAATAAAAAAATAAATAATAATGATAATAATAAGTAAAATAAGCACAAGTAATAAAACCATAAAATTATAAAACACTACATAATAGCCAGGCTAAATAGATGGATCTTTAGTTTACGTTTAAAAATCTCAATATTTTCAGCTCCTCTGGAAAGCTGCTCCAGCGGCTCGGAGCGTGACGGCTGAAAGCAGCACCACCAAATGTTTTTGTTCTGCTATGTGGAACAGTTAAATGAGAAGAACCGGAGGATCTGAGGGGCCTTCCCGGCTCATAAACCACAAGCATTTCTGAGAGGTAGCTGAGCTTGTTGTAAGCTTGTTGTAAGCTAGTTAACGCCGTAGGTAACTTTTTTTGAGTTTGAAAAAAATACTGGAAACAACCTTGCTTATAAAATATCCTAGAAGTGTTACTTTTTAGTTGCACAGCAGTATGTTAACTCCCCCAAATGTCCACAAACAAATACAGAGGTCTCAGTGTCCTCTGCCCCTGGACTTATTTATGTGTTTTTAACTTTTAACAATGTAGGTCTATGGCTCAGAGGCATTAGCTGAATCTGGCTTTGTCTGCAGAGGCAATACTTGTTAGTACAATAGGATCAATTCATTGTTGGTTTTTGGTCTTTTCAGTGGATTTTAACCCTCCATTTTTCTCCTTTTTACACTATCAACCAGGCTTTAAAAGCGAAGCAGTGTTCTTACTTTCCCGCTCAACATCCTTCCCCCTCTCCTCTTATCAGCTGCTCTCTTCACTCCCGGACTACACGGCAGACAGCCTGTGGCATGTGCTAATGGGCTGCACATGTTTAGAGATGTTAGCCTGCTAACTCAAAGGGAACAAAAGGGAGGGTGGGGGGGGTCTATATGTATAATAGTGTGAGTGCCTGACAGACAGAGAGAGGAGCACGCGCCAATCAAGCGTTCGGGGCCTCCCCTCCGCACAGAGAGGGAATCTGTTTTGCTCACGAGGTTGCCCGGCAACTATGACGTCACCGGAGCGCACGACAAAGTGAAGCACCATGACAGAGATAAACAGAGAGGGAGAGAGATCGCTACGAAACACTATGAACACGCATCAGTTCTGTGCATGTGCTCCTCTGCTTTTACCACAAAACATATGGACTTTTTTTTTTTATTTAACCACAGAATTACAGTTCAGTTTCTTAAAGCAATAGTTTCAGACAGTTTGGGAAATGTGCTTATTAGCCTTCTGGCCACTCTCATATCTGTACGTTAAATGTAAAGCTAAAGCTAGCAGCCGGTTAGCTTAGCTTAGAGCCTGGAAACAGCTATTCAGCGTCACTAAACGGTGTCAAAACAACAATTTGCTGTATTCATGGGGTTATTTGTCGGATTATTTCTTGGCTAGGAGCAGGGCAAAAAGGCTAGACAGGAATTTACTAGCCCAACCCACCACAACCCCTCCCTAAAACAGCAAATATTTTTTTTACACTTCGGTTTTCGTACAGATTAAATAAACGAGGTTTTAACGTGTTAATTAGTGAGCTTTAGAGAAGAGTCATGCTAGCTGTTTCCTCCTGCTTCCAGTCTTTAGGCTAAGCTAAGCTAACCGGCTGCAGTTTCATATTTAAAGAACTGTAGTCAGGTTTTTTTTCCATCCAAATGTAGTGCAGTTTCTAACCGAAGTTCCAGAAAATCGGCAAAAGAAAATGTGAATTAATGCGCGTTTCCATCCACTATCATTATGAGAGTATTAGGAGTTGAGCGCACTGAGACAAACAGTTGGTGGCGCTAATTCTCTAGTCGAGTGCCATTATACCACTGCAGAAGAAGAGGACACGACGAGATGACGTAATTCAAAGAATTCTTTCTTTGAAAGAAAATGTGATGAAAATATGGGATTTATGTTTGTTCCATTAATTTGAGGAAGGTTACAGTGAACATTTCAGTCACATGCTTCATGTACGTCATGCTTTATTTGCCAAGTCTGTTTCCATTGCACTTTGTTGTTTTTATTAATACACCAACTTTTCCACCTCAGCCAAGCATGAAAGCTTTTGGGGGATATTTTTTGTCAAATATACTGTGTTTCCATTGTGAATGGAAAACGCATTTAGATATGAGAGTGGTATCAATCATTGCATCAAACTCTCCGTCAGAAAGCCAATAAGCGCATTTCCCAAAATATGACAGTGTGCCTTTAAGGTGTCTCTCAAGCTTTTAACTCATTCTTAATAATAAGCGAGTGAAAATAGACCTGACCAAAAGGACAGTCAGTTGTATGAACGTCCTTCAACTCTGCTGCTTCAGTGCTGCGGTTTTAACAAGCGTCGGTGACTCACAGAGACTCTTGGTGTCAAGAACGAAAGAGACGGAGAAAAAGAGAGGAGTTATTTACACCTCCACAGCACATTATGTTCATTATAGCCCTCCGTCTGTTCCATTAAAGAGAGCAATCAATTAACAAAACACTAAAATAGGGAAAGATGGCTAAAAAGAATTGGATTTATTTTTGACTATGCTTCTATTGTATGTATGTATTGATTCGAAACCACAAATGGAACTGGATGTTTTTGGACCTTCACGACAGGAAAACCAACACGTCCTCCAAACTAAACGGCGACATGCGTAATGTGTCACTGCCTTCCAAAACAACCTTTATTAGCGTTTTCTAATCTGGTGCCCCTTATTGGCAGGACAACATCGTTGGTCAATGGCTTAAAAAAACTATTAATAGTACCATTTTCTGACCAGCCATCGCTTTAATTAGGGATGTGGTTAGGTTTAGGCACAAGTTAAGCTAAGAAAACGATACTTTTAACCTGACTTAACTAAGAACTAATTGGTTAAGATTAAAGTTAATAACTTCATCACCTTTTAAGTTGATATGGTGAACTTGTTAGCAAAGAGTTGCTTATTTACACGTCCAACAGTTATGGAGCAATATTTTAATTAATTTGGAGCGGTGGTTCTGTCTGCTTGATGAAATAAGTCCAATATCTGTCTCTTTAGCCGCTAAATGCTCCACTATGTTCACCAGCTAGTCTCTAACTGTGTCTCTCTCTGCTGTTTGGTGCAGAGCAGGTAGTGTACAGTGGGGTTTTACAGCTTTTTCTCTGAAAACAGCTGCCTGCTGCGGCCAAAAAACGACACCATGAGAGCGGTGAGTGTGAACCAAAACAGTAAAGTTGTAGCCAGACAGATAAACAATGAGCCGAAACTCACTATAAAGCTCCGTAAAGCCGAGAGGAGCTTCAGATTCAGCTGATGTAGGTTCATCACTACAAGTGACCCCTTTCACATTGTCATTTGATTTATTGTTATGGTAAAAATATCAATAACAGACAACAGTCAGATGAAGACGTCCTTGACAGGTAAACATAAACACAGGTTTCTTTAGCCATTTGAGCACATGACATTTTCTGGTCACAACAGACTCGGCAAAACACAATTTGAAGCTAAGAAATATTATGAAACTAAAATAAAATATATAATAATATATTTATATAATAATAAAATATAATAAAACTCCTCACCCAAATTTCTTTGACTAACCCTAAGATGGCAGGAAGCTGAATATGGAGCATTTAATAACCAACACACCACTCCGTTGTTGTGTCTGCACATTCACCACCACGAGGTGTTCCAAGACAGAAAGCATGTGGAGAGAGCAGCACTGCCAAATTAGGATACTGATGATGATTACAGTGATAACACTGAAGAGGAGGGAAGGTAAACAGAAACCGGAGCTCTGACATAATTATGTTCACAGAGAAAAATAAGGAGAACAGAGGGCGGATCCAGAGTCAGTCCAGCCATCAGAATCAGAAGCTCAAAGTTGGCATTGCGCTTTAGTATAAAACTGGAAGCAAAATGCCATACAGGATGCTTCTAACTGACATTCCCCTGTAGAGTGTTGAGCAGGATGCTGTGGGCTAAGCAGGCCCTCGCTACAGGAAGAGAGTGTCGAAGCCCTGATAGCAGCAGCGACGCTCGTGAAGCGTTTTCCCCTCAGTGTGGGCATGTCTGCTGCAGGAAGCCACAGGCCTGTGTGACCATATGATTAAATGGATACCCACGGCAGCTTTTCTGTGTCAAACATCAGTCATTTACAGCACTGAGATAATCTTCATGATCCAAGCACTTGCTAAATATAGACCTCACGCTATAACTGGGTCGGTAGCTTACTGAACAACTCCAGAAACCTAAGATTCAAGCCCCCAATTCGCACCTGCATTATGTGGTGGCTCCTACTGAAACACTGCATTGTTAGCTCAAATTTATTGGCAGTGCTTCTGGTGCAAGTTCTCCAGAAAAAAAAAAAAAAGTTTTTTCTTTTATTTACAATACTAAAACTGTTGGATTATATCAAATCTGCAGTGACACGAGAGCTCAGCTGCCTGTACACTTCAGTGGAGGCCGTTAGGCTTTAATCATGCCTGTGAAACCAATCTTATATGGAAATGTTTATAATAGGGAGGCATACTTAACCCAATTCACACCCATAACAGAAAGCGCTACCGATAGGGAGGTGAAAGATGACACGGTGAAGGTTGAGTCAACTGAAATTTAGTGAACGTGGAACATTTACCAGGAATCTAACAAAGGACTCGAGCGCGCTAATTGTCTCATGGGAATTAACACGCCTGAGTGTTCATAACAACACACACACACACAAGCACACTCTCCAAGCGCTCAACAGCTACAACTGCAACCCCCTGGGTGATACACAGAGACCTAAACACAGCGACAGGAGAGCTTTATACTCGAGTGTGTTTGTTTAGCATTTGTATCATGTCAGCCAAACTTTTCCATTAACATGCACTGAAACCACACAATTCGTAATTTTAAGCATTATGTGTGTCCTATACATTAAGCGCCTGTGCATGCAGTATGAATATGGCAGCAAGGTTCCTGACTTTAAACAGGTTGCACACCTGCAGTAGCTTGTGTCTGCTTTGGGTTGGATTTGGTCCAGGGTGCTGAGGAAAATGCTCACAGTACTTGAACAATAAAGAAAGGCCATTAAGAAGAAGTGACATGACTGAGAAAATGCCAGTGACATTAAATCATTGCCAAGTAAACATTATTTAACACCATGCACTGAACCCTCGCAGACTTAAATTTAGCTCACCTGTGACATCACCGTTAGTGTCAGTGAAATTAGTTACCTGGACGCAGGACAGTAAAATACTGTATATATTTTAACGAACTTGACTGGGCTGCACCAGCGATGTGTCAGTTCAAACGTAGCCTAGTTTGAACGTAATTTCTAACTTAGGTCGGAGTTTACGTACTACTAACATTTTAAGGGTTGCACCAGCTGACGTAGTTCCAACGTAGGCAGACGTTACAACTTAAATCTTACACCTAGCCCTTAGCAGGTGTCAAGTCCTCCGTGAAATAGCGGTTGGCATGTTGCATCGTTTTAAAAGGTGGGATAACTTGGAGGATGAGGAGGAGCAAATTATACAGGCAAGGGTACCAACGGTAATAGGGTACCGTTATATTACGCTGTGCTGTAGCTAACGGTTTTACCACTCAATGTCACTGTTGTTATTTAGCACTAGCTGTAGATTAAGGTTGTATAGTTATCACCCAATCATAATGCTTTGTCCTAGTTTACGTACCTTTTTGTTGTTGTTTGGTGATTAACGTTAGCTATTTTTAGCCGTTAGCCTCTTTGCTTTTGAGTGGCAAAGTGTTCAAAGACTATTGGGAGACAACAAGAGACAACACGGTAATGTTATTGGACACAGGTGGTGAAAACGTCATTTTCTGCGACAGTATTTTGGTTAGTGTGGACTTTACGCCGGAGTAGCTGAGATGAACCTCATGTCTCTGCGGTGCAACCAAACATCGACACAGTTTTAGTATCAAACTAACTAGTTTCAGCGTATCGTTTAGTGTGGGCTTGCACCCTAACTTAAGAGAGACCTTGCGTATAGCTGGTGCAACAAGCTGCTGGACTGGTTATAAGCAAAAAGTACTGTCGGACCAAATCAAGATATTTGAACGTCAACATCATCAATCTCGGAACAGCCAAAGTTTCGGGGCTTCCGGTGTCGCCAGCGGATACCCAGATAACAGATTTTTTTCTATCATGCATTAATAAAGATCTGAACTGAACCAGTGAAGCTTCCTGTTGACAAAGAAGCAACTGGTGAATTCAATCAGCGGTGCCACATGGCTGCATACACCCTCCCTGGGCCAACAGAGGGAATTGGCAGTGTCAATGACCACAATACAGGGGAGCTGGCCTTTCCAAACTGAGAGCTTTTGCTCAGAGAGAATCATTTAGTCCCAGAACTAAAACACTCCTCCGACAGTGGAAAACATCTCTGCTGAAATGGATCACTTTTCGATGTTTCGCTCAGGATAGAGTTTCCTCCTGTATGAGGTTTTCAGTCGGGGGGCATCAAAGGGCAGGGGGGAGGTGCACAGGCCAAAGACACAGTTAAAGACAAATTTAGTGGCTAATGTTGGTTTACAGAAGGAACTGAATGGGGGGCATGGTTAACCTTAGGGGCTGTAGACTCAGCTTCATCTTTACCCATAAAAGGAGTGCTGCTGATCCCGTGTCAAGACACACATACTGTACACAAAATCACACACACACACACACACTGTTCCTGCTTCTTGTCCCAGACCATCTTCACCTCTCGCCCCTTTTATCAGAATTCACTGTTTCCACTTAGCCCCTTTTTTAAAAACGCAACCTTCTCTGCAATTGTTCTTTCCACCTCAAGAGAATGAATCATCTCAGTTTTTCACCTCTGTTTTCACAGCTTGCAGGAAGAGGCCGGCACGGTGAACATCAGACGTTCCTCAGCGCCGTTACTCATCTACTGAAGTTCTACCACACGAGTTATTTGCCTGCAGCAGGTGTACACTGTCAGGGTTACAAGATAAGAAAAAGAAGTGTGTGATGATCCACTGGAGCTGACACTTTCAGTACAGTGAGCCGACCCCGGGCTTGGAAATGGCGTTGTAGCTGACACTCACAACTATCTGAGGACGCTGTGGATTGATCTGCGATTAGCTCTGCTGCCGGCTAGGCTCACATAGGGCCCCGGCTTTCTGTTCTCTAACCTACTGGGGATGGAGCCTCACAAATACCAGGAGTATTTATGGAAGGCCTGGGTGTCATGGCAACTGGGGGATTGTGTGTAAAACGCAGAGGGGAGTGGAAAAGGCCAAGCTATACACAACAAGTGATTGCACTGTATTTACAGGGGAGATGCCAACCAATTTGAAAAAAATGGATTCACATGCTCTTTTCTCTGGCCTGTGATGGTTCAGTGTTGTGAAAATGAAACGTGAATATGTGTGAAATCTAAACAACTCCTTCCCAGAGCCTGAACACACACACACACACACACACACACCAAACTTTTCCTCTGACGTAATAAAATGCAGCAGAATACATTGATACCTCTTAGAGATCCCCTCCAGACATGTTTTAAGACAAATAAAAACAGCTCTTTAAATTACATCTACTCCTTCTCCCTCAATGGAAAATACCAGAATTTACGAATATGCAAATATTTTTAGTTTCAAAAGTTTTACTGCAGGTCCATCCTCAGCGTTCGTGGACCGGAGGCTTCAAGTTTCCACATCACACTTGTGTTAGATACATACTGGACCACGATCTTGTACATACACTTCTTTAACTGAGAGAAAACACAGAGAAACCTTCCATCTTCAGCAGATGTGACGCATCAAACTCTGCACATCACTCTGCACAGCGAAGGTCAAACATCCGAGTGAAGTAACTGTAAGCAAAACATATGTTATATGCCATCAACCTGCCAGGGACTGCAGACGAACATGAGCCTGTATGGCTAAATCTGACACACTGGATGGACCTATGTAACCATGTTAATTAATGTTCATTGTCCCTTCTTTAATAAAATAAACAAACATATTTCTGAAGGGGCGCTTTAAATTTGGGCCTTAAGGTTCTTCAAAAAGCCCTTTTTCAGTGCTATATGACAGTTATCACAGGTACAGTATATTCTGTATCTGTAGTTGTGGGTATAGTTTATATTTTAGTAAATATCTACTTCAGTTCTTTTTAGTTCTGGTCATTTTATGTATGTAAGAAAAACAAATATATAAATGGTGAAATATCTTGAAAGTTAAAAAACACTTTCATGTTTTGTGCAGATTTAGGCTGCCATAAACAGTCACTTAGACATTTTGTGATTCTCTCCTACAGTATGTCATCTCCCACCAATCAGGCAACAGGCAGCAAACTCACACTTGATGCAAACCTACAGGCCTCAGTATGCTTTAAATAAAGTGACTGTTACACTGTCGAACATCTGAAACCCCATCAGAGAGGGGTGTGTCCCATTTTTTCCGAGACAGATGATCATCAGACAATCACACCCGCTCTACGCATGTTTGCAGAGGTGTTAAAGTAAGGCAGGGTTCAAACTTCACAAGCGAACTTGCTTTACCACTGAATCTTTCCACTGGCCAGCCACTGGAAGACTTTTTACTGGGAAACAGTTACAGTCTCATGTAGCTTTTGTCACCCATGATAGAGACTGCAAACTCTCTAGTGGATAAAACATTATCAGCAAATCTGTTGTAAAGATCCCATGATTCGGGGACCTAAACTTCCTTGGAAACTGTCAAATCAATCAAATAAAAAGGTCAAATCAATCCATATTTTATGGGGCCCTCATGCTGCACTAGTAAAAAATCCAGCCAATAAAGGCATATCATATAATGTCACTGCAGGTCTGTTATCATGAGACAAACAAGAACAGCAGGTTTAGCGTGCACAATAAATTTTAGTTAGGGAGGTTAGGCCTGTCTGCAAGCTACTGAATGCCCTTTATTCAGACACCATAGTGGCCCAAATTGAGCCAGTTTCTTAAAAATAGTGTTGTTTTTATTTTTGCCTTAAAGTTGCAAAGTTAGTGAATTTCTATCTGTCTAGAGTTCGTCAGTTTAACTTACCAGAGTTTTCTGCTGGCTCGTGTTGGCTTCTTGTTTCGCTACTACAGAATAAATAAACTGACGACCAGTGGAAACTGTCTGCAGAAATGGACTGGACAGAGTCAATTAGAAAAACTGTATGTTGTCATGAAATGTCATGTTAAGAGATAGTACACCCCAAAACAAATTTAAAAAATAAAAACAAATGATAACAGTCTTCTTCTTCCCGTGGTCCAAAAACAGGCCGAATACTTTGGAATACAAATCACTTTGCGGATTCAAATCATTTTGTACCGGTGTCACTATGGTGTTTTTGCAATATATTTAAAGCTGCTATAATCTATATTTTATAATGACAATGTGAAAACAGTGTGACAATGTGAAAGGTGTCGCTCGTAGTGATGAACCTCCAGAGAATAATCACTAGCTCCTCTCTGCTTTACGGAGCTTTACAGTGAGTTTCAGGTCGTTGTTTATCCGTCCGGCTGCAACTTTACTGTTTTGGTTCACTCTCAGCGCTCTCATAGCTCTAACAACCCATTGTACACTACCTGCTCAGCAGCAAACAGCAGACAGACACATTTAGCAGCTAGCTGGTGAACACAGTGGAGCATTTAGCCGCTAAAGAGCCAGACGTTTCCTTCAGGAGTTGGTAGAGACCACAAACAGAGTGAAAAGAGAGAGAATATTGGACAGAAACACGAGTCCAAATGAAGGATCATGTTGCTCTGTAACTGCTGGATGTGTAGAAAAGTAACTGTTTGCTAACACGTTTGACGTATCAACTTAAAGGGGGATAAAATGTTAATGTTGTGTTTCACAACGTGTCTCTGCTGCCCCCAAGAGGCCAAAAACATCAGTTTTTGCAGGTTTAAGCGAAGTGGTCGCGTCCCAAACGCACATTAATGAGCAAACGCCGTCACGTCATTATGTCGTACTTGTTCAAACTGTTTCACTCAGTTCAGCACAAAACTAGGCCTACATACTGTGAGTCCTACTGTTTATAAGGTTAATGGCTCAGCGGCCACCTACTGCAATAGAGTTATTACATCATTCATTCATTCAACACCTCTAATCACCTGTGAGGGGAGCTGCAATGCCAAAAGCTACGGATTCAGTCAGTGACAGCGATGACTCAGATCAGCTTAAGGATTTGGCTCCAAGATTCAAGTCCAAAACACCTCTTTTATTTAGTTTTTAGTGATTTACAGTGTTTTTATTTAAATGTGTCTTTCACGTAAATGAGACGCCGCATTTAAAAGATGTTAAATATGTTTTAACAGTGTTTCTTCTCTAAAAATAAAAAAAAAACAGGTGGTGGTGTCTTATAACAGGGTTATCTTCTATTCGGGTCAGTACGTAAATTAAAAGAATCAGTTAGAGTGGGTCTGTGCATGCTCTCGCCCTAATCACACAGATCCATGTTCAGACAGGCGATTGTTCACCTCTTAATCCATGTGATGAATTACTGTCTGATCATCATCAGGAGGCTTTTCACCACCATCTTCACAAGACCTCCGCTGACCCTGCAGCTGGCCTCTCACGCAGACATGTACTGTACACACAGGTGCTTATATCTTCCCTTCACCCTCTCTCCGTCCTCTGTCTTTACACTCTTCTTCTCTTCCTCCTCCCTGTTCAGTTTCTGCCTCTCTCACTCATTCTCTCTGTTGATCTCTCGTCTCCTGATTCTCTCAGCTCTGCCCTCTCTCTCTCTCTGCTCGCTCGCTCGTTGTGTTCTCACAGACGAGACTCGGGGCAGAGAATCCCTAATGTTTATCACCGACCAAGTGGATGCTGTCAAGGAATAAATAACCATCGCATTTGGTGATTGCTTGATGAGATGTAATTAGGCGTGCCGGCTGCAGATTAATCACGAGAAGTCGGCCGTCTCATGCTAGAGCGTCGCTCTCAGGGAGGCAGCCTGGGATTAGAAGGGAGTGACATTAAGACATGCAACATATACTCAAAAACCAATACCGTTTAATTAGAGACTAAATATAAAGTGGTAGCATTTGAATTATAGTTCACAACAAATATCGCAGCCCTTCAGTATCTCACCTCTCCTTTCTCAGAACTAAGGACAGCACAAGGTTAAAATAATCTGAAATGCAGATGCACATTTTTGGTCGATTACTGCTGTTAATTTAATATATCCTGGTTGAAATTTTGTGATAAACAGTACCTGATTATGAGAAATGTTTTTGCAAAAAGAGTTATGCTCTTCAGCTCACAACTCCCTAACAAAAGGTCACCCTACTGGTGAAACATGTTAGACTATATTTTCAGTTGATTACGTTAAAAAAAAGAGCCTTTTCCCAGAAAACTGTGACCCGACCCTGAGAGGTGACGCGTGACTCACTGGATACCAGCTGATCTGACTACAGTATGGACATATCATCTTGTGTTGAACTATTTTGTCTGACATTTTGTTTTTTCTTTTAAATCCATCTCCACCCAAACACACATCACACCCAGTGTTGTTCTAACCTTCTCAACTACAAGTCAACTCGTGATGCCATTTATCGCAGATAACCTCACCACAAAGCCTTATCAGCGTGTCTGGTTCAGATCCAGTATATAAAAACAAAAAAATGTAAAAGTTGGGAGTGAGAAAAGGTTTTGGGCACACAAGCAAAAAAAAAAAAAAAAACTGGGCAAGCAAAAGGAAGGAAATTCAAGGAGGGAAATGTGTCAAAACAGAAATATTAAAGTGCTGAAAAACATAGAGAGAAGGGAGAAACAGCAGAGACACATCAGACCACACTGATCTAAAAAAAACAACCCTGCATGATCATCGACATGGAAGCAAGAGAGCGAGACAGAAATGGGAGTAATCACAGAGAAAGTCTTCCCTACCTCTGGCCAATGCTGCTCCCACTATATAGTCCATGTAACATCCCTGTTTGGTCGCTTAGTAAAGACCCAGCTCGTCAGGCAGTCAGTCAGTCAGCGGGCTCCAGGATGTGGAGTCGTGGCTGGGCTGGACTGGTGTCTGGTTCCCAGTAAGCAGCAGCAGCAGCAGCAGCAGCAGCAGCCGAGTCGTCCTCTCTGCTCACACAAACACGCGGCTACATGCAGCAAGACAGCAGAGGCTCTGGAGCCTCGGCAGGGACAGCAGCAACATCCCTCCCATCCACCCTGAATTAATTAAGCCTTTTTTTTTCTCCCTCTGCTGCCCTCCCTCTCCCTCTCTCTTCTTTCTCTCTCTGTCTCTCTGATTCTCATGTGTGCATGGTTAATGCTTTCTCTCTCTGTGTTTCTGCCTCCCCCTGTGTTCAGCTTCCTCTCTCGCTCTCTTTCCTCTTTCTGTCTCACTGATCATCAGCTGTGAATGGGTCTTCTTTTCCTCCTCCCACCTTCTGTAGGGTTACATTACATCTGTCTTTCCTATCTTTGTATTTTTTTTTCCTACCGTGAATAACAAATAAATATATATTCTTATTTTTACCTTTCAAGGTTTTAAATGTTTTGCAGAGAACAGTGCCCAAACTAGGAGGAACTTCAACACTTGTGACTGAGGCACAAAATGATTTCTTGAGAATAGTTAGTTTATTTAGTTGATTTAAAACTCAACATTGTTGAGCTCAGCAAAGCCTAATATAAAACACCATTCTCGACAGGAACATGCGTCAGATATTGTACATCTCATACATACTCCATACAAAAGCCTTTGTTAAAATGGCCGACACATTTACATGAACATATTCAAGAAATGTTGTTTAAAGTATCCGTCTTTGAATGCATCAGAAAAGTCAGGAACTCTAGTGGAAATGCTTCATTATTATCCTTTACCAACCAGAGATCATAGGAGCCTTACAGATATACGTATATATATAATATCAGATCAAGAGTAGAATCAGGAAGGATGAGGGATAAGAAAATTTAAGAAAACATATGGGTTCATATTCATATATTTGTTGTGTTCTTTTATCTTTCTATTTCACTTGATTTGAGCTGCACTAGTTTACTTTTTTAGTATTTTATCTTTTGTATCTCTTGTCTATACTTTTTAATTGTTAATATTACTCTGTAAAGCACTTTGAATTGCCCCAGTGTTTGAAATGTGTTATATATAATAAAGCTGCCTCACCTTACAGGTGATCCAGAGAAGCAATATCTTTTTCACCAACTATGATCTCAATGCTGAAACATATAATTAAATTAAAACCTATATGACAGTGTCAAACCTGAACATTATAGGAATCATAACTTTACGGCAGAACAGTATTGGATTGTATTAGACTGTACAGGTGTACCTAATAAAGTGACCACTGAGCATATTTGAGCCCTCCTGGTTGCCTTGAGTCAGTGTGGGTCGACCCCTGTATACCTGCATCTGGTTTTTGCTGTATTGGCATGCCTTTAATTAATTACAGTATTCCCAATGCATATTGTACAAGTTTTACAGTGTATAACAATTCAGAATGTAACTGGAGAAAAAAACAACAAATGGTTGCAAAGAAATAATCAAAAAAACTGCAGCTTGTAGACATAAGAACGAACTTCAAACTCAAATAGCAAGATTTCGACTCTCAGACCAAAACATAATTCAACATTTACTCGAGGAAAAAAAAAACAGTGCAAGAGCACATAAAACTGTACCGAGCTCCCTCTGCCTCATCTTTTAATATTTGATCTCTTCTCCTCTTCAGTATTGTTCTCACCGTTACCATTACATTATCTCTGTGTGTGTGTGTGTGTGTGTGTGTGGGTGTGTGTGTGTGTGTGTCTCTCTCTCTCTCTCTCTCTCCCCCTCACACCCACACACACACAGAGTACATCCTGCACAGTATGTCACAGAACTCTAAAGGTGTCACTGAAATGTGTCGGCCTGTTGTTGTGCTGCTGGCTGTTTCTGTAGTGAAGTCACTGATGAATAAAGCCAGCAGCGTCCATCCATCTATCCTCCCTCCCTCCCTCTCTCACAGCTCCTCTTGCAGCACTACATACTGTACACATATAACAATTTTCTTCTTTCTTTCTCCTTCACTCCTTCACACATGTTGCCTCGTTTCACAGAATCCTGCATCGCTTCCTGCTGCTGTATGTGAGCTAAAAGAGGCTGATCCCCAGAGAAACCGGCAGCATGCATTATTTTTCTCTTCTCTCTCTCCCTCTCCCCCCTCGTTCTCACATTTCCATCTGCCTGTCGCCTGGATGTTACACTGAGCCGCTGTCAATTTCGAGCAAATAAAATGTTTGCTTCTTCTTGTTCATTTGCAACAGCAGCCAAACAAAGCAGCAGAGAGAAGAAGCAACGGGCAGAGGTCGTACTGTAAAGCCACAACCCAAAGATGGGGGCAATCCTAATGATGGGAACTTGTCCGGGAAGGGCAATAAAAATAAAAATAAAAACCTGCAGGGCACGTACTAATCTTAAAAGGGAAACTGGCTCTCCTGCTGCCTTGGTTCTACTAAGTAGCCCAGAGGAATGTGATTGTGTTGGAGGAGAAAAACACGAGTCGCTCCAAGTTTCTACCACTTCCCAAAGTATGTCTGACATTCACTGATAACTTCCACGCACTGGTTGGTGGGTTTCTGAGGCAGTCAGAGGAGGGACGCGGGGCCTGTTGAATGTCAGGCATGATGATGTAACTGTAAAGGTCACGTGGCGGGGATAAAGTCACATTCTGCTTATTGAAACTTGAATATCAGCCACCAGCAATGATAGAGAGAAGAGGGGCTTAAACTGCGGCGGCAAAAACAAATGGCCCCCAGCTTAATTTGAGAAGCAGACAAACAGGATAAAAATAGCGCGATGCTGCCTCTTTTGTGATCAAAAGCAGATTGTTTTCGTCTGGTTTGCTGACATCCACATTACATACTAGCTCGGAATAACTTAATTACAAGTCTCCTTAAAAAGATCTTGTGAAGGATTTTGTTTTCATGCCGACCCTGTCTCCTAGAAATCATGTTTATACACTAATTATATACCTAATTGCTGCCTGGAGTTTTTTTTTTTCCAGTGTAGGAAGTGCTACGTTTTTGTACTGCACGCAAGTCATACGAAGGAGGTCAGGATGGACGGTGAGGGTACAAGGCACATCACTTTGACAACAGAGCAGCCGTTTGCCATTTGTGGTTAGATTCAGGCAACAAAACTGCTCTGGTTAAATCTGCAATAACTGATTATTTTGGCCACTTTGAACACTCTGTCCAATAAAAAAAAAAAAAAAGCCCCAAAAATATCTAAGAAAAGAAAAAGCGAGCCTTCGTCTGTCAAAAGACAACAAAATCTGCCTACCAGCACCTCTTAAGCTCAGTAATTAACAAGTTATACCTCATTTGTTACCACTGGATAGAGCCACGCTAGCTGTTTCCCCGTTTCCAGTCTTTGTGCTAAGCTAAGCTAACCGGCTGCTTTCTGTAGTTTTACATTTACCATACAGACATGAGACTGGTATCAATCTTCTCATCTAACTCAAGAAACCAAATTTCCCAAAATGTCAAACTTTACCTTTAACCAAGACTATATGCTTTGTTTCTTTAAAAGTGGATATTGTAGGAAAAACAAATGAAATATGTTGATGGAATTTGTTGTTGCGTATTAGTAGTATATAAAGTATATATATAGTATATGTTTTTGTTATCAGACTATTATTGTGACTGTTTTGACTCACGTGTCCACACAGATCAATTATTGAGAATAATCGTCTGGGAAAATAACCTTCTTTACTGTAGAACCTCATCATCTCTCTGTGAAATGAGAAAAAGAAAGCAAATCTGAAACAAGAAGAAACCTCCTCTAGTTTCCCTGATTGACTGTTTTTTTTTCCATTTATCAAACCTGAAGTGTGTAGGCGCACCATGTGGGCTCGGACACAGGTGGCTTTTAACCGTCCAAGTGACGAGATGAGAGGACATCGGGTTGGTGTCATCACAGGGAGAGACAGCAGTTGCAACATCAAAAGCGTCATACAGTAGGAACACGGTGAGAGTTCAAGAGTGGTTTGTGAGCAGTTCAGTCTGAGCGTCACAAGTCAGCCAGTTTCATGTGACACCTGCTACGAGGGAGAGAAAAAAACGCTAGAAGATGCATCTACTGCTACAAACTCTGGCTCTTTGTTTCAGCTCTGGAGATCCTCTGTAACCGTAGCTGAGGTAGAGAGGGCTCCACATGGGTCTGCACCACAGCCTGCTGTTTCACTTCCTCTGAACTTTGCATGTTTTCTCTTCAATACAGAGCAGCATTGTTAATATGTCACAACCGCACAGTTTCACCATCAGTATTTTTACAGGTTGAGTCGTGGACAATTATATACATGGAAAAAAACACAGATCTCACCACCATGGATACGTCGTTGACTACACACCACCCACGCAGGCAGTGTCTCACACACACACACACACACATACACACGCAATAAGAATCAATATCACAACTGCAAAACAGGAAGTGGGAGGTTGTAATAAATGGACCAAAGACAGATGCAGTGGCTTGAAGAGTACAAGGCAGCTGCACGAGCAGTGAAGAGGGACAACAACAAGACAACAACACTTAAAAGATTTTCCATTCCATTGGCTCTCGAGCACGTTTGGCTGTTTTTCACTCAGTAACACGACTGATTTCTTTTTTCATCCTCGATCGCACCTGGAAAATTCACTTCCCCGTCTGTCCAGCCTACTCATCTGAGCTCCATTCATCTGCATCAACACCTTCCCCCACAACATATGTATCAAAGAGTTCACAAAAATCTGTCAGGGACGCTCTCCAGAGCCATTGGTAACATTTGTGCACATTTCATAATGGAGCGCACTCGCGGCTGGTAAGTGGCTGACAACTCAATTACTGAAAAGAGCGGGCTGGGTTTTTTTGTACGGTGGCCTTGACACCAAGCATTCATTCCTCCATCAGCTGGCAGTCATTTCTGAAAAAGCACACGCACGGAGGGTTATTTAATGGGCCTCAGACAAAAGCGTCCAGCTTTGAGGATTTTTACAGAGTAGTTACAGAAGAGGCAACCTCTGAGTCCAGAGTTAAACACTAAACTAAAAAATAAGACAAAATGTGTTTTTGGCAGCAAAAAAAAAGCAAGAACAACAACAAAACTGCACATTAAAGATGTCCTTCCAAGTGCTTGCAGTTTAACTCTTATAATACAACAAGAGAAACTGTTGTATCTGTTTACAGTGCAGCCAAACAAACTCACATTGGTTTAATACAGTAGTCAGTCAATAATAGTTGTAACTGCAATGTGATTTCATGCTGCACATGGCGTGAGTAGTTTTCTAAACTGTCCTGTAGCTGCTTCACAATAAAAGCCACCTCATGTTTCGCCAGTTGAATGCTTTTAATGTGAACTAGCAGCAGTCGGATGTTCCGTTAGCATTAGCATTACTTTAAAGTAGGATGTTTCGTTAGCATTAGCTGTAACTTAAAGTTGGATGTTCGTTAGCATTAGCAGTAGTTTAAAGTATGCTGTTCCGTTAACATTAGCAGTAGCTTAAAGTAGGATGTTCTGTTAGCATTAGCAGTAACTTAATACAGCTTTGATGCAGTGTAAAGAGAACAGTAACAGTAAACATTGAGGCTGTTATCAAGGAGATAAAATTACGCTGGATTACGTGCATGCATTGTGTGAAGTTCTGCATCGCGTCCGGACTAGCCTCTGTTCCACTAGCTTCTGTGACTCAATGTATTCCGCATTTCTTACATGGGTCTTTCTGAAAAAATGAAGCATTTTCCTGGTGTTTGCTTTCCATATTCTCAGACAGATCAACATCCACTACAGCAGCTGCTATTGGAAAGTGGAACATTTGGGATTTTATCAAAGTTAAACACCTATTACTTTGTGAGCTCAGAGAAAACTACAGCTCCCATGAATATTTATAAGCGAAGCAGTGAAGGTATTTACGTCATTGTAACTTGGTTTCATCCATATCCATAAAATTTACCAAAGCTCTCTTCTTCTAAAGTATTTTTTCCAGCTTTCTAGTCGTAATCTCTGCTGTCTAAAAACTCTAAAAATGTCTGAGCTAGCCACAACCCCTCGACTCAACCATGGACTTCGGACGGATGTTTACCGGCAGGAAGTCAAAGATTCATAGGTAATGGTGTTCGTTAAAGGCAGCCAAAAAACAATATATTAAAAAATATATTAAATAAACAATGATATTAGATCGTTTTTCAAAAATCTACCATCCTTATTTAAACATACCAAGTGAGCCACACGACATACTGTTGATAAAGACTCTGTTCCAAGGCTGGATTTTTAATTATCAGCATAGTTACAAAGGTCAATGGGATTTTGAATGAGGTTTTCTTACTTCTGGAACAGAACCCAGAAGATCCGGTTTCACTTTAGCTGAATGTAAATACATTAAATGGCTATTGCCTATTGGAAATCTTAAGGATTATAACTTTAAAGGGTTTTTTTGTAAAAGTAACCAAGGACAACATTCATGAGGACATGAGAGCTGTTTGTCAGTTTCTCTGCTCGGCCTTTTTACTCTCGGGTGGTTGAACTGCAGTAATGTATGCAGCCAATCCAGCTACATCACAGCCAGCCAATAATGGGATTTATATTTGGAATATTGAGCAGCCTGGACTTCCTCTGGGGAGAAGAGGCATTAGGATGAGTTTATGTTGCGCTATCACTCTGAGCTCCCACTGTGCACAGTACAATATCTGGTTTTTGATACGCAGAGAAAGAAATGTATTGGATTGATGAAAAGCCAGTGTTATAATTATTTCCAATATTGCTGGGAAACAGCACAGCTTCTAGAGCATCTTGAAATGAAGTCAACATTAGCAGAGGCAAGCAGAAATACCCATTTAAAATGCACTCTGGGGCACAGTTTTTTATTCATTCCTTAACTAACAGGCTCTGTCAGTGCAGAGGGATGGAGTCGTCTATCTTTAGCTGCTTTAGGAACAAACATTTTCCTCACCTGTTAATCCCATGCACAGGCTTGACACTTGTGACCAAAAGGGGAGAAAGTGAATCACTGAGAATCAATTTATTGATCGACTTCACCTTATGTAGGACGTGACATTTGCTAGTCCAATTATATCAAGACGTATTACTTCCTGTCTTCAGGGTGTTAATGCAGCAGCTCCCTTGCTGCTCCAAACAGGAGGAAGACGTAAAGTAACTGTTGACGTGGACTTCAGCTGACAGATATTTGCCGTACGGGACTTATTTTAAAGAATGTCTCTCCGTTCCAAGATCTAAGCAATTACCTTGGTGAGTACAAAGCCAAAACTACATAAATACAATCCCAGTTGTAATAAACTAGAATTATCCTTTAAAACAAAAGTGTCTAAAGATGGTGGATACTACATTAGACTTTGCAACACGTTCTCATTGGTTGACTCTTACATATAAATCTCCGAAAACAACCGAAAACCGTGCATCAGATTCGGGCCAGGTTCAGATATAAAAAACAGGATGCCTGTCAGGTTCAGATCGGAAAATCATACCTGTTAATTAATGCATCGTAACTGGATTTGGTCTGTTTTTTTATTGCATCTTAATAGGATATTGTGTATACTCTTTTGTAGTGTGTGACAGTTGTCTTAGTCTGTTTGTCTTGTTTGTATTTCATTTTCTAACAATGTTTTTATGCTGCAAAAAAGAAGAGATTTTAATCCCAGCGAGACTTTTACCTGGTGTAATAAAGAAAAATGAAATAAAATTGGAATTCTCCTCATTTTTATGTAATAAATCTAAACTATAACGATAACGATTTTTGTGAAAACAGTATTTAAGGCTCTGGGTGGGCGGTTTCCTTCGCAGCGGTTGACTGATATCAACCAGAATTGGTTCGTATATCCTGCGAACGTTGATACAGTACAGGCTATTTTTTGGTTTGTCCTTCTACAACAACACTCACATAGTGTTTGGTTATCAACCTGTCTGTCCCTTCACAACATATTGGAGGATCCATCATGCTGTTGAATTTATATTCAACTCGGAGAGTGAAAGCTAGTTAGCCTAGCCTGCTAACCTTAGCAACGATTCCCACTAGACGTTACTTTTTGTTCACATTATTTCTACACCTGCTGAGTCATCGGCAGCTTTCACACAGTGTAGTTACAGTTAGCTGACTCTGTTATATGGGCCCAGTTTTGTGTTTGTTGGTACATGACAAAACTCACAGCAACAAGTCGTCCTGTAACCTCACCGTGATTTCAATCACAACACGGAGTAACGTACGGAGTAAAAGAGCAACAAGTGCCTAAATCACAATTGAGACGAATCAACAGATAACAATATCTGGTTAACTGCCTGTGCATATATATGTGAAACCTAAAGAATTTGGAGTATCACACACACACACACATATATATATATAAATATATATAGTGTTTTTTATTTTAGTGTTTGCCAACATAGATATTGGACTAATCAAATTACAACGTCAACAGTTGGTGCCTCCTGGAGAACACTAATGTAGGGGGAGCTGCTATCTTTTGCTAAATAAATAAACACATGAATAAGTAAATAAATAAAATTAAAATTTCTTAATTTGTGTGATTACAATTTTGACCAAATAAGTACACAAACATGAAGGATTTACATACAGATTTCCTAGCAAAGAATTCATTTCAATTTTAGTTTTAGACTAACAAACTAGATTATCCTTTAAATTAACCTTTAAATTACTTTGGTCTAAGCCTGGTGCATTGATGTCTAGTTAACAAATCAATGGAGCAGGACAACAGCATTAGTTGCGCATAATCAATCTTAAAATGTCACCTTTTAAACAGGTTGGATCAATAGCCTTAGCAGTGAAATGATAAATGTACATAATTATTCACCAACCTCTTTACAGTCTTCTCTTAGTGGGAGGATAGTGGCATCATACACACAAATTAAAAATCTAACTCAAAGGTCAACGTCTGGGCTGCTGCCTACCGCAGACTACTGATGGCTGGTGAAAGCATTCAACATACAAATATCAGGCATTCAAAATCATCCTGAAACCTTTGCTGCTCGTCACATCTTGCCCTCTTCATCTCTCTTTTATAAGACTGTCCTGCCAAGAAACACAACAGCATCAGTGGTTTCAGCAAATCCCCCCAAAAAACAACATGTGTTTATGTTCAAGTGATAAAGCCCTCCAGCGGTCTAAGTAATTATGATTCTTCTTTTGGGAGCAAAGGAGGAAATGGTGTGACGACACAAAGTCCACAGAGACAGGAGGTCGGGGTCAACAAATGGGTCAATAAAACATCAGACTTTAACGAGACAGACCGCTGTTTGTTTCCTGTTTCATACCGACAGTCATCGCTGGTTAATTTTAACAATGACCACAATCGTTCCCTAACCTTTAAGCAAGAGTTTATTATTGTAACCATGACAACAAAGGTCCCCTAATCTTAACAAAGTCATCATTTTAACCCAAACCACGATCTTTCCCTAACCCTAATCGAGCAGACCTAACCAAACCTTAACCATAGTGTTGTCATGGACATTCAGTGATGTTGTCTGATCAGAAAATGCTTACGTGTCCTTCCAGAGGGCATGAACAAACGACGTATCATGGCATTTAATTTGAAGGACTATTTTTACTGTGACTACTGGTGGTGCAATGGAACTAAGTACTCAAGTACTGCACAAATTTGAGCAACAAGTCCTCCAACCCATACGACCACATAGCTCGTTTGTTCCTAACCTCTAATACGACCCACAGGAGTGTTTTCCTAAATTAGCGCCCCTACTGGTGGCAGGAGACATGACTCCAAAGACAACAGAATAGGTTGTTTGCCAGTGACTCCCAAAACAATGTACATAGGCGTACCGGACCTTAGTTTGGTTTGCTTTATGCACCAAAACTACTTGGCTAGGTTTAGGAAAACGTCATGGTTTGGGTTAAAATAACTACATTATTAAGTACCGTCATGTTAAAATAAGTCAGCGTTGACTTTTGGTTTCACACAGAACACGAACAGCAGCCTCCTGGGTCAGTCCTGTGTTGTTTGACCCGTCCATCCACCCAGATCTCCACCTCGCTCTTTATACCGACTCACCGCCTCATAATTATTACGGCCACTAGAGGTTGCCGTACATACAAACGTAACTATGGGTCGTAATAAGCTGCTTCACGGACGACCTATACGGACATATTTTTGGGGAGGACTGTCTCAATTTGAGGTATCTGTACTTTACTGGAGTATTTCCATTTTATGACACTTCTACTCCACCAAAGTTCAGAGGGAAATGTTGTACTTTTTACTCCGCTACAATTATTTGACAGCTATAATTACTTTACAAATCAAGATTTGACATACAAAACATATGAAGAACTTTTAATAAATGATGAATTGTAAAATAAATAAAAGTACATATATAGTGTATAAAAATTGAGTTTAAACGATTAGTCAAATGATCAATTATTTGATGCATCAATTTAAAAAATGTATCATTTCTCATGCAAAAATGTCAAACATTTCATGGTTTCAGATTCTCAAATGTGATCGGCAACATGTTCACTATCTATGTATCAACCATCTGTTGAAAATTTAAATAAATTCACTGCAAATGCAAATCAATTTGGAGAAAATGTTAAATGTTTATATGTGAAATGGTTTATTTTCCCTCAAACAGTAGTTATATATCAGTATTATAGACCTCATTAAAAATCCACTATTATACAGACTTCATTCTATAATAAAAACAATATGGCCAAATAAAAGAGAGAGTGTATGTGGTTTATATACATGTGCAGGTGAAACAATGCAGCGAATTCTCATTATGTCTTAATCTGGAGCACACAGTCTCTTGAAATCATCCCAGATGGCCGACTCATGTGGGTTGATGTGGGAGCCGGGATGCAGAGGAGGCGGTGAAGGACACTAATATCAAGGATGGCTTTGATCCTAAGAGGTAAATCCCTCTCTGATGTCACTGAGCCACTCCACTTTTCACATGCCGACTGTTAATGAAAAACACAAGCTGTGTTGCTGAGCCACGGTGGACGGGACGCAACATATTCAAATGAAGAATCCGTGCATGTTAAGTACAGTAATGAATGGTGTATTGTGCAATATGAATCAAACCAAATACATATTAATGTAGAGGTGTACTATCAGTCTTGACCTTCCTATACAATCCCATAACAACAGGTCAAGATGGGTCTCTCTTATATATTATATATATTATATATATCTCTTATACAGGCTGAACACAAAACCTGAAAAAATGTAGCTGCAAAATGATTCAAACAGTGTGTGTAATGATGAAAGAGTTAAAAACATACGCACAAGCTAAGGGAATTATAAAAATAAATCATACTGCTATATTGCATAAAGTGAAGATGGTTTTACAGCTCCAGCTATCAACAGTGATAAACAGAGAAAAGGAGCATACACATGTTTTACACTGGACAAGCACATCACCAGGAGCAGCAAGTCAATAAACAGACAATAAATCCATAATCATTTATAAAGGAACATGGTGCCTTTTTCTTAGAGAAAAGACAAGGAAAAAAACAAAGAAAGAAACCATTATTAAAAAGAATAATAAAACCAAAGACGAATCTAAAACAAATACAGATAAATATAAAACTGAAAATGAAACAAAATTATAGTACAATCAATAAATAAATATCTGCAAATTAAAGATGTGCACTACCTGCTCAGCAGCAGACATCAGACAGACACAGTTAGAGACCAGCTGGTGAACATAGTGGAACATTTAGCTGCTAAAGAGCCAGATATTTCCCTCAGGAGCTGGTGGAGACCAAACACAGAGCTAACAGAGAGGAAATACTGGACTTAGATTCATCAGGTGGACAGAAACACAACTTGAATGATAATAATTATCTGTGTTTGCCATATCAACTTTATATTTTGAAAATATGTCAATGTTGTGTTTACGTTGTCGTGCTGTGGCCCAAAAAAAAAAAAAGAAATGATTGCGGGTTTTAATAAAATGCATTTCATTTCTCTCCAACCAGAAGGGGTTATTTTTGCAGCAACAAGGACATGATCCCTCACCTGCTTCCCACCCATTGTTGGAACGCACCACTACTGGGAAATCGAATCCCGGGTGTTTGCAGTGGAGGGCAATAACATTACACCCCAGCTCCACCTGTGTGCTCACAAAAACATACGTATTCAGTGTCCGGTGTGTGAGAATCTCCACTTTGCTTGTGCACCGTGGTATGTATGAAATTTGCACCACAACTGTTCGTATTACAGATCTGTGGCCTTATCCTGCTGACCTCAGCTTCCCAAGCAGCCTCTGAATTATTCAGAGGTTCACTTCAATTATTTCATCTTTAATTCAAAAGAAAATGCATAAAGTGGATTTAAAATATTCAAATGCATTAGACCTCAGAGATGCTGCTGCTCGAATGTACAATACATACACAAACAGGAGCCAAGAGTGAACTAAAGGAAGGTAAAGCTGAAGCCTCTAACGTTTGCCTTCTATTTTAACATGAATGTTTTTCTACATCTACATATGTACTGTATCGATTCAATTACTTCCTGAAAATCAATAAACATATTGCAAAGAAGCTAACTAACTTTTGGAGAAGGTTTTGTTGTCACAGGCACGCAATGTTATTATCAATAAAGAAAGGGGAAATAACTCTAATACTCTATACACTAAAATTGCAATGATGCAATGTAACAAGCTTTTAGCATTTTATCCTTTGATTTTAATTGTAGTGCTTTCAAGCACATTATTTTGGTTTTATGGCCCTCAACTTTACTGTTTTAGTCGTCTCTCCAGGGGCGTAAATATAAACAATGCAGGCAGTGTGGTTGCACTGGGGCCCGTGGGTTGGGGGGCCCATAGAGAGAACGGGCCCTTGCGAGTAGGAAATACGCCTGTGTTCAAAGAAGAACAGGAGGAGAAGGTAGCAAAGCTCCTTAAATTACTAATAATAATACATTTTATTTGTAAAGTATTTGTATTTTTTCTAGACCCAACACGCCAGGAACATTATGTACCTTTGTTTTTTTTTATAAACAGTCACCAAACCCACGGACGACCCCCCTGCGCCCAGACGCTGCCCTCAGTGGTGTGTCAACAACCATGCAGCAGGTAACGCTAAGATAGCAAGCTAACTAGTAACTAGCGTGCACTGGGGCCCGTCGTAACTACCTCATGCCACTGCCACTCTCACCTCTTAAAACCCACCGTACACTACCTGCTCAGCACCAAACAGCAGGCAGACGCAGTTAGCGACTAGCTGGTGAACATAGAGCAGCATTTAGCGGCTAAAGAGCCACATATTTTGTCAGCTATCAGGGACAACAGAGGCTGGTTGGAGGGGGGACAAAGATGGGCTCATGAGATGTGCCCCGGTGCAGAATTTTCACACAGCGTGAGACGTTTTATCTTTTCATTTCACCACCGGCTCGGCAGGTCAAGCAGCCCACCAGGAAAAAGTCCTGCTGCTCCAGATGACCAGTTAGAGCCTCAATACCTGCACGTGTGTTGTATTCTTCTTTCCTTCCAAGTCATGCATTTTTTATGAAGCTTTGTAGCATTTAAAAAACATTTCTTACACGCCCCTGAAACACAGTTTTAAGGCCTTTCATAAGACGTGGGATAAATTATTGAGTTGAGCCTGAACCTTAGACAGAATTGTTGGTCACTCCCGAGAAAGGCAGCATAGGATAGAGATTCAAACACTTTATCAAACTGCAGCTTGAAAAGAGTTTTTCCTCGGTTTCTCACCTTTATAATTCACCTCTCTTCACCTCACCCTCTGAGGAGATGTGAAGGCAGGAGCTGCGTGTCATCTTTAATGCGACAATGAGGTGAGATGAGCAGTCAGAAGCAGAGGTTTGCTCTTCATCTGTGACATTAGCAGACAGTGGACATCTGGGCGGACTGCAGGGTGGCAGAGAAGCCACTGCTCCCAAATGGAAATGTCACACAGACCTTTGTGCTCGCAACAATTTGACATTCAAATCAGTCATTTGCCATTTTTCTAAACAGTGATCCCCCGTGTACTGTACAGACACCCACTATCACGCAAGGACACACTAACACACTATCACAATATATGTAACACATCAAAATTCAGACCTGCTCTCACTTTTTTCTACAGATGGCATTATCGGTTAGTTGATCTGTAAACCACTTTGATCCAGACTGAAATGTCTCAACAACTACTGGATGGATTGTCATGAAATTTTGTGCAGACGTTCATAGGATTGTAAAAACTTTTCATCTAGCGACATCACAGGTCAAAATTTCAGTTTATCCAATGCTTTGTTTTATCATCAAATACCTGCAAAACTAATGACATCTTCATCAGCCTCAGCTGCACTTTGTGCTAATTAGCAAATGTTAGCATGCTAACACGCTTATCTAAAATGGTGAACAGGGTAAACATTAGCACGTTTAGCTCAAAAGACAACCCTGTCTCCTACAAATTATGGTGACATACTACTAACTTGTAACAGCAAATATGTTTTGATAGATTATGTTTTTTTTATCAAGATGAGAAAACAGTTTAAATGAACAAATCTGGCAAGTAGCAAAAATGTGGATACTAAATGTATCTGCAAAATTTTAACTGACAACGTATTTCATTTGTTTTCCTACAAAATCCACTCCTGAAATACAAAATCTGCCTCGTAACAACTAAAGCACCGTTAAACTTTATGGTTGTGTTTATTTATTTATTTAAATATTGAGGCATGGTGTGTTTACTTTATTAACATTTAACATGCTTAATTGTAGGTTTAGGTCAACATGTGTGTAATTATTGTTGACTAAATATCTATTTAGCTAGTTCTTACATTTTACATTTTATATTTGAAGAGCTGGTGAAGATTTAAAATGAATCCAACTGAATTTGGGGCCGAATGTGAGATTTGATGATGCACTGAACATCTACATCATTAATGCTCTCCGTATTCATTCATATGTTTCTAGAGATACACACAATATAATTTATGAATCATTATATTTAAATAAATGTTTAAATAGCTTGGACATTATTAATTTATCATTACATTTAAATTAAACAAACATGTTGCTGTACATCTTCTACCACATTCAACTGATGAAAAGTTGTACTTAAATTCGTGACCTTGCAGTGCCCTTTCTTTGCAAACATCTTTTAGTTTAATTAAGATAAATCACTGTTTCCAAAACGGCAGAAATAAGAAAAGAGATTGATGCCAACCCAAACATTAGAGAAACAACCCGTTCTTCATATCAGACACAAGCTCATGTCGTGAGAGGAAGAAGAGAAGGCCGAATGGGCAATTAGCGAATTAGCGAATCACCAGCTGAATGGTCATCTGATTAGTTTGGTCCTTAAGCCTTATGTGATCATCCTGGATCATTTTCTTTCATTTCCGCTGCTGGTCGTGGATGTATTCCAGCTGCTGGGAGGAAACACACTGATGTACTGTTCTCCATCGCCCCAAAAGCTGCACTCCTAATGTGATTAGCATGCTTTAGTGTACAAGCCCCACTGTGGAAGTCTAGATGACCAATTACAGAAGGGAAGGCAGCCCTGACAGATAGATCCCCACAAACTGAAGCGTTGAACTAAGAAATAAACAGTTACAGCGAGGCTTTTTCCTCCTGTGTCGTATTAACGATTTACAGCATTGCTAAATCTGCTGCTACAAGCATTGGTTTCTATCCTCTCTGCCTGTCCTCTGCTGATGAGGCATGTGGTTAAAATCAGAAAGATTTGAGTAGGGCAGAAATGATTTCCTGAGGAACTCGAGTAATTCAAGTAATAGAAATGCTCAATTCAGATATTCTGCTTCAAAGCTTCATTTAATCATGGATCTATTATACAGAGCAGATGAGTGCCCTGACAGGATGCAAACCCTGGGCTCTGGAGTCCCAGTTCTGCACTTTGTACCACCACCACCATCCAACCCGACCACCTCTAGGTAACTCCGCTGTGGTAGATAAATGTAGCACTTTTCTTAAATTTACTCAAAAATACGTAGCCTCTGAACATAATCCAGACAGTGAATACGATTTAGTAATATATAACATAATTTCTGGGAGACAGGTTTGACAACTAAAGTCCCCAGCCAGACTCGAACCTAAATACTGTGGTTTGTGGCCTTAAATCCCTAGACCACCAGGGCACTATCATCCTGTATTTCCTCAAATAAAAATGGTAGTCAAGTAAAAGCTCCAGTAACAGCCGGGGTATGCAAACAAATAATGGCTGGATAAACTCCCTGTGTCTGTCATATTATGTGCATGACAACTATGGTATAATGTATATTTCCATCGCTTTGATTTAATAAATTCAACAATATAATCATGCTATTTTCAACACTTTGTTGTTCTGGATTATTCATCTAAAGTGTTACTGTCCTGATTTCAGTCACCGCGCCATATGGGAACCTTTCAAGTAATTTTGTTTTTTTCACAACACGTTCCTGCAGATGTTTCACAATAAAAGCCTTGTTAAGAAATGAAGGGTAAGGGTTTCTGTCCACTGAAACACTAGAGGGCTTTTAATTTGAAACTGATACAGGAAGTCTTGAGTAACAGCGTAATGCAGTAACTTTAACAGGGCAAACGGGAGCGGATCAAAATGAGGCTTCGTACTAAAATATGACCAATTAAACTTATCAAACAGAGGGAATTAGGAATAAAGGCCTTCCTCTAACACAAGCCTGCTTCAGATAAAGACCTGTTACCTCCTGCAGTTCAGGTAAATAAAGGCCCCGGTCACTATTTGAGGAAAATACGGTACATCTGACTTGACGCTTAATAATATGGAATCATCTCAAGCCAAAATCCTGAATTGTTCGATGACGTGAGCGCTGGAAAGTCGTAAAGATGGGAACCTTTCCCATTTCTAATAACCATCCCATATGATGTGAATGCAGCCCCGAATCAATGATGTGATGTCATGGTCAGTTAATTATTATTGAGCACAAACTCTCACAAACACAGCTGTAAGCAGTGGATAAGACTGATGCTGCAGTTAGAAGTCTGCTAGTGTAGTAAAGAGATCACACCTCAACAGAACCAGGATCTCTCCATATTCAAACACAGTGCATCAGTGTTTCTATTGGCTGATGCGTGCTTCCATTGGTCATTAAAACAGGCTTCAGTTGAAGTGAATGGTAGGTGAAGCAAATATCTGCAGGACTGAAGTGAAATGTGAGCGTACCATAAGTGCCTCTGTACCAGAGGGTGCAAATGCTGTTTGAGGAATAAGGCAGCACTTTGTGAAATCATGTTACCCTGACCGAGGCATTTCTGTGGCCGGTAGAGTGCAAGGCTCATGTTTCATGTGAGCGTTGATTGCTCATATATACAGTACATACAGTAGATCCTCTGTATTATTAGTAATGTTTGATCAAAATAGATAAAACGAAATCAACACAATCACACCCTAATAAATAGAAAACAATTATTAGACAGTGTTTGCTCCTAAGAACGTCTAAACTAAATCTACATTGTTGATGAAGTGATTTCAGGCTTCCACCATTTTTAAAAAAGACCACCATCAAATGTGAGTAAAGAAATCTAAACTAAACAGTGGTTAGGGTTAGCTCTCAAGGAAACGTGTGGCATCTCCTTTTAGAAATACATCAGTACCAAATGGTTCTTTCCCAGAAAATTATTGGGAAATTACAGACGCGCAAAATAAAGCATTACGCCCAGTTCTCTCACAATGCATCCATGGCTCCAGACAATTAAAATGGACTGAAAGTTTAAGTAGAAAAGAAGTAGTTCATTCAACGTAAGTGTTTCTAGCTGTTCTGAGCAGCCACACTTGAAGGCGGCATGAGAAGCCGGCTGACATAGAGCGGCAGATTTGGGGATTCCGGAGACATTCACGTGTTGCACTCTGTTGTAAACAGGAAAAATGACAGAAGCAGTTGTGTAAAGAATGAAAAAAAGAGAGCTAGAGAGAGAAGTTACAAACCCTAGCACCTTTCTCACCTCCGCACAGCTGGCCAATCACAGCCCCCCAAATTCCAGCATCCGAAAAGTGTGGAGGGGAGAGGGTTTCTGAAGCTGTTCGACCCGCTGACTTTACCTTACACCTTACATACTTTGAGATCCTCGGGCAGAGGCCTTCTGTCTGTTCCAGAGGCCCAGCTGAAAACTAAAGGGGACAGAGTGTTTGCAGTCGGGGCCCCCGAGGCTCTGGAACGATCTGTCCGAGGAAACCAGGTCAACTGAGTCAGTGATGTCCTTCAAGTCCCTTCTTAAAACATACTTTTAGCGGAGAGCCTTTCCTGATGTTTTAATTTTTCTTTGAACTGTCTTTTATTTCCTGTTTTCTTGATTTTATGACTTGACTGTTTTATTTTGTGGTCTTTGTGAAGCACTTTGTAACGTGGATTTTGAAAAGTGCTCTATAAATAAAGATTATTATTATTATTATTATATCTCAGACCAGTAGTTCTCAACCTGTTGGTAGGATTCCCTAAAAGGGGTCACATGATAAATCTGAGGGGACTTGAAATGACTGACAGAAATTGAAAGTAGAAAATGTGTATTTCTGCTGCCAAGTTACGCTTGTTTTTTTTTCTGACTTTCCTCTAATTTTTGGCTTTTTTCCTGTAAATGTTTGGCTAATTTTACTTATTGAAAGTGTACTGAAATAATAAAAACAAAAATAAGGTCTTTAGTTGAACCAGTAGACGTGCAAAAGATGAGGAGTTGCAAGTAGACGTTGTTTTGTTTTAAATGGTCACAAGCCAAAAAGGTCTTTCTGCCAGCAAGATGATCAGCACACAATCCAGCGCTCAATCATGTAATGTATTTTTAATCATTTATAGGATAAAGCTTTTGGAAGTCTCCTCTATGAGGGATTGCATATTGTCTGTTATATAAAACTATTGTCCTCCACGTCACAGGCTTGGAGTGAAACACCTGCTGGAGACTTTTTCGTCCTGTAACGACCCCAAACGGGACTGAAATAAACTCACAAGACCAGCAGACAATGGGGAGAGCTTGGGGAGAATTTCGGCTCCCTGTAAAGGTAATAATTGGGTTGCTGTTATTGGTTTTCCTCAACTGAATTAGGCGCACCATAGTGTGCTGCCTACACACCATAGGAATGGGAAGACTTGTCAGCGGCTGCCAAGTCTTCCTCCAGGATCGCTGTGTCTCAGCAGTTTTTAATTAAAACGCTGCATTTGTGCCACCTATGCCTGTGCCTCCCTGCCTGGGAGAGAGAATACAAGAGAATAAATTACTGCATCCATCCCTGCTGGCTGAGCTCTACTGTTTCACAGCATTTCATTAGGACTGATATGCCATTTTTATAACAACATCTGGGGGCTTGTTTACTGTTATTGACTAAAAACCTTGATGAAATGCATGCTCACCATGCTCACTATGTTAGTTTAGCGTGGTAGCGTGCTAACATTTGATAATTAGCACTAAACACAAGGCTGGGGTGGGAACGTCATTCATTTTGCAGGGATTTGGTCCCTAGCGCCCTGTCGCTAGCAAGGCTAACAGGGCTTTCACACCAAAAGCACAAGCTTGACAGCAAAAGAACAAAGCCATATTTCTAGTGGAAAGAGCCATAGTGATGTGCTGTACACTGATTTACTAAAGTTCAATTTTGTTGAACTTTGACCCCAAATACAGTGACCTCCATGTCCAGTGGGATTCTGGCATTGATTGGAAGCAGAAGATAGCAGAAGATATGACAGCGCTAATTTCACTGAAGAATATGTAACTCTACTCTTCGATTCTGCTGGTACTTGGCAAGCATGGCAGGAGTTATCAGAGAGGACGTGGATACCAGGTTGGAAAATGAATATTGTGATAATTTACATCCATCCACATTAGCTGCTTTGTGCTGCTGCAGTATACGTAAATATGTAGAAAGAGAAAATCCAGAGGCGTACCCAAACCAGATGAGATATATAATCTCTCTAACGTGTTCTGGGTCTACCCCGGAGTCTCGGTGCCTGGAAAACCTCCAAAGGAAGGTGCCCAGGGGACATCCTGATCAGATGCCCAAACCACCTCAAAAGAAGCAGTGGCTCTACTTCAACCTCCCTCCGGATGTCCGAGCTCCTTATCTTATCTCTAAAGCTCAGTTCAGACCAAAGATTTGTGACGAGACGAGTTGAAACTTGCAACTACTTGCAACGCACCGGTCTGGAACGTCGTTCTGAAACCTGCCAGTTTACACCAACGCGACTAGGCGAGACGGTGTATCGTTTCCATAGCAACGACTCTCTGTACTTCTGTTCTAACTGCCGGCTTTCCAGGCTTTTTTTGTAGCTGGATATAATTTAAAACATGAATGAGGATAGTGATAGCGAGTTACTTGCTACAGTTGCATTTCTAGTATTGATGGAACGGCGAAAACTTAAAAAAACGGCAAGGGTGGAGATGACCAGGTGACTTCGCTACGAGCAGATTGGCTGTTGAAACAGGTGACATGCCCTACATTCTGAAACCAGCCGCTGGCGACTTGACAAGCTGAGTCACAGGCGACGGCATCAGCTGGCAACTTTTCCAGCAAATCTCATAGTCTGAACTGGGCTTTAAGTGTGAGCTATAATAATGACTTCACATTATGATCCATGTTTTAGCTCCAAGATTCACACTGTCTAATTTTTTTGCATGTCTAAACATTGCACCACAGTTTACAGGCCTGTGAGAGCCATTCGTCAGTCTACCCGTCCCTCCAGGAGGGAACCGGTCCTCTGTCGCTTACCTCCTGTCACACTGACGACCATCACTGCGTTGCATGGCCTTGTTATTTTCCCTGCAGGCAAGCAGCGCTACACAGGAGCTGTGTTGTCCTCTTGTCAGTCGTGTTGGAGTGATCGTACCTACTGAGTGGGGGAGATGACCCCCCGTCTCCTCAGGAACCTGACATTAATCTGCTGTGTGCACGCCAGAGAGAGAGAGAGAGAGAGCATAATTGTCTTGTTATGGTTGTTGTTTAAGACCAGTGGGCCCATGTGGATTGTCTAGAATGAAATTTAAATGAGCCTCTGTTGATCCTTCATTAACATTTTGTTGACAGAATCCACCAGCTTCAGTGTATAAAAGCGTCTGAGCAGCTGAACACTGTAAAACACCCCTCATTCATTCAGGACGTTATATAAACACACCAGGCTTCTCTTTGCTTCGTCTGACTCATTTGCCCTGACTGAGCACATCATTACACCCAGTAAATCAATTTCACATACATTCAAACAAGACGAGTGCGCCAGATATAGCTCGGAGACACGACGACAGAAAGCAGAACCTGTCTGCTCCGACCTTTCAACCCCTGCGGTGACGAGACAGACGACTTACTGAAGGACACTCCAATAGAAAAGAAAATAATAATGAGACAACAAAAAACAGACAGAGATTCATTATTGCTTCTAAATGTAGCACTTGAAGCAGGTCAGCATATTTGATGAAGTTGATGTACCTGCATGATTCATGCATTCTTGTATCCACATGGGTGAAATGCACTTATTGTAAGTTGCTTTGGATAAAAGCGTCAGCGAAGTAAATGTAATGTAATTCATCTATATTGTTCAGATGAAGAGATGACGTCAAAAGAAACAAATGTACCTCTGTGTGCCCCCTTACAGAGTCTGTAAGTCTGGTATTCAAAATATTACTATCAGATAGTATATTTTATCAGATAAATGTACCTAAAGTTTCAAAAATAAAAAGTTTAGTAAAAACAGTCCATGCACACAGGTGTGTTCATGTTCACGAGTGTTTATGTTGCCTAATTAGACCTCTTCTCAGGACTGTGTACCTGTGTACCTGTCATGGCGGGACAACTCACACCTTTATCATTTTTAGTAAATAGAGTTTGGTGACATCCGTAATACCTAGCATGGCTCTGCCCAACTTATACCTGACTATAGGTGTAATCAGCCAGAGTAATTGAAGACACCTGTGTGGGTGTGCAGAGCCTTTAGATGCAGATTTAGTGCAGATTTTTTGCAATTTACCAAGTAAAGTAACTAGTATAGCTATCAAATAAATATAGTGGAGTAAAAAGTACAATACTTCCCTCTGAAATGTACTGGGATAGATGTATAAAGTTGCCTAACATGGAAATACTTAAGTAAAGTATCAGTACCTCAAAATTGTTCTTAAATGTACTTAGTTGCATTCCACCACTGAAAAAATAGTACATCGATGTGACAAAAAGGTAGCGCGTTTCGAGGATTTGTTTCCTAGCAGATGGTCTATTTCCCAGTGGAAGTTGTTCATCTTGCAAAATGGCATCTTCTGAAAGGAGGAAGGTCAGTCTTGATATCTCCGAATAGCTTGGCTGTGTGAACTACAATCAGAAATTTAAAAAGGTGAGGGACGACCTGAATGGCTGGAACAAAACTACAGAAACACAGGTTTTATTCTGCATTACAAGAGGCACATCTGCCGAACCCACCAGGCATTAGTCAAGAGGGATCCTAGCATAAAAAAACCTGTAAAACTTTTTCTCACAAGATGGAAAATCTCCGGGCATTTATCAAAGCCATGCTGCTTTTTTTCAAGTTTGACTGCCGGCCCAGGGTCTGCCATTTATCTGCCTCTTCTCGTGCCTCCTCAGCTCAAACACAGCCCGCTCTCACTGGGATCTCAATTAATGCGACGCAGCCAGGCTCTCTAAACAAACCACACTGTGCTGCTTTGGAGCAAAATTCAGTTTATATTTCCCAGAATAGATGCGGTAACTACCATGTAATACAAATCTGGTGACGTGTAAGAGAAGCGCAGATGCCTGCAGTTACGTAAAAAAAAGACGAGGGAATGGAGAGGCTGAGATGAAAGGTTGACGAAAGGAAAACACACCAGTTCATCCCAGATATGTCCGTTTTCCATTCCGCGAGGGCTATCAATAGACCTCGCTTTGAGAACCTCTGATTCCAGCCTGAGCTTGTTTTGCTGGTTTGTCTCCATGACAATTTCCCTTCAAAGAGAAAGCTACAGCAAGCTAATTTCCAAAAATATACACGTACCCTGAACCGGAAGGACTGACAGGGCAGCTAAGGTCTCCTGGTTCAAACCTAATTTCCTGAGGATTGTTTGGACTCGGCCACAGCCAAGACTTTAGAAATACTGAAATACCCCATTGTCACCATCTAAGACATTTTTGACTAGCTACCAAAAAAGCTTTTTTTTCCACATTTGATTTATTAATTTAGCTGTTAAA
Source organism: Macquaria ambigua (assembly GCA_008360985.2). NCBI lineage: Eukaryota > Metazoa > Chordata > Actinopteri > Centrarchiformes > Percichthyidae > Macquaria > Macquaria ambigua. The sequence goes on along the minus strand of VMKM01000945.1, from coordinate 168,628 downwards.
TTATAAATACTGAAACTTTTTTTCTCACTACATTTTGATCTAAATACTGTATCAAAGACTTCTCTCCACTGCCGCACTACTAAAACCCCAATTTAAACCTGCATTCATTAATGTTTTTGGTCTCTTGAGGGCAGCGTGACAAGCTGTTAGCTCAACATTGACACATTATCATCTTGTTTGCGAACATGTTAGCCAACACTTGCTTATTTATACATTCAGGCATTAGCATTCATTTAATGTAAGTCCAATCTTCTCTCTCTTTTAGCTCTGTTTTTGGTCTCCACCAACTCCTGAGGGAAATATTTGGCTCTTTAGCTGCTAAATGCTAACATTATGTTCACAAGCTAGTTGCTAGCTTTGTCTTTCTGTCGTTTGGTGCTGAGCAGGTAGTGGACAGTAGGTTTATTAGTGCTTTTTCTCTAAAAACTGCTGGAAATTAGCTTGATGAGAGCAGTGAGACTGTGAGAAGTGAGAAGCTGTGAGCTGTAAAACCAAAACAATGAGCTGAAAGACGCTAAAAACGCTTCACAGAGCGGAGGGGAACTGCAGAGCTGGGTGATAATTTTGAAAATGAGCAACCCCTTTCACATTACACAGAGTCAGCTGATCCATTGTTAATGTAAAAATATTGGTTACTGCAGCTATAAAGATATCAAGTCTAAATAACACCAGAATCAGCAAAACTGAGGACGTGACCATGTTGTTCTTAATGGTAGCCACAGTCTGGAACATAGTGATGATGATGCTACCTTCCTGTCACTGTGGCATTTTCATTCGTTTGTACACCAGAATTTGCAAAATGACAGGGTGAGATGCGTCTGAGATGAGTCTGTTGTGGCAACGCAGGGAGGAAACAGTGGCAGGCTTCATCAATAGTTCTGCAGCATACGACTGCCTGTTAACATTCCCATCCACCATTACTACACCACAGGCGTGAGGCTTGAGTTCACTTACTGGTCAGGTCAAGAACGTGTGCTACAGCCTTGCACCTCATGTATATTAAAACATTTGCTCCACACAGCAGCTCATTTAACGCTGCTGGTGAGTAACATCCTGCAAACAACAATCGCACCGGGTAAATAAGAGAGAGGTGAAAGCAGGCAAGCTGGTTTGTCTGAATTTTAAACCTGCGTCCAGTTTTTCGGCCGAGCTGCGGGAGCCTTTTTCTCTGCATGTGTGAAGCAAACAGAAGGTGTTGTACTGCCATCCGCTCGTCTCTTCATTAGAATGCAGCTCCAGCCTGCAGCTGCACGCAGAGCGGAGAGAGAGGAATGATGAAACCAGAGCTAAAAATAGCCGCCTCTCAGGATCCCCCCTCATACGGCACTGTAAACACTCAGAAAGCCAGCGACAGGCAGCACCAGCCCAGGCCTCTGTGTGCGTCTGTGTGTGTGTGTGTGTGTGTGTGTGTGTGTGCATACATGGCTTAGTAGCTAGTGTGTGTTGGACACATTGCAGTCCTCCTCGCCCCTCTTCCCTCCTCAGTCATAAACCAGTGTTTGGTTTGGCAAGCATGCATCATCGAGCTGCTGTACAATTAAAGCCATCTGTGGGGTTTTTACTTGAACAAGTCTGGGGAACGTTACCGCCTCGCAGCTCTGCAGCAAACACAAAGCAGTCACCTTGATAAATCAAAAGCTCAGCCCACATTCACATTATCAAAGTACAAACTTCCATCAGGTAAAAATCCGCATTACGCAAGCATGACAACAGGCATCATGTTATGTTATACAGTCACCTTGATCACAAGGGCTGTTATTACACGACAGGGTGTCCGCTTTTTACACGCTTTAAGCAAACAGTCTGCACACACACACACATACATGCAGCGGGGTTAGCTTCCTGCTAATCTCAGAGTAAATTTGGCAGCGTCATAAAAATGAGCTGTTATGAAACTTAACGATCTCGGCTGTTTCTGTGGAAAAGATGATTTGATCACACGCAGAAGACAGAACCATCAGCAGCATTAAAGGTGCAACAAATAAATAGGTACGCATGTGATCTACCGTGCAGTGCAGCTAACGTTACACAAAACATCAAATAGCTGTTAAAAGCAGCTCAGTTTGTTCTGGCTGTTCTCACAGGAATCCAGACACCAGGATGGTAAGGGCGCGTTCCTATTCGATGCAAATGAAATCAGGAATATGACGTCAGCAATGCAAAAGAAACCTCAAAGCCCCACACAACAACAAATCCATGTGACTGAAGAGGACAACACGTGCACCGCAGCCTGGAGGTGACAGAGGAACCTCCCCGGAGATACCAACTGTATGTTTGGGCCAGATGAGCTTTTAAACAGTCTGAACCAAAAATACTACAGAGCAGCTTCATCTCGTTCAACATTTAGAGTATTAATAATACCCCTGATTAATGAGACCAGAGCACCTGAGGATGCATCATCTGCTCTAAATCGATTCAGCACGACCAGATGAAAACCAAATAATTGTACACAGACTTCGGGCCAGCATTTATTATTCATAAAACCATACCCATAAACATGTTCCGCTTAACTCTGATAGCATCCAGGACCGGCTTCATTTGGGAAATATCACACAGTGGATGTACTACTCTGCCACTCTACACTACCTTGGAAGTGACGCTTGGTTACTACTGTTGGTTGGTGGTAAGCTAGTTAGTCGGACACGCTAACGTTTGCAGCTTACATTAGAGCCGACAAACACAGTGTTTAATCCAGTCCTTACACAACTTTTTGTGTTTGGAAAAGCAAAAATAAAACACCACCCTCACCATCTTGCCCAGTGTCTCTCTTACTACAGCCCCATTCACACACGCCTGAACATGTGGAGAAATCTAAAGCTTGACAGGCCTGCCATGCCTAGCTACGGCTACACCTGGACGTTCGCTGTTCGGACGTGTTTAATATGAGAAACCTCACCTGTTGTTGGGCTCCACTGAATGCAGCATCCTTTGCATCTTGTTTGTTTTGAATCCAGCTGTGGTTGATGTTTGTTCTGGATAGTTCCTTGGATCCTTTGCGGCAAAAAAATCCAAACAACTGTCATTTTCACAACTCTAACTGGCTAATGACACTAACAATCAGTCAATCAGACATTAAAAAGGTTAAAGGTTAAACAGTGTTCCATATAGGGACATTTTCTTTCTGTGATCAAATAACTTGAACCAGCACGGAAGCCATTAACAGTTATCGATTCGTAGGAGCTGATAGGAAGATCACTAGCACATGTAAAGACATTGCACACCTTTGGTGCAACCACACAGGTGATTTCACTTAACCCTTTAGAACCGTTTACAATAGAAACATACGTACTCACTGAGGAAAAGGTCTAATCACACCAAACTTCACATGGAGTTCCAAAACACCTAAATACAACTTTTCACACAAAAAATTAAAATTCCCAGGTTGACTCTGGAGATATTACAGCAACAAAACACAAGATTTTTTCACTAGGGGTTTTTATGGTATTCTCACACAAAGGTAATGCATGATGGTGACTTCACACTGCACCAGAAAGAAAGGGTGGGTTGCCCTGAATCATACAATGTATAACAGTTGATACTGACTGAAAGAATAAGCTCAGAATTGGCAAAAATATAAAACTATATCCAGGCGTCTCTTTGTCTATGTAGGTTTAAAAGGGTTAATTTGCCTGATTAGATGCCTTCTCAGGATCATGTGACTGTTTGACATCCATCCAATCAGTTTTTTGTACCTTTAAAACAAAATGTAGTGATGTTAAAGTACCAGTCGTTGGTGTAGGTAGGTAGGTAGAAATCCCTTTAGCATGTAGTACCCCCAACCGATGCAATTAACTGTAAAACCCCCCCCAAAACTCCTAAAGCTGTTGGGTTTACCTTGAAGTTCATGTTATGAGTCTATAAATGGGACTCATCCACAGTTACACTTTAAACAAGCAATAAAAGCTATTTATATAGCAGTCTGTCATTAAAGATAAACACAAAGACAGCGAGGGAGCTGCTGTCCAAAAACATTTTAACATCACTCCACATTCGTCCTCCCTACATTCATAGTAGTAACCTAAAAGGATTGTCTCTCCAAAACAGATGCCTCTCTTTTGTGCACGTCGGGGCAATAACACAGCCTTCATGTTCTCAGATCCAGGATGGATCAGAGATCATAGAGAAACTGAGGGAGATGGGTTTCCATGGCAATGCTGTTTCTTTTTCTTCCTCCCCAGCTTGACGTCACATCAGGCTCCCCGGTAAACCTTTAGCACAAAGGTGTGTATGCACAGGCGAGAGCAGGAGAGGGAGTGAATGCAAAAATGGGCGACAGCGAGTCTGCAAATCCATATTCGCTGTGAATGTGGTGAAAGTGTTGTGAATCATGCACTGACCTCCTGTTTCTCCATACTGACCTGCTGCGTTATCGCTCATGTTTGATACACAGCTGCCACAACGAAATAATTATCTCTGAGGCTCCTATCTGCGATGGAATTCATTCAAACGAGACAGAAAAATGTTGTTTTTACTCTCTTCTCGTGTTTTACAAAATGATCCGAACATCAGAGCAGGCAGGAAAAGAAATACAGTGACAGCTGCTTTTAACTGATGCTGCTCCTTTAGTGATGCACTTCAATCAGCTTGTAGAGGTTATTGGGTTGTATAAACTGAGCCTCAGCCTACTTTAATACTCTGTGTGCAACTCTGCCATCTTGTGGTTTCCATGGAAACTTGACAGACGCGTAAAGACTATTTTGACAGACAACAGGAAATGAATCTAACTCAAAAGCCCTGTTAATATACTTAATTATAAATAAACGCATACTTCATTCTGATGATATTTTTAAGACACTTTTTTCTGAGACTATACATATATATATATATATATATATATTATATATATATATATATATATATATGTGTGTGTGTGTTAATGTAATTAATGTTTGGATATGTGGATATATGTATGGTCACACAGAGCTGTATGTGTGTATAAGTACTGTATGTATGTGCAGTATAAGTACACATGTATCTGTCCTGTCTTTCCTGATGCATCAGTGTTAATGCTTGCAGGGCTTTACTTTATGAAAGACTCTTATTTATTTATTTATTTTTCTTGTTCTACTCTATTATATATTATTATTATATATATATTATTCTTATATTTTGATGATTCTCACTATTACATCTTTAACAGTTAAAACATGATGAACTTGGGTTTATATGGACATAATAAATATACATAATTAATGACAATTCAGGATAAAAACATGATATTACTACATATATTATGGTATTTTATATGATATCAAAGTATTCTAAATATTTCATATTATTGCAGTATTATTGGAAGATGTGTTGTACATATTGTACATACAACACAATTTACTTTGATATATTTTATAAATACACCTCTCTCTATATACATATATATATACCTGCTTAATACTGCTGTATTCATGAGTCATAAGTACAATATACATAAAAATATAAATATAATACATAAAATATATCAAAGTATATTGTGTTGTATATACTATATGTGCAATGTACAATAATCATACAATAATACTGCAATAATATGAAATATATAGAATACTTTGGTATAATATAAAATACCACAATATATGTAGAAATGTAAGATATATTTCTATACTTAATTATCATTATGTATAGCATCACTGCCTGTTTATTATATCAATAAAACTCTACACTGGATGATTATTTCATTCCTTCATAATTTCTGCATATATATTTACTCATTCACATATTTGCACAATTCATATATTGTAAAAGTATAAAATGTATAAAGCTTTTTAATCTTATTTCTCTCTTTTATTAAAAAATCTTATTAATCTTACATGTGCTGCTGTAGCTTTCTCCCCGTTTATCAGTAAAGTCTTATTTTAAGTTCAGCCTCTCAGTTTCAGTCCCCCCCCCCCCAGCTCTGATCTGATCACAGACATTATTGATCGTCAGGGAGGAAATCCTAGTCTTACAGCAGCACAAGAAACAAGACCAAAAATATGAAACATCTACAATAAATAATATTTAAAAACTGTAAATCCTGAAATACTGCTTTCCCTGACCTCAGGTCCAAATTAAGGTCCCAGCAGGTCCGTATGTGTGCGAGGTGCGTGCTGCGAGAGGTGTGAGCAAAGGCGCGTGTGTGTGTGTGTGTTTGAGTGGCAGGTGTGTGAAGGAGGCAGCGAGATTATTGGCTAACTGAGGTGTGTGTGACGGGCAGCGAGCCACATCACAGGGACACGACCTCTCTGCAGGGGGTCTCCGCAGAGGACAAGAGGGTGACGAGAGACCGAAAGCAAGTGTATCTTGTCCCGCTCCAGCAGGGTCTCTCCATGGAGGAGAGGCTTTAATGTTCACTGTTAAATGTTAACGTTTTTATGTTTCAGCATCTAAGAGGCCATTTTAACACAAGACATTGTGACATGTGACAGTAGGAAAAGCACAGGTGTGATTAATAAAATGAACTGTCACACTGTCATGGCTTACTGGGACGCTGGAATAGAGCAAATGTCTGTTGTGTAAAAGATCTTTTCTGTTGATTCAGTGGATCTTCTCTTTTTTATGTTCCCATTATGCATTTAGTTATTTTGCCATCTGTAAACTACTTCCTGTGGTATTATCAGACATGCTCAATGACAGATCGTTTTTTTAACATTATGAACACAATTGCAGCCTCATTTGAAGCTTTGTGAGGATGCAGCTTTGAGATATCTAATGCATTTAATATAGAGCTTCATTTGCCTGAGGAGTAGCAGAGTTAAGTTTTCTAACCACTAAGTTCCAAGCCAACAATTACATTTTGTACTACTTGTTTTGTTTTTACTTTGTTTGCCTATTAAGGTCTCTTATTAGCTTCAAACATGGTTGTATTGTACGTTTTCTTTGTCAGAATAGAGATATCTGGAAACGAGGAAACATTTGATATGAATAGTTGTAAAAGAGTTATAAAATGCATTTATTACATGGCTCACTACAGAACAGGAATCTAACTAATCAAAGAAAGATCTGTTTTTGGGGCTTACAACAGCATCATAATGGAAATAAAGGTGTTTCCACCTTTGATTTAAACAACATTATTCTGAAATGTTGGTACTTTTGTGCTGTGTTTAACTCTGGAAGGTCAGGATGCGCTATAATAACATTAGATACATAAAAAAAAGGTACAGCCACAAACCTTTACTCAAAGTTACTTTTACTCAACTTCTACTCTGTCAAACCTTTCTGCTGAATTCATAGGGGTGAAAGGTCAACACCAAGAATGTGAATTATATACAACAGCATCATAAACAAGCCTTTTTCATCATATGGTTTAAATACGCAGATAACGGCGCACATTTTCAAACAGTCTCTCCTGGAAGATTCATTGTGTTGCAGTCGGTTGTTCACGTGAAAAAACGTCCAGAATGAAAAAAGAGAGCTGAGAGAAGTTGGCTGTTTTCGAAGCCGCCCACTACGTACTACAGACGAACGCACTGTGCACATGCTGCTTTTCATACTAGTATGCGGTATGAAACGGTCAAATCTACTGATTTTGCAGTATGCTAGGCCAGGCTTAGCGCGGCTAACGGCAAACCACCGCCAGCGCTTTGCATTGTGGGACAGCTGTATGGAGGTGAGAAAGTCAACGGCTGCATGTGAAACCGCTCGCAGTACGTACTGATTTGGAAAAAACTCCAGTATGCATCGGACCAGTCTACCTCGCCTACTGTATCCCACAATGCAAAGCAGTGGAACGGTCCCCATTGTCAGTGGTTGACAGGGAGGAATATAAATAGAAGAACCACATTTTTTTCTAATTTAATCATGTGCAAGCAGAAACTGTGACGAGGCTGCAGTTATTACTTTTCGTTTTCAGAGTTTAAGAGGATGCTGTTGCGGTGGTTTGCCGTTAGCCGTACTGTTGTTTACTTCCGCTTTTCAAAACCGGAAACCGGCTGAGCCTGGCCTAGCGTACTGCAAAATTAGTATGCAAGCTGCTATTGTTCATGTAGTACATACTGCATACTGCGTTTGTCTGTAGTATGTAGCAGGCGGTTTTGAAAACAGCCACCGTAGGCGAGGTAGACTGGTCCGACGCATACTGGAGATTTATTCCGCATCAGTACGACATCCGGGTATTTTTGGCGTACTGCAGATTTTGCTTTTGTTTGCATACTACATACTACATGCTACAAATCAGTACGTACTGCGTCAGAAAGGTGTTTAACCATCCTTCACTGTGACGCAAGTTTGAACTGTTGATGTTTTATGAATCTTTTGTTAAGAAATCTCTCCTTCTTCCTGTCCCTGTCTCTGTCTCACACACATACTTTAACCTATTCTTTCTCCTCAAGCAAATGGCCGAGGACATTTTCAAAGTGTCATTTGTGCACATTCAATAGATGAAAAGAGACCGTAAAGACTGGCTCAGCTCACTGGTACAGTTTCTCTGACCACATACACTGCGTTAATAAGAGTCATTTTAGTGCAGATCAAAGACCTTCCTACGTGAGGCTGTAGTGGTACTCGTGGCTGCTGTCATCCTGAATCAGCTTCAGGTGAAACTGGGCGTCATGTCGCTGCCTTTCATCAGCTGCCTGCGGTGCATCAGCAATCATCACTTATTGAACAATCCATTAGGAGTTTTACTGGGAGACATTTTCAGAAAAAAAACGGGTTCATCATGGCGGGTATTACTCAAATAAAAACGGCTAGAACACTACAGGTGACGAGGTGTTTCGCTAACTTTAGCTTTAGCAGTCTGAGTGTTTTTGGTCAATATTAAAGAAACTCTTCTCGCTGCTATTTTTAACCCTGCAGGAGATTTTATTGAATGTATCTGACTTTGTTTCTGCCCGTCTGTCATGTCTGTACGTTCCTGTCTCTCTCCTCCTTCTCGCTCCGTCTCTCTTCCCCTCGTCTATCCATTGTTGCCATACAAGGTAACTCTTGCAGCCAGAAACGACATTCTTTTCCTGGGATTAACATAGTTTCCTCTGAGCTGCAACTGAGACAAATCGTATCCACACAAGTTATAAATAACCGAGCTGGAGGAAACCGCGGGGCTCTGGGGACGACGTCCTGCAGCAGAAATGTTTTTAGGACTCAACCTCCTGAAACATTAAAGGAGGTTTTTTGTTCATGCAAATTACAAAGAATCATAAAACATCTACATGATACAGATGATACTATAGACTGGAAGACTAAAAGGTAGTTAATTCCTACAGGATTCCTACAGGTATGAATCGATAAATCTGGTTCTGGATTGTAAAAATAAATAGTTTCAAGGCACAAACAAGACGACAGGAGAACATTTAAAGATCAATAAACAGAAATCCAGGCCTTGACCTGGTCCTAAACTGAGCAAGGGTTTGAAAATAGGAAATCTTGACAAATCAATATGTTGAGGCAAAAATATTGACACTATATTATTATTTTAACTGAAAAACAGTATCCGTATTCGACAGGTCAATATTCCAATATGTTTACCCTCACATCCTGTGTTGCTGTAGCAATGCAGCATTAGTCACGGTGACTAAAGTGCATATTGATTTCACAGCTTTATCAATATTGACGTTTTCTCCTCATTAAGCCCGTCTGTATTTGTTGCCCTGAATTTGCCCCTTCAACAAAAGACGGCTCCCAGCTCACCGTCCTCAGCTTCGGACGATTTTTCTCATCTGTAGGACGTTTGTCTTCATATGTATTTTGTTGTAGCAGGAAAAAATAAATGTTTTAAATCCCCCCGTCCACTCACAAATGTATTTAGCTTGTTGTTACTTCACTTGGATGTTTGAGCTTCACTGTGCAGAATGACGTCTGTGCAGAGTTTGACACTAGAAGGATGTTTTCACGTTCATCTAGTTTGGAAGTCAGTCCTGCTCCAACATACAACTCACACAATTGGGATGTTGAAACCTAAAACCTCCACTGCACAAACACTGAGCATGGACTTCAGTGAAGTAGTCGATATCTTGTGTCCAGCAGTTAAACTTTTGAAATGATAAATATTTGCATGTTCATAGATTTTAAGTTATGGAGAAGAAGACATTTTGAACTAGTTAATTGAACTTTTTTCTGGATAAACTTTATCACAGAATATTTTATATGTCTGGAGGGGATCTTTAATTTTTCTTATCTTTGAGTAGTTCTTCCATTGCTGTTTTGCAGTGCATTAGTGTCCATTAATTAATATATGCATACTGATAATTTTGAGTATACTTAATTTTGTCACTTTTCCAGGGTGAACACGCTACATGGACAAAAGTATGTGGACAACATTGCAGCCTCCTGTGACTCTTGAACATCTCTCCACTCTTCGGTGAAGACTGGCTGCAGAGATTTTCTCCGAGTCAGACACAAGAGCCTCGGTGGGGTCCAGCACTGGTGTTGGGTGATCAGGTCTGCCTTGCAGCCAGCGATCCAGTTCATCCTAAAGGGGTTGGAGGAGGTCAGGGCTCTGTGCAGGCCAGTCAAGTTCCTCCACACCAAACTGGGAAAACTAGACCTGGCTTTGTGCACGAGAGCAGTGGAAGCACACTGTCGTCTAAACCAGCGTATATTCTGTTTTATGTGCATATGGTTACGTATATGTATGTTACACATTTTTGTATATGTGTGTGTTTTCATCTGTTTTATGTGCATATTGTTGTATTCTACCTCACTTTTTATGTATTTTTAAATGTTTTATATGTAGTTTATCTCACTTCATGTTGCTCATTATTGTTTTATTTTTTATGCACAGCCCTTTGAGACATACTTTGTGATATTGGGCTGTAATAAACTTTGATGTGACTCAACTATAACTCCACTCAACTTTATTTACACAGCACCTTTCATATAAACATGCAGCCCAAAGTGCTTCACACAGCAAGACTTAAACAACACAGACATAAAAAAAAGATAACTGTATGCTGTAGCATTGAGACTTCTGTTAACTGAAAGTAAGGGACCTGGTCCAAATTGTTAAAAACAGCACCAGACTGAAAGTACACAAAGTTTGGACTGCAGCTCCAAACATCAACCACAAGAGGGTGCTCACTGGCTCAGAGTGAGGTGTCACTCCTGAAACCAGCTCACATTCTCTCTCCTTACCCACTCAAAGCGTCAGGGGTTGCAGTAAACAAAAGAGCTTTAGAGGTGAATAACCCCCAGCTGGGAGAACGTGCTGGCTGGACTGCCTTTGTGTTGCCGGGGGTCGCAGCGTTGTTCCAGTGAGCCGAGCGTCAGCACTAACAGCAGCTGGCACGCTCCAGGCTCTTACTGGCAAATCCCACTGAGTCATCAGCAAGCTGCACCTCTTTGTCCGCAGGTTTAGCTGAGCTCTGTGACCTCCCTCATGTACTCCTGTCGGCTCGGTGTCATTGGACTGTCTGCACTGACGTCCAGCCGCACCGGAGTGGGATACGAACAGTAGCATGAAGACCAGGCAGGCTGAGGAGGACCGACACAAGCTCGAGAGCACAAACATACAGTGTGTGCACCTCAGTAACCATCACTCAAATGCATCTGATGTTGAGACCTGTTTATTTTTAATGTGGTTGCATGTTTTTTGCAGACATAAAAAGGACTTCTTTGTTCAAATTAATAAACTGTTTGTTTTCTGTAAGCATGGCAGTTAGGTAGAGATCAGCTGAAGTAATTGTGAAAAATAATAGTGTATTGTTTTTGTTTTACATAACATGGATTTAAGATGTATGTGGAAGTGTTATGTTGGCATTTATATTCCATATTATTTTATTCATTTTTTTTTTTTAATAAAGTTGAACCTGGTGGCCACTTTGTGTCATACGGAGAACAAGATTAATTGGTACCAATTAATAATAATCATTTCAAACTCTCATATTCTCAGAAACAACATGCAATAACAATATCTGCATCATTAACATTACTGCTTAAATATATTTTGTATTCAGTGCATTAAAGACAAACATGGAATCAATACGTCAAACTGTAACTAAAGACGGTCTGGGACAGAAATGTTAGTTTAATGTATTGATTTTATTATTGATTCGTGTCTTGAATGCAAGAGCAGCATGCAGGAAGGTTTTCAACAGAAACAAGAGTTATATATTTATAACACACAGATAGAAATGAAGACAATAAAATAAGAAAAATAAATAAAATCCGACCACCCCCAGCCACCCTGACATTACACACAGAAGCCTTCCTCCATATTGTCCTGCATAGAGACACATTATTGATTAGTGTAGCCATATATAATAGTCACATCAACTTTAACATTTCACAGTAGCACCCAGTCATACATGAAGTAAAATTAAGTTGAGTTAAAACACTAAAACAAAGCAGTATTTAGGCAACGAGTTAGAAGAGAAAGACACTGGAATCTCCTTTTTTTATAGGCTGTGTCATATCTATAATTATTAGTAGAACCGAGCCTTAATTCACAAGCTGCAGGTTATAATCATGTAAGAAAAGAGTAATTATTGCTATGTCTGAGCTCTGCGTCTATGCCATGGACATGCAGTACTTTGTGCATCAAAGACAACAACATGTCCTTCCTTAAAGGAGTTCATTGCTGATTTTATTGTGGATATTAGGGCAATCTTAAAGTTACCTGTATTTATAAAAGCAATCAAACTACTCTTTGTTCACCAGTTTGTCTTAATTAATACGTTTATGCATCTTGTTAATGCTGCACTTAGAGATGCATCTCATACTCCAGGTCTGAGCTTGTGTTTCAGCATGTGAATGTTTGTGTTGTCTCATATATGTGTACATAACAGTGCATGGCAATAATCATACCATGGCTAAAAAAGTGAGCTCCTGTTAGCAGCTGCAACTTCCACATTTAACAACCAAACAAATGGGGAAATACTGCTATCATATGATGTTACAGGCATATAACGTCAGGTTACAGAAACACAGTTAAATTATGTCATATTTAATTGATCATATTTTATTTTTATTGTTTTCCTTTGAGGAACCATTTAAACCACTGGTTGTCAGAAACAGACAAAAAGTTTTTATTATTATTATTATTAAGACTTTTCACCGTGGAGGCCATTGATCATCACTCCAAAACAAAAGCACAAAAATAAGGTTGACAAGCAATGAGAATATCCACTTTTAAGAAACTGTATGATGATGACTTCTCTCTCAGAGAGAGACTGGTCACAATATCATGGAGTCAAAGGTCTTGTGTCCAAAAAAACAACAGATCTCTGTGTGGCTGGTGCAGCTTTATTCACTGATTTTAACAGCCTTTAAAATCTTATCAATACCATTGCAGCCAAGATGAGTCCGGTGTTGCATGAGCGGTTGAGCAGCGCACTGAAAATGATCGCACTGGGAGAGATTCAGATTTTATGTTCCCTGCTCATTCTAATTGAATTTCTTTGTAATTTATACGACCTCTGTTGATCAGCAGTCAGACGCCAAATACAGAAACAGAACATGGAGGGATGAAAATACTGAGCACAATCCTTCTTTATTACATTTCCAAAGTACAGTTTTGTAAAACATGAACTAATAGAGAGACAGTCTAAAAGCTGTGGACGCGACGGAAGGACGCCACGTTGGGGTTCATGGCGGCCCACTCAGTGAAGCGGCGGTACTCTCCTCTCTCCAGCAGGTACTGCCGTCCGCGGTAGTTGGGAAGCTCGTAGAAGACCCAGGCACCGTCCCGCACTTGGGCAGAGTGAACCTCGCGGCGCTGCCAGCGGTCAGGCAGGTTGCTCAAATCCTCAGTGCACTCCAACATCTGACCACCGAAGTCAGGACGCTCGTAGACACGAACCCTGAACACACCAGAAGCCTGCAAGACAAGAGGTCAGTTCATCTCTGCACAAGGGGTGACCCAGCAGCTGAGATAGTTTTCAGTATATGAGAAGGTGTTTTCCATTGCAACTGAAGACAAGCTAAGGTTCTCAGTTTCTCTTGTTTTTTACATATTCCAATGTATTTTCATGAAATATCCAACCTTGTCTCATAAAAATTACATTTATATACTACTTTAATTAATTACGCTTTGAAAGGAACCACCTCTCTACAAGTTGCTTGTGGTGGGAGGAGGTTGGGGTGGATAGTCGGACGTACAAAGCGCAGGATTTTAAGTTCACGTCATGTCGGATGGATGGGAAAGCTGGGAAAGATTCCCATGTGTACGAGTTGCAAGCGTTCACATCACAGGACAGGACAGCTGTGTGAATGCAGAGTTGCTCGTGTGAGAGTTGCATTAACAATATAACACTTAATCCAATATATTTGGGTTTAAGTTCATTGAACGAGGCACTTTGGCTGATATGAAGCGTCCATGTTGGTTTTCAGGCAGTTCCGTATTATAAAGTTGGATATATCAGAGCTTTCCCAGTCGGAATTATGACTTCGAAGTTGACTTGAACACTATTTACAAGTCGGAAATTCGACAATACGATAACTCTGATATGACATGACTATGACATAACCCTTTACCCTGTATGTGGTTAAGTTTAGGCAACAAAAGCAATTTTGGTTAATGTCGGGAAGGGAAAAATCATGGTTTCGGTTAAATGTTCATCAATCAAGTCTCATCCTCCGAGTAATTTTTGACTTTTCAATATTTAACCAAAACCGCAATCTTTCCCTAACCTAAACCAAGTGCTGAATGCCTAAAATTAATCATAAAAAGTTTAAAAATGCAAGTGGATGTTGTTCTGCAAGAGCAGATATTATTTGAAAAACACATGGCGCGTTCAGGATCAACATTTCGCCACATGCCATATACTTAAATTAACACAGTTTCCTCAGTATGTTGATAAAACTTAATCCGGCAGGTTTTAGTTTCCCTCTAAATGATGCAGAAAGACTGACAAAAATGATATTGTTCATCATATTGGATTACTCAAGTGCATCATACTTGTTACTTCTCATATGTTTTCTGAAGGAACTCACGTTTCGTACAATCCTGCAGGACCTGATGCTGTCATTGTAGCCCATCCAGCGCTGGTAGTCAGGGTACTCCCCCCTGATCAGGATGTACTGGTAGCCCAGGTAGTTGGGCCTCTCGTACAGGACCCAGGCCCCGCTCTCCACACGGACAGAGTTGCAGCGGCTGAAGTGGGCGTTGAGCTCGGGACAGTCACTGGTGCACTCATAATAGCGACCTTGGAAGTTGTTGTCTTCATAAAACACGATCTGGAAGAGGACAGTCTGCGTTCAGTGATCTAGCATGCAAACGTTGTGCTTCCAAAAGCAACACAGCGAGCAATAAGAACAAATGTAAACTGCACTTGAAGTAGTGTAAATGCACAGCTCATGACTGGTTTGGACTCTTCTAACACATCAAATAACACAGACAACTGTTCACAAGCATCATCTGCTTGTCGGCCTACCTTTCCCACACGGTCCATGTTTGGGCCTCACACCAACGTTTGATAACTGTTTATTAATCCCACTTTTTTCACACACACAACATTGCCTACAGGCCTGGTCCAGATTTATATATACAGTGTATGTGGGCACACTGAACTGCACTGCCAGGGTCGTCATTGTCCTTTTAATTGCCTCAGCATTTATATCTGCACAACGGCTGATGCTGCAATTGTTTTAAAAATGCTCCGCTTTATACAGTGTTTACTCACTAATGCAACAGCTGACCTTTTGATCTGTCAATGCCTGATTCCAGAAAGATTTATTGATCCAATCAAACTGTCTCCTCTGCAGCGGGTACTGAGGCTGATGCGGTGAAGTTGGCTGGTGGCCACGTAGTACTGTGGTGCAGGCTGTAATGTCTGTGTTGCAGAGGGACAGGTGTATTCAGTCTGTTATGCTCCACCCTCTGTCAACATCCACACCTCAGTACGCAGTCAGCTGACTCTGAGCTCTGAAAGACCTGCTGGATGCAAAGCTCATTATTCTGTATTTATCTCAGCTGCTGAATGTTTTTACAGCCATTGAACAGCATGATTCATTACTCAAAGAGTGCAAAAATGGAGGACTTTATTCTTGCTACATCAAGTATATGGAGGACCGAATCTGCCAAAATCAAAAATAAATGAATAAATGACTCAATAAATAAATTAATATGCCATTAAATGCACCAAAAATAAATGAAGGCATTAATTGATTAATAAAATGTGACATAAATTGATATTTTTGTTTTCATTTGCTTCTGTATTTATTTACCATTGTATAAAGTCCCCTATTTATTTACTTTCCCATTTAATTTTATTTATTAATTTATTAATTTTTAAATTTATTTATTTATTTCTGTATTATTGTACCTTTGCATATAAATTACCCTATTTATTTACTTTCCCATTTAATCTTCCAGTTAATTTATTAATCTATAAATGTATTTATGTTTTTATTTGTGTTTATTTAATTTTAATTTTAGTTCATTTATCATTTAACTAAAATTCAGAAACGATTAGTCCATTCATCTATCAGTCCAATCGACAAAAAATGTATCAACTATTTTGAGAAATTATTAATTGTAATTTTAAAGCAAACATTTGATATTCTTAGTCTTACATCACAGTAAACTGAATATATTTGGGGTTTGGACAGTTGGTCAGACTAAAGAAGCTGTTTGGAGGCATTACTTTGGGCACTAGGATTTTCGGATGTTTTATGGGCAAAACAATCAGTTAATTGAGAGAATAACTGGCAGATTTATCAATAATGAAAGTAATCATTAGTTGCAGCCATATGCACAAGTAGTTTATAAGTCTCACCTTTGCTCTGGCTCCTTTAGCTTGTTGAAGAACCAGCACTGAGTTTGTGTATTGATGAGTTGTAGGCGACATATAATTCAGTTCAATTCATTACAACTTAATTTCTCCTTGTGATGGCAATTGTTCCCATCTCAGGAACACATAACAGACCTGATGCTGTTACTTAAAGTACTTGTTGTGATTTTAGACCAGAAATACCATTAAAAGTAGTTGTTATCAAGTGTTTCATTGTGTGTGTTTAGGCAGGAATCTGCATTTTTCTGTTTTTTTGTTGTTTTTTTTTAAAGAAGGGACATTTGTTGCACAGAGACCAAATCATTTGTATGAGCCTCTAGTGACCAGGCAACCCTGCTGCCCTGTAATTACTGCAATATTTATATCAGTGAGGGTAGACTACATATTGGAAACACCCCTCAGTATAACGCAATACAGTTCAACAGCACCACAAACTACATCCTCCAAAATGGCCATGAAGCTGACTCAACATCTCTCTAAGACAGTTTCAATGAAAACTGAACATAACCTGGATATAAGTAGGATTTGTTGCATTTATTGGTTGTTATATTAGACTATTATCTTTTGCTTAGTTGTACCTAATAAACTGGCAACTGGATGTTTTTATTTTCCTTTCATCTTTAGAGAGGACTGGAAAACCAGTTGTTCTGATTGTAAACAGTGCAAACAATAAGTATGATATTCTGTACCTGTACTGCCAAAAGAAATCATTAATTGCATTCATTTCTCTTTTTATCATCTTTCATGATAAGATTTGGAAAAACAAACATTAGTGTCAAATAAATTTATTGCAATGCATTACATCACAAGAAACTTTAACCTGTTGAACGCCACAGCTACATGATTTTTCTGATGGAGCCCACAGTTGCTTTCAGAGCTCCCCACTTTGAGTAGTGTGGGTACTCCCCTTTCTCCAGCAGGTACTGGCGACCACAGAAGTTGGGGTGTTCATAGAAAACCCAGGAGCCCTCTAGGACCTTGCAGGACTGGACTTCATGTCTGAGCCATTTCTCCTGCACAGACTTCATGTTTTCTGTCACCTCCATAGATTGGCCACCAAAGTTTGGCCAGTCAAACAGCTTCAGCTTGTATGGCCCTTTGACCTGAAACCGAAAAACAGTCAAATAAATGAGTGTTTCATTTGATGTATGAGGAAGACATTGTGTTTATTTTGTCTTGCTCTGATTTGTTATGGCACTTTTGGACTTACGTTTCTGATGATCTTGCAGGATCTGACACAGTCATTGAAGCCCATCCAGCGGCGGTAGTCATTGTACTCCCCTGGACCAATGATATACTGGTAGCCTATGAAGTTGTTACGCTCGTACAGAACCCACCAGCCACCATCTACCTTGACCGAGTTGCATCGGTGGATGAAGCCCTGCAGGTCAGCAGAGTCCCCTTTGCAGTCGTAGGACTTGCCCTGGAAGTCCCGGTCCTCGTAGAACACGATCTTGAAAGAAGAGACATAGACAGGATTAAACACTTGTAAATAAAAAGAGGGTTTTATCTGCATCTGTGTTTGCACACATTTAAATTCTCAGAACTATTAGCTCCTGCAAGTATAAGAACACATTTAGAAAACTGTAAATTCTCACCTTCTCCATCTGTGGCGCTGAAAATACTAGAAGGCGTAACAAACGCAGTACTCTTTATACATGGCAGAAACAATGCAACCAAATGCATGGTTAGCAGTGCATGTAACAGTTATTACAATTCAAATATTCGTCTAGAGTCTGCCCATTGTTCTTACTCACTGAATTGCCTTTCAACACACAATGGTTGTTTAGCAGTGCCAAGTATCTAAACCTGAGTCACTGCTCAATCCAAACTGATCTGAGCCGCTTTTTGTTGATGCAATTCTACATAAAACATTTATGTAAGCTATAAACTGATGACACTGGTAACTTATCTAAAGACAAAAAATAAAGTTGCCCATTAATTAATTAGATTCAGTTTTGTTATTTAGTTCTGTTTATATTGAACTTCTTGGAAGTTTAAAACATTTAAATGCTCTCTAGAACAAAGGTTCAATATACAAAAGAACCCCAAAACAACACTGTAGATGTATTTTTGTAAGTTCTTAGGCATGTGTCAGAACTTGACATGATTACTGTTATTTTGGACTATTGTTTTGTGATGTCTGTTGCACATGGTTTAGGGTTGTATACAGGTCTGTGTTGACAGGATGATTAATAAGGCCCACTCAATTAGTATTTCAATTAGATTGAAGAATTCAGTGTGAGTTTAAAAATAATAGAATTCCCATTATCTACCTTTGCAGTATTAATATGCAGTAGGATTTCTAAACCCTCTGCTTATGGTTTATAACACAAGGATTTACATAAACACAATAAATACTATATAACTAATCTGGTCTATGTATTACAGCAAGTTTTGACCTCGCCAGGACAAATTAATCATAAATTACTTGCACTGTAATAAATGCAATCCACCTGTTTGACCAAAATGATGTTAAATATTAATCCTTACTCACAGTTAAAAAGACCACCATTGCCAATTAGCCTTTAGATTTGTCATCCTTTAGCACCAGTGTACACTATGGAATATGATTCACTATGAAATCAAAGGTCCTTTGTAAAAGGATGTTTTATATCTTATTCATTAAGAATGAAAGTGAGTAGTTTTTAGTTTTGTCACAAACAGTATTAGCATCATCTTCTCTATCATAAGAAGATGACATGGAACTTTACACTGACATTGCACTCACTGTACATACTGTCTGAGTATATATGTGTATAGGTATTTATGTATATAAGTAACTTTATATTGTTTTATTGGATATTCTGCAACCCACATAATCAAGTAATAATCGAGTCCATATATGATAAAATATACCAATTTTACCTCTAGACCAGTATGTCAGATATTCCATGGGTAAAAGGTTGAATATTACCTTATGCCATTCTAAGACTGTTGTGCTTATTAGAAATACATTTTAGCAATATGCTTTTACGTGCAGCATAGGTTAACACATTCAGCAATATTTGTCTCTAAGACCACTTGATTTGTAGGTGTGGCATTCCTAACAGGAGGCATACTATTTTATTTAATTTTAATTTTATTTTATTTACTTTAAACATTTCTCTATATGTTTTATGTGTGTGTAGCATGAAGGGGCTACAACTTACATTTCATTGTGCAACCCTGTGTTGTAAAATGACAATAAATGAACCTTGATACCTTGAATTGTGCTTAAAGATTGTGATGATACTATATCAAATTATATATAAACAAGTAAACAATAATCTAAGTTGTGTATCTAGATTTAGATATTTCTACTGAGTCACTATTTTCATATAAAATCACTGAGTATATTTCTAAACTCATTTTTATTGTGTGTTAAATTTGCAACAAGGTCTTTTTACTGGTTCAGATATAAGACACACTACATGTTTCTGTTGTGCATGTATAACTTTAGACATAAACATGAATGAATGACATTATGACATTGTGAAGTATACATACATCCCAAATTGGGATCTTTGTAACTCACTAACTGGTGATATGTTCATGTTGAAATGTGTTTAACTAATCAGTTATCTTGCACTTGTCATATTTTTAAGTTTGTTATTATATAATACCTGTGCCTGCCGATGTTTAGAATGATCTCACGTCAGTCTGTCTTGAGATGTAATTTGTGTTGAATTTACCATTTTTACCAGGCCATTGAGGTGTCAGGTAACTTAACAAGAAACAATACAGACAGCACTGTTATGGGTAAGACATACTTTTATTCATTTGAGTGCAACACTCAGGGTTCTGAGGAGAGAACAGAGAGAAAAGAGATGGAAAAAGCATGTGGGAGGCTGAAGGGTTCGTGAATCTTAGCCTTCTGGAACTCTGACCTTCTTGAGGAGTTCTAGAACTTCCTCACGATTCCGGAACTTCAGTGACATTAGAACTTTTAAAATAATTTAGAATTTTGGTTGTCTAAGGGCTTTGGAACCTTGTAGGGGTTCTAGAACTCATGTTATAGGTTCTAGAACTCATGTTCTAGAACTCATGTTCTGGAGCTTGATTTTCTTTAGAATTCTAGAACTTTGGTGGCCTTAGCATTCAAATAACTCTTTTAGGGGCTGCAGAACCCTGGATGGTTGCTGCTGTTCTAGAACTCTGTGATCATGCGGAAGGATCCCACAGCAGGGGAGGTGGCGCCCCAGTCTGTATAGTTGTGGTACTCGCCACGTTCCAGGAAATACTGGTGTCCGTGGTAGTTGGGCTGTTCGTAGAGGACCCACACACCATCCATCACCACACAGGAGTGGAACTCCCGGAACTTGAAGGCCTCATAAACCGATGGGCAATCCTCAACACACTCTACCGCTTGGCCGCCGAAATCCTGCTTGTCATAGAATCTGATCTTCCAGCACTTTCCATACACCTTGAAAGAGTTAGAGAATTAAAGTTGATGAAATTATGGTAGTTTTTAGCATCTGAATGATTTGACCTATTTTTGTTTCCTCATTTACTTTGAGCTCACATCTACAAATGGGTTTCTTGGCTGTTCTCCTAGTTTCCTTCAATAATGGATGTGCATGGGCATGGCCATAAAGCACCCTGCTGCCAAATCATGAGCCTTTTATCTCTCCTTTTTCTCTGTTGGCCTTTGACTGATTACTGCTTGGTTGGTGCACTCTGTGGTATTTCACTGGAGCTGGGCACACTATGAAACTGGTGCATTAACAGTATTATTACACGAATAAGACAATCATTACTTAAGGATGCCTTTCAAAGCTTTGTTACCTGTTGGTTATGTTCTAAAAAGCATCTACTTGTTATTGAGCTTACATTTTTGATAGAGCGACATGACTTGATGCTATCATTGAATCCCATCCACTGTTGGTGATCAGGGTATTCCCCGGGGCTCAGGATGTACTGGTTGCCAGTGTAGTTGGGACGCTCATACAGCACCCAGCAGCCACTCGCCACCTTAATGGAGTTGCAGCGGCTGAAGTAAGAGCGCAGGTCAGGACTGTCAGTGCTGCACTCATAGCTTCGACCTTGGAAATTCTTGTCCTCGAAGAATGCAATCTGGATGGAAGGAGACAGAGACAAATCCTTGTAAAAATCATCCCAGCATTGTAACAAATAGCATTGCTGTGCCTAGGTACCATTAAAATTACAGTTTACATGCACTATAGTTACTGCCTGAAAGATCTTGAAAACCTTTAGAAAATACAATTTGCTCCTTACCTTCCCCATTGTTAATGATATTGCTTGCCTCCCACCCAGCTGCAGCTGTGTTGTGGTTTATATCGAAATGCAGAATGTGCAGACGAGGGAAAGCTATTGTCATCTAAATTAGCTTGATTTGCATATCAGCAAAATGGTTTGTACAAGTTTGATTTCCCTTTGTCCACATGTGATGGCCTCATATCAAAGAATTGGCAAAACTGAGATGTAAAACTTATAAAGGCCAACAGCCATACTAAATGATAATTGTGTGTACTTTTTCCATTGAGTTCTGCCCAATCAAATTATTATTTGTTAGTTATTTGGTTTCTATCAGCTGTTCTTTGTTGTGGAACAGAAAATAATTTGGTAAATTGTCTTCATTTTGCTTATTTACAGAATGAGATTGCAGAATATCATCATGAGGGGAAGGGGCAATGCAGTCTTTTACTCTTGGACGATGGTTGGCGTTAGTAAACCTTGGGACTGCGACGTCTTATCTTTAATTCCAATATTTCATACTTGAGCGTCTTGTTCTTGCTAGCAATGCACCAGTGTGTTAATTTATTCAGGAGACCAGTTGTTGGTTGTTGGTTACAGATGCATGCATACAAAATGTGATATAAACAAAACGTAAGAGATGACAGAACTCAACAAGCAAATGTGTTAGATTTAATTTAACCTTGTGTTTTTAGCTCTTTCATCTCTGTTTGGAACTTTAATGCCATGACACTTCATGGAGGACATCCTGAATTAAGGAAACATAATGATTTAAAGAATCTGTTTCATTAAACGGAACATCATGTTCCATGCTAACAGTGATTTTTCTAAGAACACAAGTTCAACCCCAATTCAAGCTGCAGTGGCACCTCCTCAGAGATGAACTCACAGCAGACATTCAGATTTGTCATGGCAGGGGAAGCACAGGTGTAACTAACAACATTAATGATGGCCTTGTTAAGTGGAGTGCAGCCGTGATAAATGCTATTTGTTACGCTTGTGTCCAACGTCTGCAGTGAGAAAGTCTATTTGGGATAACAGTCATTCATAAAAAACTGAATAAAGCTGGGGTTTTATTGTTTCTATGGACTTTTGCTTGGTTGACAGCAGAGGAAAACAGTCCTGAACTGAACCCAGGATGTTGTGGTTTAATGGTATGAACCATAGACCACTGGGACTCCAGGATGCACCATAACGATTTTACTTGTTATTGTTATTTTGGTAACATATCTGTTGAGGACCTCATTAAACCCACCAGCTTGAGTCTCATTCGAGGGCTTTTGTGTTAGAAATGATTGGCACCCATTGCAAAAAGCTGGATTACCTATGTATCCATGTGTAGACTTTTGACATTGTACATTTTCCAAAAAGTTATGGGCTAAAGTTTTTGTATTTTTATGGAAAATAGCAGGTAATTACGAGGGTAAGTACCACAAAAGGTTGCCTCAAAACTACTCACCACACACTTCGAATTCAATTCGAAAAGCAAGGATGCATTATTTCGTCGTACATTATTCAGAAATACTGTGCACAAGTTTGGGGATTCAAGTATCACTGAAAGTGTTCTAAATATTAGGATCTGAATAAAAATCTTAGTGTTAAAGTTATATTTTTAGTTAGTTATAAAACAATCCGTAACATTCCTTCAATGTGGTTACAACTTTATCTGTGTTGTCATTTAACTAGATTCAGTTAAATTAGATTTGGTTCTTTTCAGTTCCATTCAATTCAAAACTTAATTATCTCAAAAGGAAATGGTTTTACAGTAACACACACAGCAAAGGGTTTTAATACAGTAAAAACAATAATATTCACATTAAGTACAATGACAAAGCTTTTCGCACATTTTTTACAAAGTTGATCTTGTTTTTTTTAAGCTGAATTAAATAGTCCCATCAGTAATTAATTCCAAGGCTGGAAAGCTGTCGCTGTGTGGCTAATACTGATGCGACACACAGCTCAGCATCATTACTGCCAGAAGCAACCAAAGACTGACACCGACCTTATTCTTTTAAACAGGGCTTTTAAACTGAAAGTCAACACTTCAAGTCACACTTGAACAGAACAGAGCTATCGTTAATGCTCCTAATAACACCTGTGCTTTTCCTGCTACGACAAGTCAAAATGTCTCCTGTGAAAAAGGACGATCATGACAATACTGATAGAAGTAAAAGAAACCACACTATAAAACCACAGAGTTACAAGTTATTTACTCATACCAACCTTTGCAAGCTGTTGCAAATTTTGTTAGCAAAAGCTATCGAGTCACTCATATATATATCATTTGTAAACCAACAGACACAAAGTGACATTTTTGCCTTTTATATAATTGGCAGTACAGAGTGAAAGGAAACATGGGAAGAGAGGAGGCATGTCCAGGATCAGATAAAGATATCATGTCTTAGACTGAAAAAATGTATTTAATCACTATGGTTTTCATGTCCTAATGGCATTAAATTAAACAAACACATCTCTAAGATGGTTTCTGGGCATCCAGATGCTTTGGGATAAGAGTTCATATTGAGGGATCAGAAACAAACAAAGGCTGCTTATTAAAATATTCAGATTTTTTCAAACAGGCTAGAGCACAGATTCATTTTCAGCCTCACCTACCACTTACTGTGCTTTGGGTGCATTTCAGAGCACTGTAAATATAAATGTATTAGTAAATGTAATAAAATAGACCTTAAGACATCCTTGGTCTGAACTAGTGACACATTCAAACAAAGCATGACAAATCCATTCAGACAGAAACCTGTGATCTAACTCAGATTTTCTAATCGTCCTCAGTCTGAGGAATGTAAAAACTGCAGCTCAGTTCGTCTCCCTCCTCTCCTGCCTTGTGTCTTCCACCCATTTCCCTTTTCCCCTTTGTTCTGGATCATGATGGCACAAATGAAATTAACGGTGATCGCAGAGCTGCTTATTCATCAGCTTCCAGATAATTTGAATAACAAAACCCTGTTACAGCGCATACAAAGTATAAAAGCCGCCTGGCAGCCACAGGTTGTTGGACAGATTCCCACAAACACAGATCATCAAACATGGGCAAGGTATGTAGAGAGGAGACCAGACGGACAATGGAACACGTGGAAAAAGCTAAAAGAGAGGGACATGAAACAATCTAAAGCTTACAAAAGTACATTTTTAAAATTGACAAATCAAGGCCTATTCCAAATCTGTTTGTACCGTTTTGTACCGTTTTTCTTTTCAACAGATCATCTTCTACGAGGACAGGAACTTCCAGGGTCGCTCCTATGAGTGCATGAGCGACTGCTCCGACATGACCTCCTACCTGAGCAGGTGTACTTCCTGCAGGGTGGAGAGCGGCTGCTTCATGGTCTACGACCGTCCCAACTACATGGGGAACCAGTACTTCCTGAGGAGAGGAGAGTACTCCGACTACATGTCTTTTGGCATGAGTGATTCTATCCGATCCTGCCGCTTAATTCCTCAGGTATGCAAGGATTTTGAAAAGATAAACTTTATTATAACTAATTCATATATATTCATTCAAAACAGTTAAATCATTTTCTAAAGTTACTTATTTTCCTGCTGTGCTGTTAAAATGTAGGTTTGAAAGTAAATATCTAATGAGAACGACAAAAACATCACGGCACACTCACACTTTGCAACGTTAACAGCAGCAAAATTGCAGTCTAAATTCTCCTGTGCTGACCTGTCCTCCTCTGTGTGTTCATCAACAGCACAGAGGCCAGTTCAGGATGAGGATCTACGAGAGGGAGAACTTCCAGGGCCAGAGTCACGAGCTGATGGACGACTGCGACAACATGATGGACCGCTACCGTATGTCCGACTGCCAGTCCTGCCACGTGATGGACGGCCACTGGCTGATGTACGAGCAGCCCCACTACAGAGGCAGGATGATGTACATGAGGCCCGGAGAGTACAGGAGCTTCAGGGACATGGGCATGAGTGGCATGAGGTGGATGAGCACGAGGCGCATCATGGATTCCTGTTGAAGCAGAGTATAAGAAAGGTGTTGTCGAATAAAATGAAAGAGGAATCAAACGTTACCTTGTCTTCATGTTTTTTGTATATCAAATGGAAGATGAGCTTTTTTAGTGTCTGTGAGGGTTACATCTGCATAACTGGTCTTCAAAGTAAGCTAGTGCATCATATTCATCCAGTTTAGTCACACATTGCATGGCAGTATTACAACAAACTCCTGCCAGTAAGGTGTAGTTATATAAATACATACTGTTTTATGAGGTTGTATACAAACCACACTGTCATTGTCTCTGCAGCTGCATCATCTTGCTCTGCAATGATCATAAATCTAACAGATGGCCAAACTCTCTACAACAGGTGTAAGTCATGTTGCAGTTATTTTTTAAAATCCTCTATTAAAACAGTTTCATGCCATGCAGTTAGACGTAGATATTAGTGCAAGCGCGTGTGAAAAATGTGTTCTTTTAATCAACTTTCTGCATTTTAACAGCACACAGTCCTGAACATAAAGGAATGTCCAGCTCATCTCACTACAGCGAGGTTTATATGAACACACAGTGCACATAATATACATGCAACTGCTGCATATGCTGCATTACACTGTGCAGTCACGCTGCTCTGATGCCAAGATGTTTCTAGACCTGCCAAAAAAGTGTAACTCTTAAAGGGGACATCCACCAGTTTTAATACTCAGCTTGTGTACTGTCTTCTGTGGCCTTGGAGGAGTTTTGTAACATGTGAGTATATATAAAGCTGGACCCATATTAGGGTCTAGCTCTAAAAGCCAGGATATCTCAGCCTCTGCTACTTTGACCTTTCTTATAATCCGCCTCCTGTGAGTCTCCCACCTTTAAAAAAAGTACAGTACTAAACTGCTGGACTACACCTTTAAGAGGGGTTTTCAATATCTTTGAAAACACTTCCACACTGGTTTAAATGCTCACTTTATTTCTGACTCTTTTTGTCTCAATACACTTCGTTGCTACAATTCGTGTTTGGTGTTTATAGTATTAGTACTAACAATTGTACTTATCTAAGCTATGCATCTGTTCTTGTACTTGTATTTTTTCTTGTCTTTTCTTTTCTTTCTGCCTGTGATGATGGACACCTATAATCAAAGGTGTGGACTTGAGTCACAAATTTGATGACTTTAGATGTTTTCCCAGTGTTTTCCTTCACTAGTCCACCAGTTCCCCTCGGACGTTCCCTCACACACACACCTGTTCTCACTTTCTTCATCTGCTCTGCAGTTACCTGGACTTCCCCGCCCACCTCCTCACCTGCATCTCATTCCCTCATCAGCCTCCCTACATGTACCAGTCCACTTGCTTTGTTCAGTTGTCAGTGCATTCATAGTTGCCATGCCTCGTCTCTTGTGTTTTCTTCTTCTGTAACCCTGACCTGGTCCTCGACCTGCCTGCCTGTTGCCTGTCTACTGGTTACCTGTCTGTCTGCCTGTAAGCTGTATAAAATAAATCACCAAAATCATCCTGCTGTCTCATCTGTCTGCATTTGGGTCCTATCCCCGTTGCCTTGCATTTCCTGAGTCTTAACAAGTCAAAGTCCTGAAATGTAAATGCTACTTAAGTAAAAGTATGTGAGTATGATTAGAAAGCTGCACTTAAAGTATCAAAAGTAAATACTAGAGTAAACTTTATTTCTATAGCACCTTTCAGTTACAAGGTGCTTCAACGCTGCTCAGAAAATACCTACAGTACAGTGCAGAAAAAAATGGCCCCTTTGAGTGTTCTGCTATTATACATTATTACTGGATCATCATTACTGATGCATTCATTTGTAAGTAGCATTTTGCTGTTGTAGCTGGTCGAAGTTGAGCTAATTCTAACTATTTTATACACTGTTGGGTTGTTTAATCTATAAAAATCCATCACTTTTATCATTTTATATTTTGTATGTCAAAATCTTAATTTGTAAAGTAACGAGTAACTGTGGATGTTAATTAAATGTAATGAAGTAAAAAGTACAACATTTCTCTCTGAAATGTAGAAGTCTAAAGTAGCAGAAAATGGAAAGTACAAGTACCTCAAGTTTGTACGTAACTACACCACTTGAGTAAAAGTACTTTCTTACATAATTCCACCACTTTACAAGAAAATATTAAATATAATAATAATATATCTTGAGTTTTTTCTCACCCAGCCTCCTACTTTATATCAGCATATAAAAGCACATTTTTCATTATTCTTGTCAGTGAACGGCCGAGCTCCAGTCAATCATAAGACAAATACATCATTTTATGTATCCAGATGATGGACTGAGGATGTGAAAGTAACAAAGTGCTTGTCACCACAGACCTGACAGCAGAAAGAGTCCCAGCTGATCCATTTGCTGCTGTAGCCCATGGGACAGCTGCTGCAGTTGGCGCTCTACCAGATGCAGACAGTCTGGAATAATAACCATTTACAGACCGATTTAACAAACATGATGGCCCTGTATGCTACACTGCTGAGTAAGATATTCAAAACAATAGCTCCAAAGATCATTTAGCTATCATGATGGGTATAAAAGTGACTGGGCAAAGTAGCAGTGCAATCAAGGTTAGGATTGAACACCAAAATGGGCAGAGTAAGAGACCATTTATGTTGTAATTTAAATACTTTTATCATAACATTTCAGATGTGTGCTAATGCTTAATTTTGAGATGCTGAAATGTTTTATTTTCAGATCATCTTCTACGAAGACAAGAACTTCCAGGGTCGCCACTATGAGACCAGCAGCGACTGCCCTGAGCTGACTTCCTACCTGAGCTGCTGCAACTCCTGCAGGGTGGAGAGCGGCTGCTTCATGGTCTACGAGCGTCCAAACTACATGGGCCACCAGATGCTGGCAAGGAGGGGAGAGTACCCCGACAACCAGCGCCTGATGGGAATGACCACGAGTGACTGCATCCGTTCCTGCCGCATGATCCCCATGGTATGAAGCTTTGTGTTGACTCTAGCTATGTAAGGTCAAAGATGCAAACATAAAACTTAATTAAAAACTCTCCAACACAGCTTTGACTGTCTCTTCACGTGTCATTTTACAGCACAGAGGTCCTTTCAGGATGAGGATCTATGAGAGGGAGAACTTCCAGGGTCAGATGCATGAGCTGATGGACGACTGCGACAACATCCAGGACCGCTACCGTATGTCCGACTGCCAGTCCTGCCACGTGATGGACGGCCACTGGCTGATGTACGAGCAGCCCCACTACAGAGGCAGGATGCTGTACATGAGGCCTGGAGAGTACAGGAGCATGAGAGACATGGGAATGGGTCCCATGGACATGAGGATCGGATCTATCCGGCGTATCATGGACACCTGTTAGAGAACAGCGGGCACTATCACAAAATTAGAGAGAAAATTGCATGAATTATCAGCATCCAACTGCTCCTGTGTGTCAAAGGACAGTAATAACTTCTTCTGAAGACTTCCTCTTCTTCTTCTACCTATGAAATGTGTTATGTCATATATGATGCACGTGACATTAAAAATGAATTTCAAAGGATGAAAATGGCAGCTGTGAGACTGTGCATGATTTTCCTGAAGTTTCCTGCAATAGATACATGATACAATACAGTTTATTGGAGTGTTAGAAAATACAGTAAATAATAAATAGAAATATGGCTCAAGGAAGACATGCAGGCGTTTTACTAGCATGTCACTACTTAAAGTGTCCAGTATTCCAGTAACACTCATAGTACAAGAACATCGTTAGTGGCCCTTTCACAGCACACGTTATTGACACGTCATTACAATAATGTTAGCGACGATGCTAACGATGGCTGCAAGGCTCTGGTATTGTGCTTGCTGGATCACTGAAACAATACAAGAAAGAAAACAGGCTGCAACTTCGGAAGATAACTGGCTTCATATTAACTGCAGATACATTTTGGATTGTGACTTTATCCTCCATCACTTACATTAGTATGTTACAGTAGGAAGGGATCTCTTAATGGCCCGTATGAACAGGACGAAAACTTCAACAGAGCCACCATTAATGTTATCAGTTTACCTGTGCGTTTCCTGTTATGACCAGACTGTGAATAAGGTCTATTGTCAGAGCAACGCATTTCAGCTTGAGGCCTTTGTCGGGGTCATCAAACCAAACATATTTAACTAAATATACCTGAACTGGCTTTTTTCACTGAATTCAAATGTCCCACAGTATCTGTTCCCCTTCCCCTCCTGCTGGACTTTGTGAGGAGGAGTCTCAACATCAAGAACTTTCAATACCCCTACATACAAAACCTGAAAATGTACACAATATGCAGAATAAACCCAAACAAAAAGAGGTAGAATGAACCATATTTGTATAATGGACCATTATATCGATGCATACTTTGAACAGTGCAATAAAAAGAAATTCATTTTCACTTTTTGACTGAAATGAAAAGAGTTGTCCCCCACCCCCCAAGTCCATTGCGGAGGCAGCAGTTCTCAGTACTGGATCATTTATAAAGAGAAAGGTAATAGTAGTTCATTGTGAGGATTGTTCCGAGGAAGGAAACTCACTTGATAAGACTCTGCTAAAGAGGTTCTGAGTCTTTGGAATTAAAGTAAATTTTACAGCTGCAATCTGATTCCTTCAATAGGCTTTATTCTAGCACTGAAGTGGGGCACATTTAGGACAGAAAAAGCAATAAATGGTTTGTAATTATCTATGAGGATCCACATAAAGAACAATAAAAAAGGGGATGTGGTTAGAAAAACAGTAGCTTCTCTTCAGACTCCTACTACTAATGTCTGTTTGAGTATGTTCAATCATTTTACCTTTACATGAATGGACACTGCCTTAAACAAATCCAAAATGTGGGCACAAGTTAAGTTACGTGACCATGATGTTAATCTGTGTCAATACCAGTGTACACGTGGACTTATGGAACACATCCAAACATTTAAAACATATAAGGACTTTATTGCCATCACTGTTCCACAGTAACACACACAGAAACATCTCTCAACAAACTTCACCCACCAGCATCCAAACTTATTTGAAAAGTGTGTTCAACCTCAAAACATTTAAATCTTTAGTTAAAAGGAAATTGATGTTATGTAACATCTGATAGCTAGCAGCTCCACGTGTTTAGAAAGAGAACAAAATGAACTAAGGGCATGTGGGACTGAGTACACACAGGCACCCATACTTAATATCCAAAGTTTGTAATCCTAACCCTAATTTGCTTTCGATTGGGCAAAGTGAAACCAGTTGAACTGTGCAAAATTCAGTAAAAATAACTTTTCTACAATGTGTTTGTAGCATTGGGTTCCAATAGTTGGTTCCAAGTTGGGATAATATCACAGTCTAACAAATATGATCAAATCTGTATCAGCAAAAAGTTATGTACAAAACATTATAAACATTATTTCTACAAGTCTTCAGAAATCTAAATGACAAGAAAGTGTCATTCATCATCACCTTGCAAAATTACCTATATGAGAAAATACCAATTTTAGATTCATCTAACTGTTTTCTGACCTAAAGTTAATGTTTGGTTGGGTTAATGGACTCAAACTACTATTTATTAACTACAGTTCACTCAGAGAAGAATGGACTACATGATCACAACCATAAATGTTCTGTCTATATAAAACTGCAACTTTGGTGTGGTTGTCAAACATTAAGCCTCTCTAAAAGGAGAAGGGTAATGGTCAGTTATCCCTACAGTATATGAGGTAACAATAAAAAAAACATATCATATAAATAAATATATACAGTACAATGTAAACCATATAGAAATCAATATGTCCATTCTCAGTCCAGCCTTCTTGGAAATTCCCCATTTGTATGTACCTCTTCAGATTGATGATTGATAATTAGCCATATAATTATATAGCATTCAACTTGGTTTGGTTATCTGATTTTTTACATAAACAGATATTGAATTGTATTTGTTTTTTTAACATTTAGGAAGTGAAATATTCAATACACTGTGGAAGATAGAGATGGCTGTCGTATTGGTTGGAAGCTTCTCTTTATTTTCTTTATGTTAGACAACAATACTGCATGCGTACAGTACATGCATTTCCACCAGAGTGGTATAGTGCTAGATAATAACCCTTTAACGCCCTGGCTGCTCAGTAGGCTTCTATGGCATGCTGCTGGGTCAGGGATTTGCACAATAGAAGCCCTACATACTTGTTTCACATTGAGCAAGTATAAAAGTAACGGTTACCACCGACAGGAATACACAGCAACCACAGCTCAGTCCTGAGGAGCAACCAGCAACGATCATGACCATGGGCAGGGTAGGTACTGGGAATGATCCATCCAAAAAAAAAAAACAACATTATTGCAAATGTATTAATTGTACTAATTAATTTCTCATTAGACAGTCATTAAAAAGCTTCTTGCTCCCTGTACTAACGAAGAACTGTTGTGCTTTCAGATCATCTTCTACGAGGACAGGAACTTCCAGGGTCGCCACTATGAGACCAGCAGCGACTGCCCTGAGCTGACCTCCTACCTGAGCAGGTGCCACTCCTGCAGGGTGGACAGCGGCTGCTTCATGGTCTACGACCGTTCCAACTACATGGGAAACCAGTGGTTCATGAGGAGGGGCGAGTACGCTGACTACATGAGCATGATGGGATGGAAAGACTGCATCAGGTCTTGCCGTATGATCCCCATGGTAAGTGCATCCGTCATACTGTGGTTCTACTCCGGGTGACAACCCCCAAAAAACTTGATATTAAGACATTCATTTGTTTTTATTCTCTCCAAAACAAACAGCACAGAGGCCAGTTCAGGATGAGGATCTACGAGAGGGAGAACTACGGTGGTATGATGCATGAGCTGATGGACGACTGCGACAACATCCAGGACCGCTACCGCATGTCCGACTGCCAGTCCTGCAACGTGATGGACGGCCACTGGCTGATGTACGAGCAGCCCCACTACAGAGGCAGGATGATGTACATGAGGCCCGGAGAGTACAGGAGCTTCAGGGACATGGGCATGAGTGGCATGAGGTGGATGAGCATGAGGCGCATCATGGACATGTAAAAACACCTGTGTAGAATATGTCTAAATATGCCAAAATAAAAAAACTTTTTTGACAAAATGTTTCTATCTGTCTGTCATTTAATATTAATTTAGAACACGATTGGGCAGCCATTCCTGCATCATGTGACCAGGACTTTCAAATGATTATTAGCACACACCACCGACATACTTGCCATGTTTTTATATATTTTTATGTCAGAAAAAATCCTTTAAATATGTGAAACAATACAGAAAAGTACTTGGTGCACGCAGTACATACACAGAATGACAGCACATTTGCTGGTTAGTAAAACTACAAAGTACAAGATTAAAAATAGTAGTAACCATCCTTTTGGCACAAACTTTTTTGCAATTTAAAGTCACCCCTACTTTTGGTTTTTACATTATTTATATCATGTATAGCTTAAAATGAGCTAGTAGTAAAAACATTAATAAAATAAATGATGACAATGAAAGACATCTTTCAATGGGATCATTTCTGTTTTAATGACAGTAGGGGTAAAACAATTCTTTAACACAAGCACAGCAAACATTTTCAGTTGATTCTAAGGCAGGACATTGACCCAACACACTTTAATGAACACCAGACTTTGCCCTAAATAATGAACAGAAAGTATAAAAGAAAGTGGTGGATTTTATCATTTGTTCTGTAACCTAAGTTAGATTTAGGCCCAGTAATATAAAACAATATGATATCATCATGGAATAATGCTTTTAAAGATCTTACTGTGTTGGGGGGAATAGCACTGCTTTGGCCCAATGATTTTGATGACCCCTTGACCTTTACTACAGGGCCTCTGTCAGTTCAGAATTGCACCTCACCAACACTGATTTATATTGTCCAGAGTATGAATCCAAACGCTTTTGTTGACCCTGACCTTTGCTGACCTTTTCTCTGGCACCACCATCAGCCCACACAAAATATTAAAATCTAATTGGCTGACAAATTTTATTGAGCACAATTATGCAACTCAAACTTTAAATTTGCATTTAAGTCACATAAACTAACTGTAACTAATTGCTATGAAATTTACTGAGCACATTCTAGCACCACCTTCAGGGAATCTTTACGCAATTACGTTGTAATTTCTTGTTGAAAGCATTGCCCCTACTCTGAGGAGGTCTTGCCGTACGAATCCCCATCGAAGCATATTCATTCTCTAGATAGTATTTTATTCAGATATCTTTGAATGGTTGTTCGAGCTTTTAGAGGATCCTACAGGATGAGGATCTATGAGAGGGAGAACTTTGGAGGTCCGATGCATGAGCTGATGGACGACTGCGACAACATCATGGACCGCTACCGCATGTCCGACTGCCAGTCCTGCCACGTGATGGACGGCCACTGGCTGATGTACGAGCAGCCCCACTACAGAGGCAGGATGATGTACATGAGACCCGGAGAGTACAGGAGCTTCAGGGACATGGGCATGAGGTTCATGAGCATGAGGCGCATCGTCGACTCTTGCAACCAAATTTTCAATAAATTCCACTAAATAAAGTTATCCACTCTTCTACTTTGACTTTTTGTTTCAGTTTTTTTTTTAGGCCTGGACAGCACAAAACGAGTGCAACTTTGCACAGCGAGGGTTTAAGGAGGGACAATAACACATTTCCAACACTTAAGGAGAACTAGTATCATGCGGAGTCTACAGGTGATTGCTGGGGTGGAGATGGGATTGATTCAATTCTTTATGAGAGGAGTGTTGCTTTCTGTGAGTAGTTTGGCAATAGCTGCTAAGAGTGTGCAGAACATTGACACTTTATTTTATTAATCGTGCTTTCATGACGTCTACATGGTTGAGTGTCGTTAGTTATTAATACTGGCTCTGCTTGAACTTGCTAGTTTTTGAGCTAATGTTCAGTTTCATTGTTCTGGGCAGAAGCTCACTATCTTTAAAGCTTGTAAAGCCTGTACAGTCTATTTGAATCAGAGCTCTTCATACAGGAAGTGAAGCATTCTGCCACTTTTTGTAGTTCCACTCGTGCCCTCTTTCCACCAAATTAGCTCTGGTTCTTGAAGGATTCTTGGAACCAGCTCGCATTTCCACCAGTTTTGAGCAGAACCATTGTAATCAAGGATGCATCATCAACAGAGGGCGTTGCACAGTGCACAACGAAGGTAAACAGTAGGAGCAAGATGGCGGTTCGCATTGATTACCTGAAAGCTTTTGTTCTGTTATTACAGATATTTGTTTTTATCCAAAAAAACAAGCACGGACTAACTATTAATGATAAGAAGACGTAGAAGATTATAACCATAGTAGACCATAGACCATTGTTGCCTTCTCCATCCTCTCTTTCCAACCTGTAGAATATGGCACATCCACTCATGTCGTCACGGTTCGCACTTCAGGTCGTTTGAACTTCTGTTGATGCAACTTTCTCATCACCACACACACCAGATTTAAAAACTCCAGTATACTCCGATTTACCTGGCCGTGATAGGCATAATCAGCATTTTGTGAACTTGTTTGGCAACGGCTTGAACGTAACGGATATTCTTTTATATGTAAACGTTCTGCACTCCAGCTTTAAAACACCTAATATTTCCATTTTGAATTCTGTAAAATTATTAGCAAACAATTTCACAGTATTCTCCAGGTGTTTTCACACCTAACCTGTTTGGTTCGATCAACCAATTTCCTTCACTAACACCAGCTCCAGGGAGGAGTGCTGTGTTAGTTGATAGTTGATATTTCCAGCCTTCAGGGGTGACTACATGTCCATTTCAGATGACAATAAAATAACTCACTTTCCTACAAATGATGGCTATTGTGGTTTTGTTTGAAAAGCCTTTTGTCCAATGAATATTTAGTGTAGTGAAATGTAAGCTTGTTGGCTCCTATTGTTTTAGGGGAATCAAAAAGTGAGATACAGCTGTAATTGAAGTAACTGTGGCTTTTAACTGTAGCCTATTAATAGAATCAATAGTTTAGACTGCACATGTAACAGTCTCATATATAACCAAATAAACTGCTAAACCATTTATTTTTTTAAATATGCTCTATTCTTGTAAAAGGAAAATTCTGTTCAGAGGTTGTGACCCTGTTGGTATATGGGTAAGCAACTCAAAACTATAGGCTTCTATAGTAGGCTGCTGGGTCAGGGCTTTGAACAATAGAGGGGCACACAGTCTTTGTCTCTGGCCAGGTATAAATGTAACTTGTCCAGACAGGCAGGGTATCAGTTCAAACACAGTTCTCTGAGAGATCTGGGAAACCACTGCAATCAACATGGGCAAGGTAAGAAAAAATGATTTCATCAACATTAATTTGCCCACAAATTTGTAATGGGACAGTGTAAGTATGACTTTGGTCATTAAAAACCCTTTAATGCTTTTTTTCCAGATCATCTTCTACGAGGACAGGAACTTCCAGGGTCGCTCCTATGAGTGCATGAGCGACTGTTCCGACATGACCTCCTACCTGAGCAGGTGCCACTCCTGCAGGGTGGAGAGCGGCTGCTTCATGGTCTACGACCGTCCCAACTACATGGGAAACCAGTGGTTCATGAGGAGGGGCGAGTACGCCGACTACATGAGCATGATGGGATGGAGCGGTGCCATCAGGTCTTGCCGTATGATCCCCATGGTAAGCATTTAACAGCATTTATCATACTGTGGTTCTACTACAGGTAACAGCAACAACAAAACTTGATATTAATATGTTGTTATTCTCTCCAAAAAAACAGCACAGAGGCCAGTTCAGGATGAGGATCTACGAGAGGGAGAACTACGGTGGTATGATGCATGAGCTGATGGACGACTGCGACAACATCCAGGACCGCTACCGCATGTCCGACTGCCAGTCCTGCCACGTGATGGACGGCCACTGGCTGATGTACGAGCAGCCCCACTACAGAGGCAGGATGATGTACATGAGGCCCGGAGAGTACAGGAGCTTCAGGGACATGGGCATGAGTGGCATGAGGTGGATGAGCATGAGGCGCATCATGGACATGTGCTAATTGTACATTTTCACTTCAATAAATGATATAACTTTCTAAAATTTGGTGTCATGGTATTTAATTTAATTAATATAACCTTTTTTGAAAAGCAAAATTTCACAAATTACAAACATTTAAGCATTATGTTGAAAGATGGTTGATTTAATTCCTCTACCATAATGTCCACCACAGTCCCACTACAAGACAACACTTTATGTTTAAAAAATAATCTGGTAACAAATGTACAAAGCCAAAAGAAAGACATAAATCATAATATACTATTTAAACATCTACATCATTTCTGGTAACATGTGCTTATGTACAAAAAGTTCAAATCAACTGTGCATTAAGTAGCAGAATAAACAAACTAATTTACACGAACTGTGTAACTTCGCAGAATTACGATGGAGGATTAAACCACTGAGCCACTTTTCCGTAAAAGTCATACCAGCAGTCTGACTAGAACAGACCTAGAACTTCCAACACGACAGCAGTCTTGTTGCTGGATGCTGTCACATAAACGGAAAGACTACAGCAGGTGCATCTTGCTCTGTCTTAAGAGCGCTGTTATAAATTTGTCATTAAATTGTAATTTCTTATGCACAAATATAATATAATAAATAGATAAATAGTTTAAACCACAAAATACTGTGAATAAGCCAATTTTAAGTTGTTGAGGTCATTCTTCTAATGTCAGATCAGTCTATAAAATGTGTTGTCATTTGTTTAGTTTTCTCCTTGAGGTGCAGGGCGATAATGAGACAATCAATGTTCATAATTGTTATTATTAATTTCTTTACACCATGAGAACAAATAAGAATTAGGAGATGATCTATGATATTTTTACATTTTCAACTATAATATGTATTGGGTAGATTGAGGGTTAGAATGAAAGAGTGGAAGTGATCAAGCAATGCCATTAAATTCTTTGCGGAAAAATAAGCCGTAAAGCTAAGCGTTGAGCTAACTGTACTCTCGCTTGCCAACCAACTACTGGGTCTTTGACATATTGGGTCTACTTTTCAAAGACAATGCAATTACTAACAAAAGTGCCGACTCCAGGGTTCACACATCCTCCAACTCTATACAAAACTAAGATGATTCCCAAATGTCTTAGCAGTGGTTAGCTAGCTAGTTGGCTAGCTGAAAGACATAGCATGTAAGGCAACTTTGGAGTTACCATAACAAGTATTTCTCCTTGTTTGGTAGATCTAGTCATCTCCCGTAACCTCCCGTCCTTGCACCAAGCTGACACATACCGGACCAGTTTCTCTGAATGCAAAGAGAAATTGATATCAACGCTCCCAGCCAACTCCGAACAAATTAGCCGCCATGCCCACGGGAACATATTTTGAGTTGGGGGTGCTGTACTTGGAGGGGATAGGGTGGTGTCAACGCGTAAAAAATATAATGAGAGCACTGCTTACCGATTGGCTCTGACAAAAGGGCTATCGTAAGCATAGTCGGGTCAGAGTCGAGGGAAGCTCGCTCGTTTGCCTGTTGCCTTGACGAGAGCCAAGTTTCTGTCACTGCAAGTAATGGCGAGTATTGTAACTAATTCCTAAACCTTTAAGGTGTGCTCTCGTTCTGGTTTTCCAATACATAAGTAATACATGTGTGTAGAAACATAATTATCTCCAATAATTTGTGAATAAACTTTCAGTTGAACTGTTACTGAGCAATTGATAAATCATGCCCATTTACTGCACGGCGGCAGCACATAATAACAAACCAGCATTCTTACCTTGTGCTGCAGTCATAACACTCCAAATGTGTTTTTGCGCTCCGGGGTGACACTGATGAAAGTTTTCATCATGGCATGAATATCCAACTCTGCAACGATGTCTCCGTGTACATGGATCAGGGTCAGATGTGTTAGTCTCTTTTGGGACATGCAGGTTTTAAGGCGTCTGAGGGTTGAGAAAGTTCTCTCCGAAGAAGCAACAGA
Organism: Macquaria ambigua; assembly: GCA_008360985.2. Lineage (NCBI taxonomy): Eukaryota > Metazoa > Chordata > Actinopteri > Centrarchiformes > Percichthyidae > Macquaria > Macquaria ambigua. Next base: position 129,918 of record VMKM01000945.1, on the reverse strand, counting down.
GATCGGTAGGCACATGCAGAGTTTTGTTAGATTCTCTACTTCTCCAAATAGAGCTCTGGTTTGAGGGTGCAGGTTGGAGAGATGTGAGGCAACCTCTTGTATTGTCTCACATGGGGAATTGGCCCCTTTACAAACATCTCCCAACATCTGGAGCTGAAGGTGCAATCGGCCTCTGTCTAGCTCTTTGGGAAGCTGAAGAGACTGTGCGTCAAGTTCCGATGATAGTCAACTGTTTGCTGCATCAATTACGGTCTTCTCCCTGAATGCCGCTGTTTTCATTCCGCTCTGATCGAATCTCCTGGTGAGTTCAGACTGAACCAAGTCCAGAGCTTCATAAAACTCAGCTCTCAATTTTAGTTCACCTGTTGCCTGTGACAACGCTTCAGGGCCGACTGCATGGTGATAGCGGGCAGGTGTTCTGCTTACCCTGGGCTCAGCATCTGGCATCATCAGACCATTCTGGGTGGCGCACACTTTCACCTTGTCTACCATTTCAGCCACCACATTGTCATCTCTCAGTGCCCCTACTCTGACCTTGAGCAGGTTCACACACTCAATGGCACCAAGAGCACTTGACTTTTTGCTCTGCAGGCTCCTTGCTACAGTTTCACAGCAGCGCTGAATTGCTTTGGTGCGCACACACCATCTCGTTGGGAATAGTCCTAAAATGTTGACAATGATGTCATCGCAGCTGTTTCAAAGAGCTGTTTGCGTTTTGCTGATTCTTTGATAACACCTGCAACACCCTGCACGAAGTTTAACCCCTCAGCTACTAGGCTCACCTCACGTGCAACTTCTTGCAGCACAAGGTCCAGGGAGTGGTTGCTGCAATGAACATACAAGGACTGAGGGCATATTTCCTTCAGTCACGCCTGAACACCGGACAAGCGGCCCGACATGTTATTTGCACCATCAAAACAATATCCTTGAAGGCGATCCAAAGAGATGTTCAATCTCACAAAGATGTCTTTCAAACACCTAAACAGTGTTTCTGCAGTTGTGTCAGGGCTCGTGTAAAATCCTAAGAACTCGCAGTGAGACTCAAGATTGCTGTCAACAAATTGAAGATTGCATGAGAATTGTTCCGTAGCGCTGATATCCGTGGTGCTGTCGGCTGTCAGTCCATAGAACGGGCAGTCTGATGCACGAGTTACTATGTCCCTTTGAACAGCATGACCAAACAGTTCGATTATCTCATTCTGTATAGTGTCGGACATCCAATTATCCCTCCTCGTTATCCACTCTCTTTCTTTGGGTAAATTATATGTCCGTTCCAGCATCAACTCATAGAGTACACCATCACGAGTTGTGTCACCCCTAAAAGGGATTCCCTTTCGTCCCAGGAATGCCATGGTACGAAACATTATCTCCAGCACATTCCTTGCTGTTTGCTGGTCTTTGGCTGTGATATCAGACAGCAGAGCGCTTATTGGCATTTTCTCTAATCCGGCAAGAGTGCGAATGGCATCGTTATGAATGGCCGATTTCTCGTGCAAACTGAATTTTGCAGAGGCCTTGCGCCAGTTGAAAAATCCTTTCTCAACGAAAAGCCTATCTTTAACGTTACTCCCATGCTGATGGGAAGCCACCAGTTTTTTCTCCAAAGCCTGGATACAGGCGAAACAGAAAGCGCAATCTTTCTCTATGTCATAATGTATCCACCTCCATTTGTCAAACCACTGAGGCTGAAAAGAACGGGAAAAATCCTCATCTCCAAAACGTCTACCTGGAAATGTGTGGTCCTGTGGCTAGCAGCACTGAGTTGACGTTGTTGAGCGCCGCCGCCCTGGTCTGGTTAGCATTTGTGCAGGTAGGGGCAGTGCTGGTGCTGCTAGCTTGGTTAACGTTAGCTCCCTCGTTGTCTGTTGCTAGCAGGGTTGCTGTGGGAGTGACAGTTGTGGTTGTAGAGCTAGAGGTGCTGTTGCTACTTCTTTCAGTTTCAGTTGCTGAGTTTTCTGCCTCAGATCTATTAGCCTTTTTAGCCTGTGATGGAATTATAAAGAAATCCGCAATGCGCTTTTGTGCCATGTTGTAGTAGCTAACTTCTGCACAAGCAGTCAAACTGTTGACCCGGGAAAGTTCTCACCACTATTCATGCATGAGCGGCGCCCAGGCGAAAATGGCAGATTCATTCTGATCAAATTGTGTTTATTTTCTTACCAAGTTATAAAATCAAATTACATTAAGTAACATGGAGGAGGTTAACATCAATAATTAATCCATTAATTAAAATAAATGTATGTAATTTTAAATTATGGTTGTAGTTTGTCTAGATTTCACTAGGGGGTGCTGCAGCACCCTCCGCACCCCTATTTCCCGCGGCCCTGTTAGCCGCCCAACATGTGGAAGTAATAGAACGTTATTAGTAAGCATAATGTAATTACTGAATTTTAAACTACTCTGATAAAAGTTATCACCTTACTGTAACATGTTATGTTATGCATTAGTGCCAAATGCTGGTGGTAGCAAAGGATTTTGGAGGTTTGTCTTTTTTTGCTTTTCGAAATCACAAGAATAAAGTACAATGAATGAATTTCACTGCTGTGTAAGCTGCTAAATAGTGAGCTTGCCTGGCTAACTAGCTTACTAAACTCCATAATAATTTACGAGGACAAGCTAGGTGTAGCATAACATTAACTAACTACATTATCTATTGGGCTTACAAAAGTCCTAGGAGTTAGCAATGAAGCCAGTCCCGGATGCTTACTATGGTAGAATTTACAAACATGTTAGCAACCTTCGTGTTGATTTGGGGATTTTTAGATAAATCTCAAAATCCTTTCTCTTGTGAAGGCAAAACATTGAAAAATACTTTCAATACAGTTAATATCTTGTCATTGTGTGGCTTTTTCAAATATGTTTGCTATAGTTAGCGTTCAAACAAGGATTATGTTAAAAAGAACACTCTGATGTTACACACATTTTTCCCGATAAATAATCCTAGGACAAGGCTAACTAGCCGTAGCCTATTCTACAATACAAGAACAATACTGCTCCTTTATTTCCATGTCTTCCACATGAATCATCAACTGTTGAGGATACTGACCTTTTACCTGGGTACTGTAAGCTTTGGCCTGTCTTCTTAGCATCATTACTGTGCTAAGTTAGCTTGATATAGTGTTTATAGCCATCAAGTGCATACTAAGGCTCCCTTCATCTTTTTATGAAACAGTCTTTTTTCAGTGCTTTACACAGTTTGATGTACTGTACCTCAAGCACATTTCTTCGGATACTTACACAAACACAACAAAACAATTTTTACACAACATGTCCAAATGGTTCATTAATCCCTAATCTGGTGTCCTTCTCCTTTAAGTAGTTTGAAGGTGAAAAACTATCTTCATCCACACTGTGACAGTATCATATATAGACTATAATCTTTATTAGCTTGTTCCAGCTCATGATGAATCTGTTGTTTTCACACTGCATTATTCAAACCCTAGACTCCATGTGAAATATCTTTTGTCTTGAGGATAATTTTATACACATTTCCTCAAAATTCAGCCTGACGTATTTGGTATCTGGGATCTCCACTAGAATTTAATTTTGACCAATATTTGGCTATAATGCATACGTTTGTACTGGCTGCCCAGCCAGAGGGAGAGTATCCTTGTCAAAAGTGCATGATACACTTTCAGACTGAGACTTTGCTGAGCTCCCCAATATATCTTAGTAACTTGGATAGATGGCCTGGAAATAGATACAGTATGACAGAAGAGATATAGACAGAGTTTTAAAAAATTCAGTTTACCTTCACAATGAGGGTATATATGCAGTATATAAACATTTAATAAATGGTTTATAACACACTGTAATGTAGTTATAAGCAGATATAAGTGTTTGTATTTACAACTATAACTCCTGTGGGCACCCACAAGCGGAGACTGGTGTATAAAATATGTCTTCATAGAAGAAGTTATCATTGTTAACAAATACCGTACATTAATAAACACTTAAATGTCCTGCGTGGCTCTACGAACAGCTGGATAAACAAGTTTTGTCCGTATAGATGTGCATTAAATACTGGCATGTCCGACTATTGTGGTCCCACAGAAGCATACTCGTGTCAATACATTGTCCACTTACCAATCAGAGGGCCATAGAGTGTGTTTTGTAATGTGTAAAAGAGACTATTGTTGGTTACTCTGTATTGTAACTTCAAAAAATGTTCATTGTATTGGCCTCCCTATGGAAAGGTCCATTCTAAAGACTTCTAGGGGATCCAGTCACATGGAAATGTGACAAATGCCCCTCTATAGGCCTCTATACCATGTTGCTGGGTCAGGGGTTTTCACAATGGGAGCCACAGATTCTTTGGGTTTGGTCAGGTATAAAAGTAACAGTTAAAACAGGACCAGCATCAGTGTAGCAGCAACACAGTTCTCTGAAGAACTAACACAACAATCATGACCATGGGCAAGGTAAGCACCCTGACCTCACCAACTACTTTTGACTGATTATCAAGTATATGGATATAATTTTTTAGCCTAAATTCTTATTCATTACATTTTGTCCGTTTTCAGATCATCTTCTACGAGGACAGGAACTTCCAGGGTCGCTCCTATGAGTGCATGAGCGACTGCTCCGACATGACCTCCTACCTGAGCAGGTGCCACTCCTGCAGGGTGGAGAGCGGCTGCTTCATGGTCTACGACCGTTCCAACTACATGGGAAACCAGTGGTTCATGAGGAGGGGCGAGTACGCTGACTACATGAGCATGATGGGATGGAAAGACTGCATCAGGTCTTGCCGTATGATCCCCATGGTAAGTGCATCCGTCATACTGTGGTTCTACTCCGGGTGACAACCCCCAAAAAACTTGATATTAAGACATTCATATGTTGTTATTCTCTCCAAAACAAACAGCACAGAGGCCAGTTCAGGATGAGGATCTACGAGAGGGAGAACTACGGTGGTATGATGCATGAGCTGATGGACGACTGCGACAACATCCAGGACCGCTACCGCATGTCCGACTGCCAGTCCTGCAACGTGATGGACGGCCACTGGCTGATGTACGAGCAGCCCCACTACAGAGGCAGGATGATGTACATGAGGCCCGGAGAGTACAGGAGCTTCAGGGACATGGGCATGAGTGGCATGAGGTGGATGAGCATGAGGCGCATCATGGACATGTAAAAACACCTGTGTAGAATATGTCTAAATATGCCAAAATAAAAAAACTTTTTTGACAAAATGTTTCTATCTGTCTGTCATTTAATATTAATTTAGAACACGATTGGGCAGCCATTCCTGCATCATGTGACCAGGACTTTCAAATGATTATTAGCGCACACCACCGACATACTTGCCATGTTTTTATATATTTTTATGTCAGAAAAAATCCTTTAAATATGTGAAACAATTCAGAAAAGTACTTGGAGCACGCAGTACATACACAGAATGACAGAGGTTGCACATTTGCTGGTTTCTAAAGGCACGCAAACTACAAATATCTGAGTACAACGTTAACAATAGTAGCAACCATCATTTTGGCACAACCTGTTTTGTGGTTTGAAATCACCATAACTTTACATTTTTACATTATTTGTATAAAGCATAGCTTAAAATGAGTTAGTAGTAAAACATGAAATAAAATCAATGATTACAATGAAAGACATGTCTTTTAATCGGATCATGACAGTAGGGGTAGAGTTAATGACGTGAGAATCCATCTTGCCAGGCTTCAAGTTATGCACTTATGCATGAAACACAGTGGTTTGGACCAATTAGTGTCTTATGAAGAACTACTGGCAAGACGACTGCGACTATTCATTCGAAAACAACGATGGCGGCTCCTAAGAGGTTAGCGTAGATGTTGCTATACCATCAGTTATATCAGAACTTCATTAAAAGAAGTCCAGAGAACGGCACGGAAGGCTTTTCGCGATGGAAAAGATGTTTTCACCCTTCTCCCGACTGGCTTGGGCTCTTCTACTACGTCATATGGCTTGTTGATCTGATTGGTTGAAGTTAGCCCATGATAGACAGATGGTTCATCCAATCACCTGCCAAGGATTTTTTGAAAGTGCCTGTCTGCCCTTTTCCAAACAGTTTCCAAGAATGACTTCTCAGATGGTTCTGTGTAACAAACCACCTGGCGGTCAGGTTAGGTTAGGGTAAAGTTACATCATAACAGATTTACAAAACAATTCTTTAACACAATCACTATGTTTGTTTAGTGCTGCACAGCAAAAAGAAAGTTCCTCTTTCTAAGGAAGGAAATTGAACTAACACATTTTAATGAACCCTAAAGAATGAACAGAATGTATGAAAGAAAGTGGTGTTCTAGACTAAAAAAACATTTTATCATTTGGTCTGTAACCTAAGTTAGATTTAGGCCCAGTAATATAAAACAATATGATATCATCATGGAATACACAGAATAATGCTTTTAAAGATCTTACTGTGTTGGGGGGAATAGCACTGCTTTGGCCCAATGATTTTGATGACCCCTTGACCTTTACTACAGGGCCTCTGTCAGTTCAGAATTGCACCTCACCAACACTGATTTATATTGTCCAGAGTATGAATCCAAACGCTTTTGTTGACCCTGACCTTTGCTGACCTTTTCTCTGGCACCACCATCAGCCCACACAAAATATTAAAATCTAATTGGTTGACAAATTTACTGAGCACATTATGCAACCCTAGTAGATTAACCTTTTCCAAATCTGCATTTAAGTTATATTCTAACTGGCTGGTTGCTATGAAATTTTCCGAGCACATTCATTTTAGAGATTTTAGCACCACCTTCAGGGAAGTGTTGGGTTGAAGTTGGATGAGGTGACAAATTCCAAATTTGTTTTGTCGCTTCATTTATTTCACTCACATTTAAAACAAAACCCACCACCGTCTCTTTTGCATTTGTGTTTCCTGTATTAGTTACTGTTGTGTTTTTTTGTATTAGCAGTCAGGGTCCAAAATTAACGTTTTGGTCTATCTGTCAATAGCTGGTAAACTGAAGAAATTTACTGGCCAAAATATTTGTCAACCAGCCATGAAACTGCATAACTACATTTCTGTGAAGCACCACTTCTCTGTAAATTTTCTTTCAACCGTACCTCCACCACGCTCTTCATTTTTCCTATTAGGTTGATCTAGTCCGGCAATGTGCTGCGACGATGGACAGTGAGGGTCAATCAAAGAATTGCGATACAATTATTGACGGTCATATGCTGCATGCTGCCACCACCAGTGTGCAGAGTCGATGCAAAACAAAACATGGTCAATCAACTTATATGTTGTAGTGATGAGAGTTTGTAGTGAATTAGGCCTATTACAACACATAAAAAACACATATTACAAAACAAACAAGCTCATTATCTTAAAAGTTTTACATTTTGGGAAATACACATTCGCTTTCTGGCTCCAGAGAGCGAATAAGTAGATTTTCCAAAATGTCAAACCATTCCTTTAATACCATGTCAGCTTAATTTATGTACATGTCACAGTGACCAATTTCTCACGTTGGTTACTGTTAGATTCCATGACTCAATAAGGTTTATCCAAAATGATGTGACTCAAAACACAAAATGTATCAACAAGTGTATGATTCATATTTGTAAATTGCAATTGATTATTTATGTTTATGTTAAACAGTATGTGGTAAACACTATGTATTTCTTTGCTTTTCTGGATTGTAAATGTGTAAATGGTTTAATAACATGTATCCTATATGACTCGAAGTGAAATAAAAACTCTTAACTTTGTACTAAATGCATCTCTGTTGTTTATCAAACTGTTAACACTATGCAATCATAGAGTATCTCTTGATTAGACTTATTAATTTACAGTAAGGTAAAGTAAAGGTGATGAAATATTTGTTCTACCTCTGAATTTCTCATTAAAGAACAAACATATTCTGTATTTTGTGTGTGGAACCTAAATTACTTTTCTCTTCATGCAGTAATGTAATTTACTACAAGTTACTACAAGCACTTCTGTCACTACTATCAATTTAACACTTCTATGATGGGCTGCTCAACAGAGCCAAATCCAGTGTGTCACATAATACACATAAAGCATATTCTAACTAATTCTGAAGCGTATGTGTGTGTGTAACAAATGTATTACACCAAAGCTCAAATCAAATAAACAAATACAGAAAATATATGCACCATACAGGTCATACACAGTTTTTAACAGTCACATGGGCCAGCCTATTCACATGTTACAGGCACTGTTGGGAATGCTTTCTATAATGAGAGAAACGGCCTTTCTAAAGACTGCGAGGTAACCTCTGCATTATATGGGCTTCAATAGTAAGTTGCTGAGTAAGGGGTTCTCTGAGGGGGGCCACTGATTTGTTACGTTTGGTCAGGTATAAAAGGAAGGGGTTAAACCAGGTAAGAAGGCAGTTCAGGAGCAACAGCACATCTGTAGCCAACATGAGCAACACCAGCATGAACATGAGGGGCAAGGTACTTTTAAAAATCTTTTTGTAGTAAGCAGAAATTACTGTTTGCAAAATTAGATCAACGTTTTCACCTTGCTACTTCTGTTTTATAACCATTACTATTCACTTTTTTTCAGATCATCTTCTACGAGGACAGGAACTTCCAGGGTCGCTCCTATGAGTGCATGAGCGACTGCTCCGACATGACCTCCTACCTGAGCAGGTGCCACTCCTGCAGGGTGGAGAGCGGCTGCTTCATGGTCTACGACCGTTCCAACTACATGGGAAACCAGTACTTCATGAGGAGGGGCGAGTACGCCGACTACATGAGCATGATGGGAATGAGAGACTGCATCAGGTCTTGTCGTATGATCCCCATGGTAAGCATAATATGATTGTGATTTGTTGTGTTGTGTTTCGACTCCACACCGATGTAAACTCTCCAACTGTTTTTCAATTTACAGCACAGAGGCTCTTACAGGATGAAGATCTACGAGAGGGAGAACTACGGCGGTCAGAGTTACGAGCTGATGGACGACTGTGACAACATCATGGACCGCTACCGCATGTCCGACTGCCAGTCCTGCCACGTGATGGACGGCCACTGGCTGATGTACGAGCAGCCCCACTACAGAGGCAGGATGATGTACATGAGGCCCGGAGAGTACAGGAGCTTCAGGGACATGGGCATGAGTGGCATGAGGTGGATGAGCATGAGGCGCATCATGGATTCCTGTTATTAGAGCAACTAAATGTTCACTGAATGTATCAAATGCCACTAAATAAAGCCATTGCTGCTTATTACTACTTTGACTTTTGTCAAGCTTATTGCACAACTGTCACAATGAAATATTATACAGTATTATACCATACAATATATAATGGGTCATGAAATTCAATATATTTGATATTTTGAATTTGGCTCTACATTTTACGGTTAAACCCAAAAGACGAAGGCTTACAATTGATTATGAAAGAAGTATTAATATTCTGGGTATTTAACATTATGGGCTACAGATAATCAGAAAATGACAAATGAAATCAAAATTAGGCTATTAAATTGTCAAAGCAAGGTAAACATTCTATTTAGTATTACATATTCCCAGTGGTGGAGGAAGTATTCAGATCATTTATTTAAATAAAAGTACTAATACCACACTGTAAAAAATATTCCTTAGATTATTATCACTCATGCATTAATGTAAAAGCAGAGTTTTACTGTTGTAGTTAGTTGAGGTGGAACTAATTTTAACTATTTTGTAGGACTGCAACTAATGATTATCTTCATTATGGATTCATTTGCTGATTATTTTCTCGATTAATTGATTGTTTGGTTTATAAATATTAAGAAAATAGTGGTAAATGGACATCACAATTACCCAGAGCCCAAAGTGACACCTTCACAATGCTTGTTTTTTCCAACCAATAGTCCAAACCTCAAAAGTATTAAAGTAAATTAAAATAATTAAAAGGAAAATATTTGAGAAGCTGGAACCATGAAAATGACTAAACAATCATCAAAGATGCCAACTAATATTCTGCCAGTCGATTAATCGTGTAAAGGGTGTAGTTCAGACTCAAACCTAAATGACAGAACACAAAGACAGAATGCGTGCGGACAAAGTGGTTTACTCAAGTCCAAAAACAGGCAAGGGTCAAAATCCAGGTAATCAGTCAATAAGGCAAACAAATCCAACAAGGGGCAGGCAAGGGAATCTAAAGTCCAAGAATCAGGCAAAAAGGTCAAAACAGGCAGGTCAGGCAAAACAGGAATCAAAATGCGGGAAAGCTAGGCAAAGCACACTAGACCATCTGGCAACTGGCTGGGGAAAAGTTGCTAGTATATAGGTTGCTAGGCTGATGAGGAAATGGGAAGCAGTTGAGTGAGTGGGAGGGGAAGCAGACTCTCCTTGACTGGCTTGGAGACGTGAAAGGTTGGGTGGATTCTCATGGATCGAGGGAGACGGTGGCGGACTGCAGCTAGGTTGATGATCTTAAAGATAGGAAACAGGCACATAAAGCATGGGGCCAACTTCCTGGACTCTACTTGGAGAGGAAGGACCCGTGTAGATAGCCAGATATTCTGTCCCAGGGTGTAGCGGGGAGCAGGAATGAGGTGTTGGTTGGCGCTCTTCTGGTAGCGTTCAGAGGTTCGGAGAAAGGAGGTGCGAGCCTGCATGCAGGTACAGCGGCAGCGGCAAATGAATGTTTGGACAGAGGGAACGCTGGCCTCTCGTTCCTGCTCCAGAAAGAGAGGAGGTTGGTAACCCAGGGAGCGCTGGAACGGGGAGAGACCAGTGGCAGAGTGGAGCTGCCACAGAACTGTAGTTCCAGATGAATTTGTGGTAGAAATTGGCAATGCCCAGGAAACATTGAAGCTCCTTACGTGAGGAGGGGATGGGCCAATCCATCACCGCCTTGACCTATGTTTCCAGCGTTGACGATGAAACCCAAGAAAGACACTTCTGAGACATGAAACTCACTTTTCAGCTTTGACAAAGAGCTGGTTCTCCAGAAGCCTCTGGAGAACGCTTCTCACATGCTGCACATGTTCATGTTCAGATTTGGAGAAGATGAGAATATCATCAAGGTACACAAAAACACAAGTATTGAGTAGGTCCCTGAGAACATCATTAACCAACGCCTGAAATGCATTCAACCCGTCATGTAGCTAACACTAGCCACTTGAGCTAGCTAATGTTTGTTGTTTATGCCACATAAAATATTTCTCTAATCATGCCTTGTCGTGCTAGCCTTTTGTCGGTTTATACGGCAACAACTCACAAGGAACACTTTGTTGATCCAATCACTGAGCTTCAAATTCTGTTTTGTGCACCGCTAACAGCAAGCGCAAGCTAAAGATCACTTTGTAGTGACTTAAAACAGTTAGCAGTTTAAGTCAGTTCACTTAAATTCCTGTCAAATGTTAGATGATTTCAGTAACTATGGTTCAGTGTTTTGTTCCTGACTACAACAATTGAGAATTTGCTATAACGTTAGCTCTGATTCACGCCTCTGACTGGCTCCTTCTCCATAGGAATGTTGGTAGAGGCTTATGTGAGTATGAAAGTATTTAGAGCTATTTGCCATACTAACACTGATGGAAAAAACAAGACTTCTCGTTTGGAATAATTCAAACTAATGGCCATAACATAAACCTACAGTATGTTAAATTATCAAGGAGAATCTTGTGTTTCTATGTCGAAGTAACATTAGGTGGGTTTCCATCCATCTGTTTTTATGCACATTTTCAATTTGCGCTTTAAAAAAAGAAGAGTAAACACGAAATTAGAAAAAAGCTGAAAATAGTGCAAAAAAAAGGTTTCATTAATAAATGAAACAAACATAAATGTCATATTTCCATCGTGTTTTCTACATTTGTTCCACCATTTGAGCTTTGACTGGAGCTCTATTAATAATGTCATCTAGTTGCACCCTCTTCTTCTGCAATGGTATTATGGCATCTGACTGGAGAATTAGCGCCACCTACTGCTTATGTTGATGAACCAACTCCCAATATTTGCATAACAGTAGTGGATGGAACATTTGCGCTACATTTGGATGAAAACCTGGCTATACAGAAAACTTCCAGAACCACCAGCTCTTATTTAACTTTTTACAGTAACATATACACAGTTCATTATATATTTTTGTTAAGAAAATGCAAAATATGACATTTCTTTTAATTTATTTGTAATATGTTAATACTAAACAGGGCCTCATGGGATAGCCAGTATCTCCAATAATATAAGAATCATGCAAAGACAATGTTAAAACTAAAATAAACATTGTTAGCTGATTTTTAAACACCAAATCACGCATCAGAGCATATTCATACTACTATAATTAAATTATTTGAGGTCAATCTTTATCACTTACTGTATTTTTTTAGTCTTTGGATAAGTTTGATAAATTGTATAATGTTTGCTGAATATTTTTGAGTTTTCTAAGTTTGAGTTAAATCCTCATCAGATTCACAGTGATGTACTAAAATGTTTAAACATCAGATGTTTATTATAGTGCATCGTACAGTACAGCAAGTATTATTACTATTATATATAATAAACAATTCAGACTGTTAATGTAACTTTAATTGAACTGCCTCTGGTATGACATAGCTAATACATTGAAACAGGCATAACAACCATAGAACTGAAAGAAAAAAAGGCTTTGTGTTACCTGATCAGCAGTAAAATTTCTAAGGTCTTCGAGGGCTGCAGTCATGTGGTTATACGACACAGTAACACAGGCCTGTACAGCGCTCTATACCATGTTGCTGGGTCAGGGGTTTAAACAATGGGGGCCCACTGATCCTGTAGGGTTTGGTCAGGTATAAAAGCAAGGGTTAAACCAGACAGGACAGCAGTGCAGCAGTAGCAGTAGCAACAGCAGCAGCTCACCTCTCTCACCTCTAAGTATGACCACTACTGACATGAGCATGGGCAAGGTAAGCTTCAGAATCATTTTAAACACAAATTACAAATAGCATGGCTGTTGTTATACATACAGAATATATAGTAGATCAAATTACGTCCATGCATTTAGACTAAACTGATGTATCCCTTGTTTTTCAGATCATCTTCTACGAGGACAGGAACTTCCAGGGTCGCTCCTATGAGTGCATGAGCGACTGCGCCGACATGTCCTCCTACCTGAGCAGGTGCCACTCCTGCAGGGTGGAGAGCGGCTGCTTCATGGTCTACGACCGTCCCAACTACATGGGAAACCAGTGGTTCATGAGGAGGGGCGAGTACGCTGACTACATGAGCATGATGGGATGGAGCGGTGGCATCAGGTCTTGCCGTATGATCCCCATGGTAAGTATTTAACAGCATTTATCATACTGTGGTTCTACTACAGGTAACAGCAACAACAAAACTTGATATTAATATGTTGTTATTCTCTCCAAAACAAACAGCACAGAGGCCAGTTCAGGATGAGGATCTACGAGAGGGAGAACTACGGTGGTATGATGCATGAGCTGATGGACGACTGCGACAACATCCAGGACCGCTACCGCATGTCCGACTGCCAGTCCTGCCACGTGATGGACGGCCACTGGCTGATGTACGAGCAGCCCCACTACAGAGGCAGGATGATGTACATGAGGCCCGGAGAGTACAGGAGCTTCAGGGACATGGGCATGAGTGGCATGAGGTGGATGAGCATGAGGCGCATCATGGACATGTGCTAGACAATTTCATCTTGAAATAAAAAATGAAAGACAAAACAAAAACTTGAGCATGTGGCTGTTTTTCTATTCTTTCATGTTTACAAAAAAAAAAAAGATTTTAGGTAATATACTGAATAAACAAGGAGGATTACTAATGAGTGTCAAAATATAAAGAGGTGTCCAAAGCAAGCATGGTCACAACATTACAGAAAATAATTTTCTTGCCACTTTTCACTTGGATAACAGTTCATTGCAGACACAACACACTGTAAAAACATACAGTACATTATCACATAAACATTGAAGAGTAAAGAAATAAATATTTGATTTATAAAAACCTTTGCATACATACATTCTGCAACAGATAATGTAAAAAAACATATTTGTTTACATAAATCACAATTAAGCAAATCAGAATTAAATTATAGAGGCATCAAAAATGTCTTTGCAAACAACAGGTTACATGCTATAAAGAGTACAAACAACATCCAGTTAAGATGCATAGTCTCCCTCTAAAATAAGTAAAAACAATACATTTAGATATATATAGTTCACTATTTACTGAGTGTGCTTTTTTGTATATCATTGTAATGATTATACTCCATACTGCACTCAGATTATTCCACAATGTAATGTATAAAATGTATATTGAATTGTAACCACCTTCAGGCATGCATTGTGCAAAGTAAGGTCAACTATTGTAATTGTGCAAACAGCTGATGATGTTATTGTGTGTGTGTGTGTGTGTGTGTGTGTGTGTGTGTTGCACTTTATACTTCTACTCAACTAAATGTCAGAGGGAAATATTGTAGTTTTTACTCCACTGCATTTATTTAATAACTGTAGTTCTCTATTGTATCGAGACTATCTCTCCACCGGCTACATATGTTCCATATGTACGGGAACTGATCCCTTGTAGCAGTTAACGTGGATACTTCTTTAAGACACACCACCTAGGTGGCCGCATGCGCTGGCATAAAAGGCCCAGGTGAGCATGCAATCACTGATTTTTTGATTTCCACTTGTGAGACTGAAGACGTGTGAGAGCAGAAGAACTCGTGGACTAACTTTGGGAGAATTAGAGACTTACCGCTGCGTAAGCAAGAGAGCTGGTCTGCAGGCCCCTCTTGGGTAAGCTGGTTTCCCGTTCTTCATATTGTAGAGGTAAGTATTTGAGAGGAGTACTGTAAGGTGTATTGCACGATTCGCTCTGTTAACGTGCTCAGGTACAGCCTGCTGTCGAAGCTGACCAAGTTGGCTGTGTAGTCGGCGTTCCTCTCTGTCCGGTAGAGCTGGAGCGGGTACTATACGACGTATTGCACGATTCGCTCTGTTAACGCGCCCAGGTACAGCCTACTGCCAAAGCTGACTGATCGGCAGGCGTAGTACGCCGTCTGTCTCCCCTCAAGGTAATTTACAGCGGCCGTAGCAACAGTTAGCTGTATACACATTCGTGGTTCGCCTGTGACGTCACTATGGCAAGCCGCATATATGCATACCGCTGGCAAGTTTTTCTGTCATGGTGCGCGTCGAATCAGGTCGACGCCCTGACGTGTACAGCTCCGAAGGTGCTCCTGTATTTGCAAGGGCTACTGGAGACAGATAAGTCACTCTCAACCCTTAGGGGCATGGTGGCGGCTATCAAGGCTGCCCGTGTGGGAGATAATAGGTTGGCCAAGGGCAACTGCAGCCTTATCTCCCAATTCCTGAAAGGTACCCAGAAGCTCACCCCGAATGCCAGGCGGCTGCCTGTCCCTACATGGGATCTCAGCCTTGTCCTGGATGCCTTGCAACAGGAGCCATTCGAGCCCCTGGAGACGGTTGACCTTAAATGGCTGTCACTCAAGGTGGCATTTCTCATTGCGGTGACGTCGGCAAGAAGAGTGGGGGAGTTACAGGCTCTGTCTATACACGAGAGCTGCTCTCGGTTCCTGCCAGATGATGCCGGGGTAGTCCTGCGTCCGAATCTGGCTTTCCTGTCTAAGGTTCTCTCGGACTTTCACCTTAACCAAACGGTGGAGCTGCGACCCCTCTGCCCTGCCCGGGAAGGGGGTGAGGGGGACATCTCCAGCATACGGAGGCCTTCAGGAAAGCACACCAGCTGTTTGTTTGCTTTCAGCCCCAGTGTCAGGGTCAGCCAGTGTCTAAGTCTAGGCTGTCCCATTGGGTTGTGGACACGATTCAGCAGGCATACAAAGAAGGCGGTGCTCCGACGCCGGAAAGGGTGAGGGCACACTCCACGCGGGGTGTAGCGACCTCCTGGGCCTTGTGGCGGGGCGCTGGCGTCTGGCGGTGTCACTGGCCGAGGTGTGTAGATATTCTTGAACATATTGTTTCACAAGGGGTTTTTTGTTGACACTTTTTATTTGAGCACTCTGGTCGTGGTGACATCTCATTTGAACGCTAGAGTCTGTGTCCTAGGGAGTATTTGAGGAGCTACTCCTTCTGTCTCCTCGGTCTCCTCGCGGTGTGCCTTAAAGAGTTCCCGTACATAATGGAACATATGTAGCCGGTGGAGAGATTGGAGAGATAGTCTCGAACGCTGGGTTACGTTGTAACCTTGGTTTTCTGAGTAAAGAGACTATCTCTCCAGGGCAAGGCCGCTTGGATACAGTTCCAATCAATGTAAATCAGTGATTGCATGCGCACCTGGGCCTTTTATGCCCGCGCATGCGGCCACCTAGGTGGTGTGTCTTAAAGAAGTAGCCACGTTAACTGCTCCAAGGGATCACTTCCCGTACATATGGAACATACTGTATGTAGCCGGTGGAGAGATAGTCTCTTCACCCTCACTCTCTGCACCTGTCAAAGTCTGTCCACTAAAAGCGCTTGTTTTTGCCACTGACAGGCTCAGACTGTTATTCTAAGTGTCTGACAACATTATGGAAAGGATCCCCACAGAGACAGACCTTTTTGTTAAAGAGTAAGATCCTTTTTGTTTAACCAGAAACAGTCGTCGTCCTCTCAACTCAACCTCTCGCGAGATTTCAGAGCAAGACTTCTGTTTATGGCAAGGCTGATTGGGGCCCGATTTCAAAACTTTAAGTAACTATTAGTCATTTAGAGCCCAAAATATGTACAAATAGGGCCCAGGTTTAAAAGTACAAGAGTTACCCTTTAAGTAAAATTTTGAATGCAGGGCTTTTACTTGTAACAGAGTATTTCTACACTGTTATATTGGTACTTTTACTTAAGTAATGAGTACCTTTTCCACCACTACAAATCAGTCTGCATATAAAATAAGCAGTTAATATGTGATAAAACAAATCAAAATCAAACCGTTATTTGCTGCAGCCTTCATAGAATTCATGCACACCTTTAAAATACTGCAAGCACCTTTGTATGAGCACTTGACATTAAAACAGTTTACAGTGTCAGCCCAGCAACTAAATTTGTGATAACAGAAATAATTCAGTGAACTCATTCACACTGTGCCTTAAAGATGATTCAGACATGTACTTTTTTATCTTAACCTTTTCAGTATGTAACTTCTAAACCAGAAAGAGTTAAATCATCTTGATAATAGTCAAAGTAATCAAAAATGTAAATGACACAGAAGCCATTTGATCTAGAATGATAGAGCCTGTGTGACGATGCATAATAACCCTTTCCCATCAGCAGTCACAAACAGAGGGGCTAACATTGCACGCTCATGCTGACTCATGGCTTCCACACAATAGTGCCATTGATTGTATGGATGTCGCATTCGCTATAAAAAAGGCTTTAATCCAGGATAGGATTGCTATAGCATCACTCAATGTATCAGCCACCATGCATGGCAAGGTAAGCTTATTACAGATACTTTACTGTAGTTGTTGCTCTTATGATGTTTGCACACATTCGCTTCTTGTTATTGCTTTGTTGTATTCATATATGCCTTTTGGCACTGTTACCACACTAAGGATTTCATAACGATAGCTGTTTAAATCAGGGCTAACCCTCCATCATAATGCATGATACTGAACTTCGACTGCTCTGTTGACTTCTAGATCATCTTCTACGAGGACAGGAACTTCCAGGGTCGCTCCTATGAGACCAGCAGCGACTGCGCCGACATGTCCTCCCACCTGAGCAGGTGCCACTCCTGCAAGGTGGAGAGTGGCTGCTTCATGGTCTACGACTGTCCCAACTACATGGGGAACCAGTACTTCATGAGGACGGGCGAGTACTCTGACTACCAGCGTATGATGGGTTTCGGTGACTGCATCAGGTCCTGTCGTATGATCCCCATGGTATGATACTATTGACAATATCAAGAAATACAAACTGACTGCTAACAGGAGCTAAGTTTCCAACAAAATGACTAATCACTATATGTTGACATTTTCTCTTAACAGCACAAAGGGTCCTATAAAATAAGGATCTATGAGATGGAGAACTTCGGAGGTCAGATGCACGAGCTGATGGAAGACTGCGACAACATCCAGGACCGCTACCGCATGTCCAACTGCATGTCCTGCCACGTGATGGACGGCCACTGGCTGATGTACGAGCAGCCCCACTACAGAGGCAGGATGATGTACATGAGGCCCGGAGAGTACAGGAGCTTCAGGGACATGGGATACGATGGAATGAGATTCAGCTCGATCAGACGCATTACTGACTCCTGTTAACTTTACAAATTAATCTGTTCTTTAAAAAAAATCTGACCTCATAAATAAAACTTTTTTCAAATCCAACATGGCATTCGTAATTTTTAACGTTGGCAATCTATTAATGTGATTTAATTGTGTTTGTATATTGTATAATTTGAATTCCAATGGTTGCTGCTCATTGATTGGTTCAGGTATCCTCCACATTAGTACCCGAGACGAAAGACCTCAAATGTTATCATCACTTACAACCTCATATTTTCACAGACAGTAGCTCTTGGTTATTAAATAAATAAATAAATATTTTTCAGAATATATAATGGTTTATCAGATGACATAAGGGGGTGTGTACCAAGAAAGGTTGTAATTGTAGATGAAAATAATAATGTAGTTGTAGTAGTACAAAATAGCATAAAGAGTAGCTTTGATTATAAAAACATTAGGTTAGAGACATAAAATATCACATACTGTACTGTACTGTGATAAATGAGTAACCCAACAGCTGCAGCCTAAGTGAATCAGTTTTAATTCTCTGTATTACTCAGGACGTTTTCTTTGTTGTGTTTAGCATTTTACCATTTAAGCTGATTCAGTATTTGAAGGCACAATCCATGAGCGGTGTGCAGCACACATTCCACCCCAACATCACAGACCACATAGACGAGTGGATTCAAATAAGGATTAGTGTTTGAACGCAGACCATGTGCGCTCGATTGAAATGGTGCAGAAACACCTTACAAAGACTGGGCTTTTAACATGATGGCAATATTTAGTTAAGAAGCCTAAACAAATAATGCAATATTCAGTAACTTCTCACCGCATTTATTATTATTATTGTTAGCAGCAGCACATTTGGGGAATGCCAATATAATTAGAACTGGATACTCTTCCAGAAATTCATTGCTGTGGTGGAGTGTGTGGACTTTCCTGTTATTGCTACTAGAAAATCAAAAAGCAGTTGATGTATTTCAGACAGTGGAGGAAGTATTCAGATCCTTCACTTAAGTAAAAGTACTAATACCACACTGTGAAAATACTCCACTACAAGTAAAAGTCCTGCATTCAGAACCTTAAGTAAAAGTATTATCAGCTAAATTTACTTAAAGTATCAAAAGTAGAAGTACTCATTCGGCAGTAGTGTTTTCTTATTATATCTGATGTTTCTGGATTAATATTCCTGCTGCTTTAATGTGTGTGTTGCATTTTCCTGCTGTAGATGTTTAAGGTTGAGCTCATTTTAGCTCCTTCATATCCTGTTGGATCGTTTAATCCACAGCAGTGCATCATCTTCTATAAGATCATCATGTGTTCGTAGCATCGTTGTCCTGTAAGAACCACGTATCTCTAACAAGTTTAACTTTTCATGAGCTCAGAAAAACAGCCCTGTTTTCAGCTCTGCGACGACGCATTTTCCAGCTGATCCAAGACGGGTTTAAATAGTTTATTTAGCTTAAGAAGAAGAAGGATTTTCTCAACCCATAAAAAGAACCCTTCATCCTTCAGTTTATCAGAAACATTCACCACATTTGGAGATACATGGTTTTCACTGGACATTAAGGGTGTGAAAAAATGTAATCTGAAAATAACTACAGCTGTCAGACAAATGTAGTGGAGTAAAAAGTACAATATTTGCCTCTGAGATGTAGTGGAGTAGAAGTATAAAGTAGCATAAAATGGAAATACTCAAGTAAAGTACAAGTACCTGAAATTTGTACTTGAGTAAATGTACTTAGTTGCATTCCACCACTGGTTTCAGGTCCAGGTAGAATCTAGACGTATTATTATTACACTTAGCCCCATTTATGCATCTGCAAGTAATCTGATTACATCTGTCGGTTTTCAGGGTTTTCCCTTTCCTTAATGCAGACTGCAAAACAAAAATAACAGAAGAAGAAGAAAATAAGTTTAGCTAGCCAGCTAACTACCCAGAAACTATAATCCAAATGCAAAACAGTAATTGTACTGCTATTATCTGACACCTCTTCATAGCAACTCACTAATGCTACTTATTGCATTTACACCAGTTTTGTTCCAAATATAAGATAGCTGTCTAACCTGCCCGAGATGCATAAAGTGCGTAAGTGTAAAGTCTAAAAAAATCTAAATGTTAAAGCTGCTTCCTGTGATTTTTGACACTAGAGGGCAGAAAGACAGACTGGAAGATCTGGGTTCTGTTCCCGAAGTAAGAAAACCTCATTCAAAATCACATTCACATTTGTAATGACTGAAAGACCGAAAAACGCACTGCACTGAGTTACAGAAGCTATAGTGGAATAGAGGCGAGACAGGAAGTGATGTCCAAGCTCCAGCTCCAAGTCCCTCCCCCTTTCGATGGACCGAAACCCACCACCATGGGACCTTATAGAGTGCTGCAGGGATGACGTATTTTTGTAGGCCAACCAGAAAGTTAGTATCACCCTGGTTCCCTCCACAAAAAGCCTAGATTATATCAGCAAAATAATCTTCATAAATGAACATCACTTTTATGATTTTTGAAGCTTAAATGCAATCTCCAGGAGTAAAAAGCTAACGTTGGGCTATAAACAAACTACACCACGGTCACATTACTTCAATGTTGTTGAGTTAGAACAGTTTGCAGTATAAACCCAACGAGGCTGTAAAGGCGGACGAGTGAGTAGATGAGTTTCTGTGTTCGGCGTGATGACGTTTAATGTCCCCGACAACCGCAACCGCCTTTTTAAAGACACGTAAAAGCTTCAAAACTCACCAGTGGAGTATTTACTGACGGATTTTATGTCGCAGAACAAAACCTGAAAATCTCTTCAGCTTGTGTTAACCACAGACATTATTTCAGGCATCAAACCAAAAACCCATTCAAGAAACCCACTGACTTCCAGACGAGGGAACCGGAAGTGCAAAAATGCTAACTCATTTATGGGCTTTATGACTCATTCCTGCAGCACTCTATTCCGGAAGAAATATGTATGGTAGTCAACGGCAAGAGACAGATCATTTTTTGATCCTGTTTGAATTGTGCCATGAATTACACATATGGTGTTTGTCAATTTAAAAGATAATTTTACAAGTCAAGACAACATATTTTCTGATGTATGACTGTGACTGTTTAAAATCTGTTATATGGTTTATCTCAGAAACCAAATAAATGTTCAATGTGACCCTAATCTATGATGGTGTACATTAATTACTTTTTATATCATCAACATTGCCTGATACAACACGGTTTTTAGTTTTCTACTTTCATTCTGCTTCAGCAAGTCGTGTATTTGTTCACTGCTGTCAATCCTGTATTATTCTGAGATTTTAATTGCTCATATACAGTAATTAGCTTTGTGTATTGTTTTACCTATGAAATACTATAGATTACAGGTAACATATTTAATAAGCCCTGCAGTGAAAGGTATGTTTGTGGAAAACACGCTCTCTGTTATTCAGTAGCAGCAGAGACAAAACAAAGCGGGGCCTCTTCTCACAAATGCAAAGCACCGCAAATCACGATCTGTTGAAGGTCACTTTGAATTGAACTGTACACGGGGGGCCTCTGCTCCATGTTGCTCTGTCAGGAATTTGAACAATGGGGTCATGCATCCTTTGGGCGCGAGGTCAGGTATAAAAGCAACTGGGGGACACCGAGAAAAGTGTGCAGTCATTTTGAGCCTAAACTGTTCTAACTGTAGCCATGACCATGGGCAAGGTAAGTGCAGCTTTGGCTTTTGATTTATATATATATATATATATATATATATATATATATATATATAACATAACATTTTCAGTCTAATTGGAGTTAGACTGATGGAAAAAAGAAAACAAAACAGAAATGTATACTTTAAACACTCTGTGGTTCACTGTGGTGTCATCATAATGGATTCTTTTTTATTTTCAGATCATCTTCTACGAGGACAGGAACTTCCAGGGTCGCTCCTATGAGTGCATGAGCGACTGCGCTGACATGTCCTCCTACCTGAGCAGGTGCCACTCCTGCAGGGTGGAGAGCGGCTGCTTCATGGTCTACGACCGTTCCAACTACATGGGAAACCAGTGGTTCATGAGGAGGGGCGAGTACGCTGACTACATGAGCATGATGGGATGGAGCGGTGGCATCAGGTCTTGCCGCATGATCCCAATGGTACTGTATTTTAAATTATACCTTAGATATACGAACAATATTCAAACTGGTGAAAGCAAACTAATTACAGAATTTGACTCATTTCACTCATTTTAATTTACAGCACAGAGGCCAGTTCAGGATGAGGATCTACGAGAGGGAGAACTACGGTGGTATGATGCATGAGCTGATGGACGACTGCGACAACATGATGGACCGCTACCGCATGTCCGACTGCCAGTCCTGCAACGTGATGGACGGCCACTGGCTGATGTACGAGCAGCCCCACTACAGAGGCAGGATGATGTACATGAGGCCCGGAGAGTACAGGAGCTTCAGGGACATGGGCATGAGTGGCATGAGGTGGATGAGCATGAGGCGCATCATGGATTCCTGTTATTAGAGCAACCGGTGTATAAAAGCAAGATTTTAAATAAAATCTAGTGATTCTCTTTGAAATGAATTCCTCTGTTACTTGTTACTGAGTGATCTTAAAGTCACACAACAAAGTTCAACCCAAAGCAACCTACAATTATTTAATAACTAGCATATATTTTTGATATATGAAGTATTCTTTATATGCGACATATCCCAGCACATAACAAAGAATTCTTGTTGGCTCCATAGTGCAAAAACAAATCATCATTTACCTCAAATGTAAAATGCAGACTTAAATGTTGATATCAATAATAGAATCAATTTGAATTAAAGGAGAAGCTAATTTATAATAATACACCAGGTTTTATCACTGATACGTTCAACCAGAGGTAGATTGACAACTTGAACCACATTGTGGCTTCTGTTTGTATTAAATTCAGTCACTAAGTAAGAAACATTTAATACACGCTTACACCTTAATTAGAAAAATAAAAAATGCAGGTGGCAAAATTTGCACATAGTTTTAGAAAATAAAAGTATAGCATAAAGTTTGTACATGTGAATACACTTAAGTGAACCTGTTTTGTAACACACAGGTGATTCTAAACAAAGCATGTCATATCTGTCACATTACAAATTATTTTTCAAACAAACTCATATTTCCTTATGTTTCTGTCACTTGATGTTCATCAGACTGTAGATATGTACTGTACAAAGTAATTCATATCCCTGATTTTAATTAAGTATGTCACCCCACAAGTAAAAACATATCAATCTTTTTTCATTTCAAAGTCGTACCAGAATTTCAAAAAGGCTGACGTTCAAAACAAATGATTAACATTGCAATGTTTTTATTCTAAGAGAATGTAAAAGAGCGCACTCGCCCATCAGAATCGCATTGTGACACACAATGCGAAAGGTACGGCATTTTGTTTTGCTAGTAGTCTTTTTGTCATTCACCGGAGTTCAGTGGATAGAACAACAGACATTTTGTGGGACTCTGGACCATTTCCTTTAGTAGGAAACATCCCCCGATGTTGTGGTTTTGCAACAGCTAATAAACCAAAAGTTTTATCAGCTTCTTCTTCTTTAAATGTGGAAAATGATGGAGGTAATGGGGGAACATTGGGATGGATAATTGAAGGATGATATACTTAGTGAGGAAACTGGACTGGAAATTATATTTTTTGATAAATAATATGGATATTTTCCGGTGTATATTGGACTGAATGCGTATGTCTATGTAAGGTGAACTTATATATAACCCATGTCTAGTTTTATTTTGATATTTTTGTGTTATTTATGTTGGTTATTTTTCAGTGTTGATATTATTATTATTATTTTAATTTGTTCTAATTTATTTTTATACATAATGGTTAGATATATAACACATTGAACATTGTTAGCCCTTGTAAAGGAAACTGTCAACCTATGTTAAATATCTTTAATGTAAAAGTGGATGTGAGAACTAACCAAATAAAGAATAAGTTAAATACATTCTAGTGTACAGTGGCGGGATGACCTTTGACACCAAATTCATGTTAGAGCAATAGATCATCTCGTCTTGCCACAAGTGAAATGTGTGTTGTGTATTTGCTGAAATACAGTACTTACTTGTGATCAGCTGTAAATGTTTGTTATGGCTGGCAGCAATGGCTGAGATTTAGAGGCACTGTTATTACCACGTGTTCCCATGTGACAGATACAGAAAGAAGATTTACAGATGCTTAGACTTTGGTGGCCAGATGGAGCAACATAAATGTGAATAATAATTTCTAATAAATAAATAAAAAATGTAAAATTAAAATGCATAATTTAAATGACAGGTTAGGTTTGAATATCACCAGCCAATCACAACACATCATCAGGTAGAAACAAGCATGTTTAGCCGCTGCTAGCTAGCTAACGTTCCCTCAGATGCAGTGACTCAAAATTAATCGGTTTTTGAAAACTAAAAAGTGATGTGGGAGACAACCCAGCACCTGTAAAAGCTCCAAAGCGTGTGGTGAGAAAATATGAGTCTGAATATATTAAATTTGGATGCATAATGGCAGACAGTGATGCTGAGCCGAAGGCGCAGTGTGTTCAATGTGGTGAAATCCTGTCAAATGAGGCGCTAAAACCATCGAAGCTCCAGAGACACAAAGAACCCAGGATGTTATGTTTTTTTCTCATTCATTTGGGAAGATGGTCCTCTCCTGGATTATGCCATTATGGTACACGTACCAGATGTTTTTTTTTTTTTTTGGAAACTGTTTGAAAGAGGGCAGGCACTTTCAAAAAATACTTGGCAGGTGATCAGATGAATCATCGTCTATCACGTCTATCACAGGCCAACTTTAACAATTCAGATCAACGAACCACATGTCGCAGTATGAGTCTTGCCGAAGCCAATCAGGAGAAAAAAATCGAAAAGATCTTTTCCATCAAGAAAAGCCTTCAGTGCTGTTCTTTGCTCTTCTTTCAATAACGAAATACTCTCCAGTCCTGATATAACTAATGCTATAGCAGCATCTGTGGAAGAAAAATCCCAAAGATGGGCCAGATGTCTTCAGGATCTTCACCACACTTTAACTGTCTCTAATAAAGAAAACACTGAGTCCAAATGAGTTCAGATGTGAGCAAAGTTTACTGTTCAGGCAAGCAGTACAGCAAACATGAGTCCTTCCATGGACTGACTTTACAGTGCACAAATCCTGCCTTTTATACTCTCTCTGATACCCCTCCTTCTGTGGTTTCACAACTTTAGTACCTCCTCTTGACCTTGAGTTGTTTTTCTGGTCAGACACCATTATTCTCTTTTTTATGCCTTTTCCCAGTAGATCAAGAAACAATACTGTAATTTGCCAGATGGTTCAGTCTCTGGGAAACCTAATCTTCTCGGTTTGTGATAAATAACCGTGTCAACTGCTAGGTGTTTTCCAATTCCCCAAGGACCCATCTGCTTGGTTAGTAACTAATGGTGTCTACTCATAGCGTTGAGTCTATTTTTTAAAAACAGGCTGCCACAGTATCCTAGGTGTTTTCCATGATCATTACTGCTTGTGTAAACACATGCTTCAGTGTCCTCGGTGGTTTCCATGTTCTTACTTTAGGTTGACACGTATGTGAGAGCTAAAGCATCTGTCGTGCTGTTAGTCATGCTCTGATGTTCTTCATCTGTTTCTATGCCGCTTGTGCTCATTAAAACTGTCTGAGTATATCCATTATATAGTTGTATATTTCCTCAGACTTCCAGTGATTCATTAAACAATCATTTTTTCATTATTTTCATTATCATTTCCAGTGTTTAAGATATACCATATAGCTTTTATTCCCCACACATCTACGCTAACCTCTTTAGGAGCCGCCATTTTTGTTTTCGTACGAACAGTCTCAGCCATCACACCTAAACCACGCCCGTAGCTGCCAGCAGTTCTTCATAGGACGCTGACTGGACCGAACTACTGTGGTTCGGCCACAGGTGCATAACTTGAAGCCTGGTAAGATGGATTCTCGCGTGATCTCGTGTGATCTCCTGATTTCACGAAATTTGTGGATTCGGCTATTAGTGAATTTTACAACTTTTAGGACATAATGATTTAAATAAGGGATATTTAAGTGTTCGTACTGGGAAGTACGAAAAAAAAAATGTACCCGCTGATTTACAGACATCTCTTTCGTAATGTAAGTCTATGAGAAAAAGTCTTTTTGGGGCCAGTGTGCATCACGTGACGAACCAGAAGTTGTAATTACACTATGTCGAATTGGCTTCAAAGCCCTGCGTAGTTCCTGGGCGCTTGGCCTTGCAAGGTAAGAGGTTCTCATCATAATCAATTGTAACTGTCTAAATTATAACTAACCGCAGTTCATCAGTAAGGTCTCAGGCCTACAGTGGGTAATGAAATATGGCTAAATACACTATTTAACTCCTGTAACTCACAACTTTGAGCCACAGACACAAAAATGTAACCTTGCTAGTGACAAACAGAAGCTGTATATTTAGCTCCTACTGATTTTTGGCAAAAGGCTGGCAAGCTAAGTGTTGATATCTTTGAACAGTAAATTAAAACCTAACTCTTCAGCCTGGCTTTTGATTTGTGTTTTATGGCCATTATTTTATTAATTTAATAATTTATTTTAATGTATTTATGTTTTAAAATGTTTTATTCCCTCTTATCTGTTATTTGTTATTGTCTTGCATATATTTTACATTTTTAATCTAGTTTATTGGTTTTATTTTTTCATTTCTCTTTCTCGTGTGCATTAGTCTCAAATTGTTTACTCTTTACATTCGTACGGTTTTATTATCAGCTTGTCAGTCATCTGTAAAGCACTTTGAATGGCATTAACCTGCATGAAAGGTACTGTACAAATAAAGTTTAATTGATTGATTGATAATTAAAGGTTGGGTAGGCAGTATTGTCATGGCGTCATTGGCCAACAAATCCATAATAACCGTGCAGCATAATGTAATTCAAGTGGTCTGAGAGCAGACCTCTACTTCAGCCTCTTGGCTCTGTTTTCAGGCTTCAGGAAATCTAGCCCATGACGGGAGACTTTAGCCAATCACAGGTTACTTCAGAGAGACAGCGCGTTTCTATTGGCTGTTCTCCAAATGCAGACACGCGTACACGTTCCTTCAGACGGTGAAAGCCTGATTTAATGGCATAAAATCCTGCCGAAAATCCTGCAACTTGTAATAAATGTCCAACACCTTCTTTGCCTGCAGCAACACGTCCCTCCACAGGGAGCTTCAGCTCATTAGTTCAAGTTGTGGGTTTGGTGGGAGGGGCTTAGCGGAGTGATACGAGACAGCAGAGAGAGAGGCGGAAGGTTTTGCCTAGGTTGCACAGATTTTGCCTACAGCAGCTTTAATTGTAGATACATTGGAATACTACATATAATCAAAGGATGATTATGGTTTATTACAACTTGTATCTTAGTTTTGATGGTTATGATAATTGTCCTCAGAACGTGGTGAGTGTGCTCATATTCGGTTTTACCTCCAAATAACTGGCTAAACTGTTGGCTTGTTTGCAACCTGTCTGATCACCTGAACATTTGTGTGTCTTGTCTAACTTTCTTGTAACCATGTTGCCGGCTTGCAAGAATTACTTTGGTGAGTACAATCTTATTATAATAATAGAAGTAATCAAACCTACAAATATAAGAGACTAAAACTGGGATTATGTTTTGATGTAAACAAGCTTTGAGCGGGATTAGAAACTACTATTGACTTGGATTTAGTCATTTTCGAGTGTCATTAAGTTTGGGAGTAATAGCAACTATCAGTCCTTTATGTGAGTAGAATTTTTAGTTAGTTATTTAGTTATTTTCCAGTTAAGGACAAACCACATAAAGGAAGCAAGTGCCTGACAAACATGGTTATGAATTGCAGATCATTTTTATTTACTCGAGTCAAATACAGAAGTCTAACACATATCAGTGATGCGCCTCATGCTCATCCACCTCATGCTACTCATGCCCATGTCCCTGAAGCTCCTGTACTCTCCGGGCCTCATGTACATCATCCTGCCTCTGTAGTGGGGCTGCTCGTACATCAGCCAGTGGCCGTCCATCACGTTGCAGGACATGCAGTCGGACATACGGTAGCGGTCCATGATGTTGTCGCAGTCGTCCATCAGCTCATTCATCATACCTCCGTAGTTCTCCCTCTCGTAGATCCTCATCCTGAACTGGCCTCTGTGCTGTAATACAATACAGGGAACATGTGAGTATGGCAATTACCACACATTTTAAAACTAAAAATGAAGTTTAAATGTATAAAGATCAAAGGGATGTGTTGATGAGGTCTCTTACATAGGGGATCATTCTGCAGGATCTGATGTTGTCGAACATCATTCCCATGCTCATCATGCGCTGCATGTCATGGTACTCGCCCCTCCTCATGAACCACTGGTTTCCCATGTAGTTGGGACGCTCGTAGACCATGAAGCAGCCGCTCTCCACCCTGCAGGAGTGGCACCTGCTCAGGTAGGAGGACATGTCAGCGCAGTCATTCATGCACTCATAGGAGCGACCCTGGAAGTTCCTGTCCTCGTAGAAGATGATCTGAAATGGAGGACAGACAGAAGATGTGGATTTAATCATCAAATAGTGTTCACATCAGTGCTAACCTTAACATTTTAATGTATTTTGCTGTGTAAAAACAGTTTTTTTAAACATTTGAAAACATAAGTAAATATCCCATTACCTTGCCCATGATGGTGGTTTAGGTTTTCCCTGGTGGATGGTTCAACTTGCTCTGCCAACTCCATGACTCCATGGCCTTTTTATACAAAACCCCAGGGGCAATGATGGGTTGTTATTCAAATGTGCAAAGCTGATGAATTAGCAGTATGACTTTTGCTGAACGGGGCCTATAAATGTGTAACAATGGTTCTCCATCTATACATTTCTGGCAGCACTCATCTGCATTGTCCATTATAAGCATAAGCTGTGTTTGTGTTTCATTCTCAGGCGGAAGGTTCTCCACATATGGTCTAATCATCACCGATGGAAAGAACGTGACATCGAGCCACATCTCTAACAAACCTATGAGAGACCCAGAACCTGTACAAATATTCAGTGAGTATAACGAATTAAACACACTGACTTTGTATTTTTGTACAAAGTCAGTATGCCCCCCACACACTGGTAACAGATCCTGTTTTGTAAATTAAAAGAATATTGTTTCATGCAATCAAACGTTATTTATTTAAAAGGCAATTTGTACGTTTGGAGCAACATGGGGTATCAAATAGGCATCGACTTGAGCGTAACCACTATTTTATGAAACACATAGCCTATAACTAAACAAGACACAACTGCTCATGTTGTAGGCTTTTTCAAACTGCACTACACTGTTATTCAAACTAATGCAGATTACTTCAAAAAGTTGTTTTATGTGAATACCATAAATGTATTTTGTCTCTTGTGATTGCTGTGCAGCCTATGCAGGTTGTGTACATTAGGAGCAGTACTGTATAAAGATGAGTTAAACTAAGGCGTATCACTTTTAAAAGAAGTTCACTCGTTTATTTGTTGTTTTACTGTCTAATTCTGAAGAAATAAATCAGGAAAATTACAATGATTTTGGGCTTGATAAAAAATTGAATTAGGAATTTAACACATGGAGTATCCAGGGTGTCTTTATGAGGAGAGGAACTCAAATGATAAAAAGGTGATGTGAATGTTTTAATTGGCAGTAATGGTTTTAATTGAGCACTTGTCAATGTGTCAAAAATCAGGCCTGGAAAATGCAGAGGTGACTACAGGCCTAGGTAACTACAAACCATGCAAGGCTCTGGTTGGTACACAGTAAGTGCATTTCCATTCATCTGTTTTATGCACATTTCAATTGGCACATAAAAAAATCTGAAACTATCCGGCAGAAATATTGCAAAACAAATGTGTTCTCTTGGCTGAGGTTGAAAAGTTTGTTGTATCGATAAAAACAAAATGCGACAAAGTGCAATGGAAACAGACTTAGAGATTAAATCATGACATGCATGAAGCATGTGACTGAAACATCCGCTGACGAGATGAAAACAGGTCTGTTTGAATGATCGCTTTTGCTTCTGCGGTGGTTTAATGGCACCTGATCCTCCTGATATTCACACACTGTAGCGGATGGAAACCCACATTGATTTTTTGTTTTGCTGATTTTCTGGAAATTCGTTGAAATTTGCAGTAAATTTGGATGGAAACTCGGCCAATGAGTTGGTCTTTCTGTACTAACCTCTGCTATGTTGACACTGAAAATGTATGACAAGCCAATACGTAGAAATACATCTGGATTAGCAAATTGGCTTGTGCAGGTTAGCCTAAATGATAAAACACATTAATGCAAATGTTGAATGATATAATAATAATAATAATAATAATAATAATAATAAACTTTATTCATACAGTAGTTTTCAAACCAAAGTTACAAATGCTTTACATGGTTGAACCAGGATTATAACATTTGAGGACTGTAGTGAGGCAAATAAAATCAGACAATTACAAATAATACAAAAATAAAATGGAATTAAATACCCAACAATACTATAGTATAAACAATGTGCTAGCATTAATAAAAAGTGTTTTTTTTTTTAAAGATACGTTTTGAGAAGTGATTTAAAACTAAAAATTGAACTGATTCTGCAAAAATATATAATTGTATGTTTTTTTCATGGTAATATAATTACTAAAACACTACGTACAGGAATGTCATTTTTCGTAGGAAGATTCGTAAAGAAGCTTTGTTGTTGTTGAACAAATCGTATTGAGTCATATTGAACGATGTTTAAAATATCCTGAGCTACCTGTGTCCCTCTGAACACACATGCAACAAATGCAACTGGCAGTTTTTGTGAGTGGGAAGCCGGTGAGGGATCGTGCACCAGCAACTCTAGTTGGACACCTGCATGAAGGGGGCATAGACCTTCCCGAAGAAGCTCCTCACTCCACCAGGCGGAAAGAAGTGGGTGGTGGGCAGCGCATATGGGGAATTTATCTTTTCCAGATTTGGAGAGAAAAAATAGGCAAAAAAATCACAAAAAAACAAATGAGATGTTGACTTTCTCCCTGCTTTCACCTGCTGTATTATGCACAGCATGCTAGAGTGATTCCAGCTGTGTGTGTGTGTGTGTGTGTGTGTTAAACAGACAGAGCGACAGTTGCTTGAACCGGGTTCTGGTGTTATGGATCAGGGCTGGCAGAGGGTGAATCATTTATTCATTCAAGTTTTGTGTTGTTATTCATTGAATATAATATAATAATTATATAATTATTATTATTATATATATAGTAACATGTTTAATAGCATTACATTTTGTAACGAGCACATGATGACTTCATGTTAGCCCTTTAAAATATAAGTTTAGGAGTTTCTCTTGATTTGGCATACCACCTCTACTTTAAAATACAAGAACATAAGTTAAGTCTGAATAATCCAAAACTATAATTTTGAGGAATTTAAGAAGTTATTATTATTATTATTATATGTTTTTAATTACCAATAAATGATGGGGTACAGTAATGTAGCTGCAGGAAAATGTGGCACTAATTATGTAAGGATGCTTAGTAATATTTAAGTATATTATAATGATTTATAATTCATATTCTACAGAGTACAACAGGAAACAAGTGAGTCAAAGCAAGTATCACAGAGGAAAAGATGGGTAGTTTATTTGCTTGTTATGGCTGCTTACCCCTCTTGTTCCTTATAGTTAAGGAATAATCACCATAAAAACTAATGATTTTAACCTTTGTGTTCGCACTGATTACAGAGTAAATACAAGATCTGCAAACCACACAGGTGCAGAGTTGGCAGCCCTTTTATTGCCTTTATAAATCTCCTTTTACTGACAACAAAATCACACTTTTAGATGCCTTTCAAAGCCAGTGTGACAAACCAATGAAAACACGTTCACAAAGGAGGTTAAAAATTCAACATCTTTAATAAACAAAGTGTTTGATATTTACAGCAAGGTTTCGCTTCATGGCTAGAATTCGGTGACCCTCCTGAAGGAGCCGACGATGGCGCAGGTGGCGCACCAGTCGCGGTACCTCCTGTACTCCCCAGTTCTCAGGAAGTACTGTCTGCCTCGGTAGTTGGGGTACTCGTAGAAGATCCAGTAGCCGTTCATAATATTACAGGAGTAGACGTGGCGGTGATGGAAACGGTCAGACACACAGGGACAGTCATCCATGAACTCCATCATGTGACCGCTGAAGTCGGGCTTCTCGTAGATGCGCAATCTGTAGGAGCCTCGATACTGTGGGACCAAAGGACAAAAGGTTTCTTTAAATAAATGAAATGTGTGTTCTGTAACCACAAGCTTATGGCAAATCAACAATGCACACAAAAATATACTCACATGGCAGAATCCTAATACTCTTGTTGTTGCTTATGAAATGAACACAGACTTTTTGTCTTTTACAGTCTTTTATTGTCTTTACAAATATAACCCACTTACCACTGGAATCATCCGACAGGAGCGAATGCAGTTACTGAAGCCCATCCACCTCTGGTAGTCAGGATACTCCCCCCTCCTCATGAAGTACTGGTGGCCC
Organism: Macquaria ambigua; assembly: GCA_008360985.2. Classification (NCBI taxonomy): domain Eukaryota; kingdom Metazoa; phylum Chordata; class Actinopteri; order Centrarchiformes; family Percichthyidae; genus Macquaria; species Macquaria ambigua. The sequence continues at coordinate 97,245 of VMKM01000945.1, read as the reverse complement.
ATGAAGTTGGGTCGCTCATAGATCATGAAGCAGCCGCTCTCCACCCTGATGGAGTTGCAGCGGCTGAAGTACGAGTGAAGGTCCGTGCAGTCGTTGCTGCACTCATAGCTCCGACCCTGGAAGTTCTTGTCTTCGTAAAAGATAATCTGGTGAGAAAAAAATAAAAGTTCAGGTGTCGTGAGCTGCAGTGTGAACTTAATGACATGTTTGAGCAAAAAAAGAGAATAATAAGAATTCAGCTCAGTGTTCAACATAAAACAAACAGAGCAAACTGAAAAGCTTTGTAGCAGAGAGGAAAAACAGTACTTACCTTGCCCATGGTCTCCGTTGGAGAGATTCCCCATGTTTTCAGGGCTTTTTATACTACCTCTTGACAAACAAAGTATTGTTATTCAAATCCTCTCATAGCTATAATTGAAGGCTACTGGCACATGTTTACCTTTTTGTTGGAGCACAACATTGGGTCAGAAATATGGATTTGTATTTGAAAAAAAAGGATAAATAATTAACTGGTTTGGTGTTTTGACATGCATGGACAAAGGAAAAGACTAGTATGGTATCCACACATCCAGTGGACAATGGCTGCAGAACAATATGGAACAGCTCTTTCGCATTAAATATGTTGTGTAACAGAGCAGGAAGCCATTCACTCTCCCCCTAGTGCTCTACCTGAGCAGCCCCACTGTATGCAAATAAGTAAGTGTATACTGTGCTGTTGTTTACGCTACACTGGATGTAAAGATTGTATTAGGATTCGTACATTGTTACAGTGGACTGTATGTTACCTGTATGTGTGTGGGATGCTCGTGTCAACTTTTAATTCATTTACTAACACCACGTTTACCTCCAGATTCAGGTGTGGTACAGCTGATTTTTGTTCAACTATCTGACAGTTTTGACGCAATGGACTACAATTCCCTTCATGTATCACTACCATGTGTGACCACACTGCAAAATGAGTATGTGGTCTCAATGTTTGGCCCAGATATAGCAAATACTGACTTTTATTTTATTTTATTTTATGACGTTATGTGTTATCACTGTGTTCACCACATGTTGTGTGTTTTTAAGTTAATTACGTAGACACTTTAGAGGAACTTTCTGTTTCAACTTCCATCCTGTATATGAACATAAACCACCTGTAGTGTAGTGTTAGCAATGAAAATGTTAACTTATATTTATGTTTAAATGATAGTGAGGTTGTTACTGATGTTTGATATCAATGTTTATATATATGTTTAGTTATCAAAAATGATCATGATTATGGTAATTTGGTTATGAATGAGAGATATTTAAAACAAAACAACCTTAGGAACACATGAAACACATGAAACTTTTATCTCTAAAGTAAATTGATGTTTTTCCCAGAAACAAACATTTGGATGACTTTTGTCAAAAATACTGTCTTTTATTTGTTATGCTAAGGTTTCTAAATATTAAGACAACTGTAAACAGAACGTGTATGATTCTCATAATTTATAGATGTATTTTAAGAAATATTAAAGGTATGGTGGCTACATGTTAGTCATTTGACATTTATCATCTGAAATTTATTTTTATCTTTTATTTCTGATTTGGTAAAACTATAAGAGAGGGGTTGTAATTGTTTATATAATTTACAAATATGTGCTTGTACTATTTCTTATATATGAATTTGAGCTGTCGTCTGTGTCCTGCTTTACTTGATCCACCCTGATCTTTTACTGTTCATCTCCCATTCTGTGTTTTTCTGTTGGGTCTGTCCAGAATCGTTGCGTTTGTGACACTCAGCTCACTTTTTCCTGTCTCACACTCTCCAGTCTGTGCTGCCGCTCTCTACGTAGTGTTTTGTGTTTAACACTAATCGTACAGATAAACTCGGCCACCACAGAGAGCAGCTAATCCCATTGGGGGGCACACAAAGTGGGAGAGGGCAACTCTGGCATTGTTTGGTGTGGTATTCCTAAGCATAGAGGAGATTAAACTGCAGTGCACAAGCTAACCAGAAGCTAACCAGAAGCTATGGGAGAGACATCAGCTGTCAGACAGCAACAATCAACTAGAAGAAGAAAACTGCACTCACAAATTTTAGGGGTGTTTTACAAAATGATAATAAGGCTTTGTGGTAATTATTAATTATGGTGCCCATTGTGAGGCAACAAACCACCATAGAACACAGAATAAAACAGTAACGTTTTAGTAAGCAGTTAAAGTTTATTGGGAAGACAGACATTTAAACTCAGGGAAAGATGCATTTAAACAAAAGCTTGACTTCAGTTGAAGTCTGTGATTCTTCTGAGGGAACCGACTCTTGGGCTGACACCCCCCCAGTCGCTGTATCTCCTGTACTCTCCGGGCCTCAGGTAGTACGCTCTGCCCTTGTAGTTGGGTTGGTCGTACAGCAGCCAGTGGCCGTCCATCACGTTGCAGGAGTTGAAGTCGGACATGCTGAGGTGGTCCTGGACGTTTGGACAGTCGTCCACCAGCTCGTGCATCTGGCCGGACATGTCGGAGTGTTCGTAAAGCCTCATCCTGTAGGAGCCTCGGTGCTGGCGCAGGATGGAAAACTCTGTTACTTTGACCAGTACAATAATATATCCAGAGATATTTTACTAGTCAGGTACTTCACTACTGACTTATAAGTGTACAAGCATTTAACATAGCAAAAAACTAAAATTTTAGGGGTTATTTTTACAGCATCTTTAAAGTCTTTACGACCTACCTGGGGGATCATACGGCAAGATCTGACACAGTCGTTCATTCCAATCACACGCTGGTTATCAGGGTACTCCCCTCTCCTCAGGTAGTACTGGTTGCCCATGTAGTTGGGCCTGTCATAGACCATGAAGCAGCCACTCTCCACCCTGATGGAGTTGCATCTGTTGAAGTAGGAGTGGAGGTCGGCGCAGTCGCTGCTGCTCTCATGGGAGCGCCCTTGGAAGTTTCTGTCTTCGTAAAATATGATCTGCAAAGGCAATCATTGCACACACACACACGCACAAAGATGGTTTCCATGTGTAGTCGAGCAAAAATACCAAAAAAATAAAATTACTCCAATTACTCCAAATAAACCCATAACATTTCATTTTATTTACCTTTCCCATGTTGGCTTCAGACTGTTTTACTGCTCAGTGCTGTCCCTGAGTCAAGCCACTGTGCTTTATTAAAAAAAAAAAACAGAAAGAAAGGGCAGCTGTGTGATTGCACAGCATAAAGTATTGTCATTCAAATATATCCCTCGCAGTGATGATGGATCGGGAGGTGTGTGTGTGTGTGTGTGTGGGTGGGAAAAATCTGTTTATGTATAGATGACTCTTGATGTGTGATGAGTTATTGTTCTTTCCTCCACGTTCATCACAATTTCCCCCCAGAAAGTGCCACCGTACAATAGTCTGATGGAGTGTGTACTGCACAGCATCAGCAAGATTAAATTGATATTTAATAGGGCTGACGTGATAATCTGCACAATCTATCATTTAAATCTGGAACAGACATGGGCAAATGTAATTTCTGAGGTAGAATAAGATGTTTTATAATATTACTTCATAGGAAGGATTTACATGATTTACAATGGACTCTAAAGACTCCATGTTGCAATAGCTTTATTACGTTGGTGAGTGATCAAGAACAGGACCAAAAAACTCTTGATATGGTGAGTGCTTTGCAATGAGTCCCTTCTTTGAGTCCATCCTAATATCAGGGAATCAACCGTTCTTATTTTGATTAATATCTCAAAAGCTGTTCAGGACTTTGTCTTGATCCTTGAAGTGGAATGAGCAGATATTACCAACAACAGTCTTTGTCCCTGAGCCTCACGCACAGGATTTTGCACTTTCTATAGTCTTGTAGGCTTTCCAAAAACCTCCATGCAGCTCTGGGATCCTCCAAACCAGATCAATAGTCCATGATGCGTCTGATGGAGCCGACCCTGGCGCTCCTGCCGCCCCACTCGCTGAACCTCTTGTACTCTCCAGGCCTTATCAGGTACATCCTGCCCCAGTAGTTTGGGTGCTCATAGAAGAGCCAGTTGCCGTCGGTCACTTTGCAGGAGAAGATGTCGTTTACATGGAAGCGGTCCATGACGCTGGGACAGTCGTCCACCAGGTCCATCATCTGACCTCCGAACTCGATCCGCTCATACAGGCGCATGTTGAACGACCCAGGCTCCTGGTTTTTAATGGGAAACAGATTATACATTTATTATAATAATACATTTTGTCCCATGTGTCATTTACAATGTAGCTGTAATGATGACATGCCACTTAATATAGACTGGTCACTGAAAGATGAGTCATTAATTTAGTTTAGTAATTCATAAATATGTATAAAGACCTCTGCAGTACACACTGTAGCAGTCATTTTATAGTGGATGTTATATATAATTATTTAATGTTGTATGACACTACACAATGAGTAATGATTCATTTTAAAATGTAGGTTTGAGCAATAGAGTTTTTGAAAGCTAATACAACACTTTTATTTTTAGCCATGCTAGCAGCCTATAGCTCTAGTGATGGCAACGTCAGTCGGTCCACCACTTTGGTCCAGACTGAAATATCCCAACAACAACTATTGGATGCATTGTCATGACATTTTGTGCAGACATTCATGGGGACCCTGAGGATGAATCCCAGTGACTTTGGTGATCTCCTGACTTTTCCTCTAGCGCCACCATGAGGTTAACATCTGTGATTTTGAGACAGATCAGATGGATTGCCATGAGATTTGGTGCAGACAATGATTTTCTCCTTAGGATGAATTGTAATCACTTGGTGGTTACTTTTAATCTAGCGCCATCTTCAGGTCAAAATTTTAATGTATCCATATTTTATGCCTATAAAACTAATGACATTCCCATCATCAGCTGTACTATGCGTTTACTGCTAATTAGCAATTTTTAGCATGCTGATATGCTAAATTAAGACGTTGAACATGGTAAACGTATCAGTTTAGCATCAGCATGTTAGCAAGGGTCATTGTGAGCATGTTAGCATGCTGATATTAGCATCAAATCACTGTACAGCCTCACAGAGCCGCTAGCATGGCTGTAGACTTTGTAGTTGTTAGGCTAAAGTTACAAACGGCTACACATTTTATGTCTTTGGATCTTCAAATTTGACTGTTTTCATGCCAAAATAACACACTTTCTTAACGTGTAAAAAACAAAAAAACATTTAGACCACATCACACACTAAAACTTAAACTGGAACACAGTATTAGCAGCTCCTTAAAGTGAAATGATAGTGTAATAGTATTAGAAATAGAAATTAGGATAATTACATTTTGTGAAACTGAAATATATTGCAATTTTAAATGAAGAATCAATGTAAGGATGCATTTTTCTGGTCGGAGAAGGGAATCTCCATCAAATAAACTGTAACGACATGATCATACCTATATCCAACATTTAATAAAATTACATAGCTCCAAATATAATTAAACTAATGTATCTGTATAAGCCTGGTTGGTGTAAAAGTCCTTTGCCCAGAAACAGTAGCTCACCATGGGGATGAGGTGACAGGAGTTGACAGAGTCACTGGCACTCAGCCAGTGTAGGTCAGGATACTCTCCTCGTCTCAGGTAGTACTGGTTCCCAGTGAAGTTGGGTTTTTCGTAGATCATGAAGCTGCCGCTCTCCACCTTGATGGAGCTGCAGCGGCTGAGGCAGCGCATCAGGTCTGCACAGTCATTGCTGCACTCAAAATGGCGCCCGGAGAAGTTCTTGTCCTCATACAAGATAATCTAGACGTGGAAATTGTAAGGGTTTTGTTTAGAAATTGATTGTATGCAAAACCTGTTCAACACAAAGAAATATACAGTACATTTTTCTGCTTAATTGACCCATTTCTGGGCATTTTTAATCTGCCATCAATCCACTTTCTCTTCTTCTAATTTGAAAAAAACCCAGTAATGACCGTCAGTAAAGCTCAAGAATTCAAAAGGCCTCAGAAGGCCTGTTTGCACTTTGTTTACTTAACAATAAGAGCATTTTTCCCATCACATATCACCATGAAAAGCGTCCTCTCGTCCCCCCCTGCCCTCCTGGGAGTGTGTGCTACGAGCTGTGATGTTTACCTTCCCCATGTTGGCCGGTTTGCTGCCCTGTGCCTTGGCCTGTGTGATCCATCCAGCTCTTTGAAGACTCCCACCTGTCACATATATAGTGAATGTGAAATGCAGACTCGGCACGTGTCATTCATATTGTAATGTGCAGGAATCTTTGGCGTTTGTGCCGCGGTGTTATCCTGAAGAGATGTTTAGGAGTTGTGTTTGCACAGGTGAGAGCTGACAGGTTGTTTGGGGCCGGTCTGGTGTTGTTGCGGGAGGTTTTTGTATGAAACAGCCCTGAACTCTTTGTCGTCACAGAGTGGGGTGGTGTTTTATGTGCTACTCCTAAAGGGTCTTTTATTTTCTAGTTTATGGTTTCATCAAAACTGCCCACATGGATGAGTTCTGGCATCACTGGAGTTCTTGGTATGGACGTTTTTTTTATCTTTCACATCTTTATCTTTAAGTAGAGAATTACATTTCCAGATTATTTTCATTTTTATAACTTTATTATTAGAACTATTTCCAGCAAAAAGTTCTGTTTTACCTTACAGTGTTAATGTCACATCATCACTTTGTTCTCTTCTGTCTGAATTTTAGGTTTTAGAGTCGTGCTGTAAAATTTCATATTCCCAGATAACAATGTTATTAGTAGCAAAGGATCTACAGCTCCTATATTTTTGTTGATAATGTCTTTTAACAGTGAACATACCAATTACACATTATGGGTAAGCGGTGTTTGAAGATATGATATTATCACATTAATTTACAGCTAAGTACAGCTGGGTACAAACGAGTATTTGTCTCTTTTTTTGTCAGCAGTATGTTAGTTTGACCTTGTGTTATCTATAACTTCAACTCTCTATCACTGCCCTCTGGTGGAGAGGTTCATTTCTGTCCAAACACAGTAACTACTAAAAAACTGTGTTTAAATCTCTAATTTCAAGGACAATTATCCTGGTATTCATTTGTAGGATTCTTTGTTAACCTAGTGTTAAAACAAATCCAAAGGTAGAGAAAACAGTCTCACCACAAGGTTCATTTAGTAGCTATTCTGGTGCTTTCGGTCATATCGCATGATCCTCATCAGCAGGTGGAGTTTCCCCAGTTGTCATAGAAAAAAAGGTGTTAAGATTTCCTTTTTTTCTGAGCACTTTACAGACGTCTCGTCCGTCAAAGTTCACTCTTGACCTTAGAAACACAATTCATGACAACTGGGCAAACTCTATCTGCTGATGAAGATCATGAACAGCTATTTAATGGACCTTGTGGTGAGATTGTCTAAAGACAGTTTTATCATTTATTTTACTCTTTGAACTGTATCATTTACAGTATATATGTTAATGAAGAGTGAGAGGTGGACAGGCAGAAAGAATTTCGTTCAGCTCTACAATAGATAACGCGTGAGTCTCGGTGTGGTAAGTGTCAGTGCTTGCAGTATTTTATTCAAGCCTCTGATGAGGGTCAGGATGTCGGGCCATGACCCCATCACATCCTTGTGGGAAAACAAGCCCTCCAAACGCAGAGAGCAAGAACAAAACTGAATACACTTGAGCGCTGACGCCATTTTATTCAGCGTGTGAAACAAGGCAAAGAGCAGACATTTCACAAGAACCGTTCTTCTGTCTTTAGAGATCCATGAGTCGCCTGATGGAGCCGACCCTGGAGTTGTTGCCGCTCCAGTCGCTGAAGCTGTTGTACTGGCCGGGCTTCAGGTAGTAGTGACGCCCCCTGTAGTTCGGCTGCTCGTACACGAGCCAGTGGCCGTCCATCACGTTGCAGGAGTTGAAGTTGGAGAGGCGGAAACGGTCCATGAGGTTGGGGCAGTTGTCCGTCAGCTCCATCATCTCACCTCCCATGTCGAAATGCTCATACAGCCTCATCCTGTAGCTGCTGCTCTGAAACGGGGCAGGAAGGTCAAAGGTCACGGCTCAACAAAAGTCAAAAAACGCCCTATAGAATATGCTTATTTGCTTTGTCGAGAGTTAGATGAGAAGATTGACACCACACATGTCTATGGTAAAAGTTAAGCTACCATGAGCAGCTAGTTAGCGTAGCTTAGCATAAGGATGGGAAACAGGGAAAAGCAGCTAGCCTGGCTCTGTCCAAAGGTAACAAAACCCACCCACAAGCACCTGTAACTTCTTGTAGTCTTCGCTTTGAAAAAGTCCACCACATAATCCGTCGTAAAACTGGGAAATATATGAGTTAATTAAAAGATATAACATGTTAATTATTGATAGAGGCACTTTTGTAACCTTTGTACAGAGCCAGGCTAGCAGTTTCCCCCTGTTTCCAGTCCATATGCTAAGCTAACTGGCTGCTCGCAGTAGATTCATATTTACCATACAGACATGAGAGTGGTATCAATCCTCTCATCTAACTCTTGACTACAAAGCGAATAAATATATTTTCTATAATGTTGAACCTTTTCTTTTAAGTAAAATATCTGCTAATATGAGAATACAGATTGGACTAAGCCAACTCTTGGTAACTCGGATGAAACTAAAACTCATGTTTTAGGAAAGAAAAACCTAAAGTCATTGGTGGGTTTTGGAGTTTTTAATTTTTAATTATTAATAAATAGGGCAGATGAGGAGCAGAAGCTTCACTTTTGTCTGTTTATGATCAAATTCAGTTGTTTAATCCCTTAAGGTTATTCATTTGGTGCACATTTGACCTTAATGTTCTTATATTAATAAAATGAAGGGGTTCACTAATGTAATGATTTTTGTCCAACGTAATATGGATTATACTGACAAAGATAAAATTAAATATATTATTTACAGAAGGCCTTACCATGGGGATCATGCGGCAGGACCTGACACAGTCATTCATGCCCGTCATGCTCATGTAGTCGGCGTACTCCCCCCTCTTCATGAAGTACTGGTTTCCCATGTAGCTGGGACGGTCGTAGATCATGAACATGCCGCTCTCCACCCGGATGGAGCGGCAGCGGTCAAACATGGAGTGCAGGTCGGCGCAGTCGCTCATGCACTCATAGTGAAGGCCTCCAAAGTTTCTGTCCTCGTAGAAGATGATCTGATGGAGCAGAATAAGTCAGCCTGTCACATTCACGATGCTTCACAGAGAGGACATTGTCTTCATTTATAATGTAAAACTGGACACAAACCTTTCCCATAATGGCTGCTGCCGTTGGTCAAACCGCTTCCTGCGTTTTTTGACCGCCAAAGGTGAAGTCCATCTTTATATACACATTACCCTGCGGGAGCAGGTGCTGCCATGTGTGTTGTTATTCAAATGAGGCCTGGTGTCAGCAGAGACTCTACCTGTTTGTCCCGTCCTCTGTTAGAGTTAACAGACACTGTGCAGCTTCCAGCACAGCGTGGACGGGCGCTGGAACAGTCACCGCTGAGCTCTTTAACCCATCTTCTGTTTGTTGCTGGTTTTATTTGTTTGATTTGTTATCGTTTGTGTTTATGATCTGCTTGTTGTGAAGTTGTTGCCTTGTGTGAAGCACTTTGTAACGTGGTTTCATAAAAGTGCTCTATGAATAAAGATTACTATTTAAATGGGATGGATTCAATTTATTTATACAGTGTATAAGAATCTGAAGATATTGTGCAAACTTGTGCAGACAGATATACTAACAGGGTTCGTACAGCTTTTTAAGAGTAAAAGTCAAACATTTTTTAAGCACTTTTAAGGTACCTAAACCAAAAATGTCCAGACTCTCGAAGCCTTTATCGTCACATCTAAATTGTTGCTATAAATTCCAGGAAACAACAAACAAATACGACGACGGGATCGTTTCATTTCAAATATGAAAAGATATTTGGTTTCCATGAGTGATTGTGTCGATGATGAAACACCAGATTATGTTGAAAAATCAAGCATTTTTCAAGGAGTATATTCGAATTCAAGCATATCCCTAACCTTGAAAACATAACTAATTAAGCATTTTCCAAACTTTCAAGATTTAGTACATCCTTGTATTAATAAATAGCTAAACAGTGGTTTCTCTATATGTTCTATACTGTAACCAGCAACAGATGAATGGTGTGTAAAGTGACTCCACTGTCACTGTTGGTGTTTTCTGTCAGTCTTTCTGTAGGAATGTGACTGACAGACGGAAATACAGGAAAATAGCAAACTTATTTGAATAACCCAGAATGTGAATCTCATAAGCAAGAAATGCTTCTTTTAAAAAAACAAATAAAATCAACAATAAATACTAAATTCTTAGATTCTGAAGTGGCTCCTTTACGTTATTAAAAGTATGTGTGGTGGTGTGGGGCTTGTATCAGGGCTGAACGATATGCAAAAATAAATCATATTGCAATTATTTTGACAGATATTGCGATATGAGCCATAATTTTAGTGGGAATGGTAATTTTTGCATTTCATTTTCACTGAAAAAATTATAAAAATGATGATGATGTGATTTTTGCTGGAGAACATGATTTGTAGGCCGGGGCGTCTCTGTAGCACCACAATGCTTCATTTATAAAAAGGTACATTGTGACACATTTTACCTTTATCCAAAAATTGCAGCTCCTGCAATTTAGATTTTGCACTTGGCCATTTTGCGATTTCAATAATATTTTGATTAATTGTTCAGCTCTAGCTTCTATTAATGTGAGGGTCACACACAAGTCCAACAGTACTTGTGTACACTCGTTCATGATCAGATTAAAATAATGGAAGTCATTACTAAGTGTAGGAAACAGTAGTTTAAGGAAAATAATAACACAACAACAGTAGTTCTATTAATACTGTTCATATCCAAAGAATTCTTTTGTGGCCCAAAATTTATGAGCCAGCTAGTTAAATCAGTCAATACCAAAATATTTATTCACAAGCAGAGAGAAAATAGTTCACAATAGATTCATTTATTTAGTTATTTAAAACAATCTCAATCTCTTCATCAGAGCCGAATGAAACATCCCAGTCCTTCTTGTACCGTGAGACACATTGTTTTATTAACATCACTGGTTTCCACAAGTAGATCTTTTAGTGGAGGAATAAGACGTTTTGGATTAAACTGCAATGTGAATAAAATCAATAGAATCGAGTGAGAATCCTGATTAAAACTCTGTGATTCTGCGGAAGGACCCGGTGGTGGCGCAGGTGGCCCCCCAGTCACTGAACTTGCGGTACTCTCCGGGCCTCATGAAGTACTGGCGGCCGCGGTAGCTGGGGTGCTCGTAGAGGGTCCAGTAGCCCTCCATGATGTTGCAGGAGTAGATGTCGCGGCTGTGGAAATGTTCCTGCACTGACTCGCAGTCCTCGCTGAACTCCATCATCTGACCCTGGAAGTTGGGGCGCTCGTAGATGCGCATGCGGTAGGGGCCCTCGCTGGTCTGGAGAAACACAGTGAAGTAAAACACAAAGTTAGAACAGGACAAGGAGCTCGTCCTCTACAGCCCTCCATGTGTCTCTGGTGTTTCTTTAACCACTTCTTCTTGCTTATTTTGTCCTAAATCTACTAATGATTAACCTTCATTCTTTGGCCTAAGATTAACATTTAAATTTATTTTTTTCAATTTCTGAAAAGACTTTATGGTTTCTTCAATGTATGAAATGTAGACAAATCACTTATCTTCAGTTAAACCCATCTAGTGTCGTATCTTGAACAAAATATTATTTTTTAAACAATATATTATTCTTTGCCTTATGCACACACAGAAATACAGAAAACAGCAAAGCACACACTTAAAAACAAACATAAAACACAGAACAAGTTGCTTCTCAGACTCTTTTCATGCATCAGTAATTTTAAATATTAACTTCACATAGCTACTGTCTGGAGAGCTCATTCTGCAGGGTTTACACTCATTCCTCTTCGGTATTATCCATCCAGTCCACACACTGCACAAAAGCAATAAATGAGACAAAACATTTACTCACATAAGAGAAAGTACGGCAGGAGCGGATGGTGTCGTTGTAGCCCATCCAGCGCTGGTAGTCCGGGTAATCTCCTCTGGTCAGAACATACTGGTAGCCGGTGTAGTTGGGCTTCTCATACAGCACCCAGCAGCCGCTCTCCACCTTGATGGAGTTGCAGCGGCTGAAGTGGGGGTGCATGTCAGGGCAGTCGGTGTCGCACTCATACGAGCGGCCCTGGAAGTTTCTGTCCTCGTAAAATATGATCTGAGTCCAGGAGAGAAAGCAGAGGCAGGGTCAGTGCACCATCACACTAAATATATGATCTCATATTTACCATATAAACCTTGCACAACCTGCAATGCTCAATTATGGTCATGCCAATAAAGACAATTTTATTCTGAATATATAGGTGTTGCAGTATTAATGAACTAGAAATGATGCAACTTACAGTGCATCAGTTTTTAGTTTTATTTTTTCCTGCATGTTGATTCTCTTCAACATAAAGCCAGGCAAAGATAGTTTTAACTGTGGGTGAGTTAATACCAGTCCTTATGGCAGCCTTCCTCTCACATTTTAACCACTTTCTCTGGGTGTACGGCAGCAGCCTAACACCCAGAACTTTGCAACTTTGCTGCCTTTTTACAAAGAAATCTGAATTTTTTTAGAGGTTACATTTATCCCCAGTATGTCCTGCACTGGTTAGAATTATGTATTATACATTTGCTACCAGGTTTATGAAGACCACCATAGACAGGAAACAGAGAGAAAACACTCTCTTACCTTACTACCCATCCTGCAAAGAGTGCTGGAGCCAGTCACCTACGGGAAATGGTGGTCTCACAAAGCAGCACCAGAGCCCCGCTATATAAACCTCAATCAAAGGGTTAGCAGATCCCGCTTTAGCTGTTTTTTCATTGAGCGGGGATTTAACGCGCTGGCATCGCTCCAAAAGTCTTGATCCTGGGCATAGAGCAAAAATCCCTGAATCATCAATGCAAAAGTCCTACCAGGCAAATTACTGACCCACCGTGCCCTCTTTATTATGGACATATGGACATCAGAGAGATGTTTTATCCGCTGATCCATCATCAAGTGGATTAATCTTTCCTGGCAGAATGTCAGAGGTCATCACAAAACAGCACGGCCTTTAACCATTTGTTGAATTTGAAACTGTGGTCATGTGAATATCTACTATTAACACATTGTTAATGATGCCATTAAATGCATCATTAGCATTAATCATCTGGATTGGGTTGCAGCTGTTCATAAATCCATTATAAGTTTGAACGTAGAGTCCTTCCTAAGTTCTTAACTAGCGCGTTACTGAATCAGGTTGCACCATTAAAACTTAAGAAATGTGTTAGCTAGCAAAGACTTTAGTAATGTGTAAATCGGTTGCTAGGAAACACCTATAAATACCAACTATATAAACAGGAAGTCACTGTAGCATAACAAGCTAGCATAACGGCGCAAAAGAGATAGTTCTCTTTTTGTAAATGTAGGTATTTGTTTTATTTACATCTGCATACACGGAGAAATATGTTTCAGAGTTAGTATCATGAGTGGGGAAATATCTGATTATGCTAAGCTAACTGACATTATTTACTGATTTAGTCAAATGTAATTGGCAATATGTTACATTTGTGAAATGTAATATAAAATCTTTGAGATTTACATAATTATTGAACAGCATTGATCCAGTTTCAGGTCAGATATAATATTCAGACTTTCTTTTACTGTTCACTTGAAACGGGTCATTTATTAGCAAGCTAACGTTAGTTATGTCAGTTGGCTCAATTAGCTACACAACAGTGACACTGTACAACAGGTTATCAGCCACAACCACCATCATTTTAATGTCGTTATCACGCTTGTTAATGAAGATTTGTCTTTATCAACCACCTACAAATGCTGAACATTTAAATCACAGAAGTTTAAAGATTGTCAGTGTGACAGTATAAAGTTAGTGGACACCAACAGTATAAACAGTACAAGTGGGAACTATAGCGTTAGTGCTCAACCAATTTTCTCCTCGAGAAAATAGATATAAAATCCATCATGAGGAGAAAACCAAGAGGTGCTGCTGGACGGTGACTTCAGTCCTGCAGAGACTCTTGTGAACCCTCATAGTGCTCAGCTCTGTCGTCATGGCAATCATTGCTGTCAGTGTCCTGAGTGACAGAGAGGAGAAGAGGTGTTAGATAAAGATGATGTCTGTTTATATCCACAGGGTGGCAGTGGAGGCCTTCCATGCATGATTTAAACACAGAAATCTTTCTTTTAAGTCTGTTACTTTTATCACAAAACAGCATTGTTTTTTTAGTTCTGTTGTCCCCACATTTACAGATGTCCCTTTCCTCTGAAATATTCTGGATTAAAACAGTGATAGACAAATACTGCAGAGATGGAGGAAGGATGCTGTGGCTACTCACACTGAGGAAAGAGTGAGACGAGGACGACGACGATTGCACTGAAACGCGTGCAGGCGGGGCACTAGCCTTCCCCCTCTCAGACAGCCATCTTTTCAGCTTTAGACCTATGAGAGATAATAATAATAATAATAATATAAATAATATATTTATAATAATAAATAATCTGTGGTTTCCTAACCTGGGGGTCAGGACCCCCTAGAGGATTGCAGGATAAATCAGAAGGGTCTGGGGGGGGGGGGGGGGGCAACAGAAAGCAACTAAGATTTACTCAAATACTGTATTTAAGTACAATTTCTTGTACTTTACTTACTACTACTCCATTACATTTCAGAGGGAAACATTGTACTTTTCACTCCACTACATTTATTAGACAGTTTTAGTTGCTAGTTACAATGCACTGATCTAGATTAAGCTACCTAACGATATAAAAAGTAGTTGACTCCACGTCAACCAGCTACAACAGTAAAATGCTACTTATGCAATAACGCATCAGTATTAACAATATAATAATGTAATATACAATAATATGACACTCACAGGGGCCACTTTTCTGCAGAACGAGTACTTTTACTCTAATACTTTAAGTACATTTTACTGATAATACTTCTGTACTTCTACTTTAAGTAGGATTTTGAAGGATGGACTGGTACTTTTACTAAAGTAAAAGATCTGAATACTTCTTCCACCACTGAGAAAGAGAAGCTTAACAAACAACACGAGGTTTAACAAAAAACCTTAACAAAAACATTCTTAACACAAGGTCCAACTTGTTTGTTGTTTCCAGAGCTTTCAACCACATTGTGGCCCTCCTCAGTGGATGGAGTTGCTCAGCTGACATTGTGGTCTCTGAGAATTTTGGTTTTTGTCAAGCTGCTGCTTAAGATAAGATAAGATAAGCCCGTATTGATCCCCAGAGGGGAAAATTGGTTGTGGGGATCAATAAATGCTTATCTTATGTTAAGGTCAAGAATGAACCTTCAGCTAAAAAAAGCCAAATTCTGCTCTGTAAAATGAAAGAAAGTTTTTTCCTCAAATCTTTATTTTTTTTTCTTGCAAAATATTTGGGAGTTTTGCTTCTTTGAGACTCCAAAAACTGTTGTATGATGAGTAGACATTGTTTGGCTATGAAGGGTCACATACCAAACTGTGTTTAACATTTATACCCACTTACTGTGCTTCTTGGAGTGATGCACAGCCTTGTAAGAGCCGAGCATGGCAAACGGATGGTAGGATAGAGTGAAGGGATAGACGATGGCGCCCTAAAATAATGGAATTTACCAACATTATACAATGAGAAAGAGACAGCCACCTCTAGGAATGTGTACAAAATAATGAGACACACACTGTATCTGTTCCCTCTAAACATGAGTGTGAAACATTAGCCAGGATGCTTGTACCTTGGATTGGTGGTTGGGATATGAAGCAGCTGGTTTACACCTGTACAGAGCCAGGATCTCCTCCACTGGCAGGCTATTCTGAAGCAGGAAAATAGTTACGTAAAGGTTACAGCAACTAGCAAAATAAAAACAAATACTTCTTTGCCGTTTAGCCATTACAGTAAACACATTATGCTACCTACGTGACGTAAACCGTAGTGAAGTGAAGCGGGAGAGTAAAGCAAGGCTCTTTAGTTTGAGCAATGTTTCTCATGTGCATGTTTGAATTCAAACTGCACCTCTCTGTTTGAGTGATTGTTATTGAGGACATGAAGGTACCCTATTTTATATGTCCACAGAAACAATTCAGTAGTTGTCTCAAATTTAAGCCCATGCATACAGCATTAACATCCTAAAATGCATCTTCATTTAAAAAAGAAATAAAAGAAAAGGGAAATAAACACATGGAGGAGTAAAACATACCCATATTTAACCTTACTGGGACATTGGGAGATTTAATAAAAGCTGCATTCATGTACAAACGACACTTACTATAATTACCCCGGCGAAGGACGACAGGATCATAGCCTCCCGCTCTAAGCGGTTAGGGTACTGGGCACTTCCTGAGCTTCTTGTTGCTCCGCTGTGGTAGAAGAAGTTTCATTTAAACCATCTTCATATATGTAATAGCAACTACCACTACCTACAGTTAACCAGCCTCGAGCCTTTATGGGGTTCTAGGTGAGAACTTTGCTTTTGGGCACCCCTCCAGGTAACCACACATTCAATTATCTGCCACAAAACCATTGATAACAGGAAGGTTTTACAGATGTAGCTGGCTCAGTCCTCTCCTCACACAGACATAAAGGCCAATAGTTAATTGGCTGAAAATGTAGATTACCAAAACAAATATTCCTCTATTGTGGCACCATCTGATTAGACTGGATTTTTTATAGGTGCTTAAGGGTATGCCATTTTTTTCTTAAGGAGATTAGAGGTCCCAGTCCAGAAAATCCCTCAGAAATGACTCAGATATTTAGAGATGGGTGTATAAGGGCGAAAGTAACAAAGGGATTATAGGCAAATTATACAAGGTGTTGTGTGGCTACCTGCCTGTAAACTCAGTGTGCCTCCACCAATTCTTTGACCTGGAGGGATTTTTGGAAAAATTAGATTTGGTTCTTTATAACCCTACCTTTATGGAAGAAACTGGGATGTTTAATATGAAGGATATGAAGGATACTGGCTTTAGTATTAATGTGTCGTTTTTTTCTCTGTATCTTGGAGTATCTATCTCGTGCAGCGTTATGCACACGTTTCTCCCAAATTCAGCCAGATATATTTGGTAGCTTTGAAAGTTTTGGTGGTTTTTACTAAAATTTCAAACAAGACTTTGTGGGTTTGAGCTGCTTGGCTGCACATTTGTAAAGATCCACCAGCAGGTCAGTGTTTTTGAGGTAAAAAAATAACTTTAGTCTATGAAAACACAAGCAGCTTACATGATGTCTCTGTCAAGCACATCCCGTCCCTCTTCTCTGTCCAGCCACCAAAGGGCAACACTAATGGCAAGGTCATAGTGAGCCTGTAACACGCACACAAATAAAATACACAGCAATGCCACACGTACTTGTTGCAACTATTGATTGATTCATTTTTGTTTGTGCAGCTCTTCCCGTTAATTGCTTGTCTTCTATCACCTGATGTGGCAGTTAACATGGAGACCAGCTCTGCTTCAGATAAAGACAAGCTATCTAATGTTTTTACCAGGTCATCCAGCATTGTGGAGGTCCCCTTCCCCTTTGGATCAAAAGAATTTTCTCTGAGTTTCTGCCCAATGTAATCACCACTGTTCAAATTAGGAAAAAAAAAAGACAAAATGAATCAGTAGCCATTTTAAAATATTCTTCATATTGCACTTTTAGTATCCACTCACATAAGGGCCTCAACATCTCTTTTCAGCTGCCTTGCCTCCATTTTTGTGAACGGATTCCTCTCATGTAGGACTCCTGCAAAAACAGGAAAACATCTAAATATTTTCTCACTTCTTAAACACAGTATTATCTTCACTACCAGGACGGTGACGAGAACTGAGTGAAGTGGAAATCCAGTGAAAACTGATGTCCTGGTGGCAAGGAAGGCCAGCTTGCATAACACTGTTAACCTAAAAAATAAGGGGTTAATTCACTGCTGAGGATGAGGTGCAACAGAGCCAGGACATGAACCGGACACGGTGTTGGGCCCACACAGAGAGAGCTACCAACCAATGCAATGAGACAACAGTCCAGTAAGTCTAGACCACCTTAAAAACACATTCTCTGTAAGTAACAGTAAAACAGCCGAAAAACATCCATCTCTCCGGTGCAATAACACATTTTAATGAACAGACAGAAAACAATCAGTAGCATATTTAAAACATTAAAAATAATTCAACATGCAAGCAAGCATCTATACTCACCACACAGTTCTGTGCGACCGTAAACTGTTCGAAGAGCAAGAGCAGCTTACAGAGCTTCAGTTTACATGATGATACCAAATCTTAAACATGGCTGGCTGCAGTCATGCTACACGGAATATGCTGAACACAAGCCTTTAACAGCGATGAGGAACACACTTCTCAGGTGAACACCCTGGACTGAATAATTTATGACCAACCTCCTGTCAATCTCTAAGGCCATTACCAACCAGACATCACTGGGAATTAGTGGAACAGTATCAGAACATACAGATTAGTTTCAGTGTTGGAAAGGTGGCGTGTGCGTACTGCAGCATGAAAACACGTTTGTTTGACTAAAAAGACTGATCAAAAGGTCTTTATTAAGCTTGAAAGAAAACCAACAACTTCAAATAAACCAGGTAAAAAAAACATTTAAATAAAAATCAGTCCGCCAAAATGGATTGTTCCAACTTTGGGTCGGTCACAGTCTTCTGCTGCTTCTTCTTCTTCTTCTTCTTCTTGCCGTCCTTAAACACTGGAGAGCTCAGAAACATGCTGTCTGTGAATTTATCTCCGCGCCTTATTTTGCTGTTGAAAAAAAAAGAAAAGAAATACAATGAATCACTCACTGCTGTTTTCGGGTATAAATCAATACTGAAACAGTTCAGAGACAAGGTGTCCTCACCTGTTGAGAGTCGGCTCCTTATAACTGACGACACCCTTTCGTCTCCTGGTCCTCCCTCTGTTTTCACTGTCTGGGGTTGTAATGGTGTTGGTCAGTGATGTTAAGACTCGTCCTGTTGCAAAACACAATACATCTGAATTAAGTTGCCTTTTAGCCTTCTTTAACAAATTTAGCCCCAACAAAGGAACAACCAGATAAAACTTGTCCACAGAAACAGTATTTGCATGTTTCATATTACTACAAAACAAAAAGTAGAAATAAAAATCAGCCAGCAATGACAGATGGTATTTAATAAAATCTTTCCAGAGTCTGTGTTTCTGTCACTCTGAATGATACAGCCCATGCTGTCAACCTTTTTTAACTGGAGCTGTTGAAATAAATTCCTTCCACCTCCTTTGTATTTGGGTGGAGGCAGAAATATCAGAGAGGATTATTTCAAATACCTGAGTAAATACAACCAAAACGATTTGTGGGCTAGATAGTACTACGTCTGGGTATTCAACCTCAGTACTTTTTTGGTTTCAACTGAAATGTGTCAATAGAGCAGAATATCGAATATACAAAACTCTGGCACGTCTGGTCACATTTGTAATTCTCTGATCAAATAGTTCCTGATTCAAATAAAACTTTTGCCAATTTTAGACTATTTTATTTTTTGAGTTCTCGTTCTCTCCACATTTAACGTTTCAAACTTTGGCATCTTCTGTTAAGTGAAGAAAAGGGTTTTGCAGAAAAACATTACGGTATATTTTTGGTATCTGCATCGGGGTTTGATAAAATAAACATCACAATAAAATGTCCCTGGGTCAACCAACCATTTCAAGCTCAAACCTGCACTGACTTTATCTTTACTTCCATCAATGGAGTGAGCTGTAAACAGCACATTATCCTCTGTTAAACAGGCTTCAGCTGACAATGACAATGTCATCTAACTTCATTTCTTCAGTAACATATATTTTTGAACTCAAAACACCTGACTGGTCAATGACACTGTCACTGCAGACCAACAACACTCAAGTGCAAAAAATAAAATAAAAGTGACACTAGAACATATGGCATCTTCGCTGGAGTTTGAATGTGTATCTAGGCAGACATTTAATAAAAACATTAAACAGACACTATAATGGATACCACACCTGGAGAGGCTTCAGTTGTGACAGCAGCAGACTCCTCAATCACTGCCGCCCTGCCGGATGTCTGCCTCTTGGGAGTATCGAGTAAACAGTCCACCTCAGTGTCAGCAGTGCTGATATCTACAGCCAGCCATGGTGGCATCTCATCCGTCAGCAGGTCTCCTAGACTCTGGTGAACTGCCTCCTCAGTGGTGTCCATCATGTGACTGTAGGCACCTGACACATTAGATGTACTCGTGTTGTTTAGTGGAACACTGTCTTGAGTTTGCTGCATGTAGACAACAAATGTCTCCCTTGGATTTCTGCTTTCTGTGGGTGTATGCAGCTTGGATGTCTTTCTACACCGCTTTGGATTCCAGTCCCTCCTGGACTTTGACTCTTTGGGTTTTGAATCATATAAATGTTCAAAGATGTCGTCCTTTTCACTGATGTCAGAATGTGACTCAACCACTTGTAAATCGTCTAACTGTTCTTTATTTCTCTCAGGGCCACCAACGCCCCGGAGAGGTGAGGCGTCACTGCGGTCCCCGAGATAACACGCTTCATCCTCAGATCTAAATCCTTTGTTGCGACGGCTACTTTTCTTCTTCTTTTTCCCGTCATTTAAATGATCAACACTCTCCTCTCTCTGCGCGGCTTTCTTCTTACTGGATCGACTCGTTTCCTCTCTTCTGGCTTTTTTAGGTTTCTGGAACTCTGTTCCTGAAGCGCAGCCTTGGTCCAGTGGGAGTGCTTCATGGTTATCACTGCTAGTCAAATCCTCTTGAGTGCTTCCTGAATCCTGAGTGGCCAGCCAAGGACGCTTACAGGAACTCTGTGTTTCCCCTACAAAGACTCTCTCACCGTGCCCTCGTGGATTTGATTCTGAATGTTGCCGAACGACACTTACATCCGTGACCACTGGCGGTTCTTGTGCCTCACAGTTGGAGGATCCTGTAGAAGGCATGAAGTCCTGCTCTACGGCACCCACTGATTCTGCTGATGCTCTGTTCGATGACGTGCTATCCCTGCCCACTGAGATAACAAATGTCCCTCTGCATTTTGATTTGTGACTTTCCCAAGAATTTGTCGAGGTCTCCGTTTTGCTCTGTGGTTTATTGCCCACATGTTCTGACTCTGCATGTGTGACTTCATCTGCACAGAACAGGAGCTCTTGGGGTAGTTCTTGGTCTTTGCATGCTTCATATGTTCCCTTATCTTCTTCTTCCACTTCATTATGGACCTGTTCCAATTTGGACGGACTGCTCTCACTTTCCCGCGATGGCAGAGGCAAAGTGACAAACGTTTTCCTGGTGAATGAAGACACCCTCCTGCCTTTAGTCCTGGACCTCCTGCATGTGACTTTGGACCTTGGTTCTTCTGCAGTATCTTTTTCTGGTGCTAATTTTACACTTTGGCTGGCTTTTGAGAATTGAATTTGAGGATCCATGAAATAATCGTCCAGGTCTGGTAAGACAATGTCACGGGACTCTGTTTTTGACTTGGTAGGGTTGCGGGATTTTAATTTTTCCTTCACCGTTTTCTGATGGTTGCCGGCTTCAGGCTTGTTCAATTTGGGAATGCGAGATGTAGTGACACTCCTACACTGTGTTTTGGGTGACTGAAGCTGAATAACCTCTGGGTCTCTAATATCCTCTAGTGGATGGTCATCTGTCTGTAACAAAGTACCAGCCGGAGCACTCTGAACCTCACTCAACCTAGAATCTGCAGAGTTCTTCACTTGTGGATTTTTGGCCACACTTGACCCACAGTCTTGTTCCTTATTCTTCTTGCTTTTCGGCTTGCCAGAGCGACCTGTTTTCTTGGCCTTGGTTTCCACAGTTACTATGTCAGTAGCATCGCTAAGCGTCATCTCCATTGTTGTATTCATAAGCACAGTCTTCTCTTGTTTGTTAACATGTTCTGGTTCAGTTTCCATGATTGAGCTACTTGGAAGTGGACCATCAGAAAGAGAGGGCTTGGGTTTTTCACACATGCTTACAACTGAGGGGGTTTGGCTGTTCTGAAGACAGGCGAGTGACTTCATATCGAACCCCGACTGAGAGAACATCATTGACAGCCTCTCTACTTCATCCCTTAGGCTGCTGGATGGACGGGTTGTTCCTGTCTGGGGAGCTTGTATAAGCTGGCTTGAATGCCTTTTCTCAGCATCTGTGTTATCTGTGAAAAAGAAGTTATGAAAAATAAACAAATTACTTATTACCAGGGAACTCAAAATGAGTATATCATGGCAGTTAACAGCAAAACTGTGATGATTTATGATGATTATCACCAAAAATGCTCCCTACCATTGCAAATATGAGTGGACTTTTTAGGTCTGTTCTGGATATTGAAGACATTCGCACAGATGTTTTTTTCAGGCAAGTCTGCTGTTACTTTTTGGAGGGGACACAACAAAGCCCCTGAATTTTCTGGCTGAGGAGGTAACTGATCTGTAAGGCTGTTAGTGGGAGTCAGGGAGGGGATAGGGAAAAAGCAAGACAGAGAGAAAGAAATAGCAGACGTCATTCACAGCTGCCTAAACCAAAAATCTTGGTCTTTTTAGTTCAAAGCACATATCAATCTGAATACAGTATTTGCTCACCTTCCCACTACAAGATTTTCTTTGTTGATGTCACCAGATAAGGTCTCGCCTGCAGATAGTTTAGGAAGATCCTGCTGGTAATAAATACAGTTGCAATCACAGACTATATCTTCTATAGTTTGATATTGCTAGGTATTTTCTACTACTATCGTTCAGTCTTATAAATATGTGTGAATTTGGTTAGATAGCAGTCTGACTTTTGCAACCCTGTGAGGAACAACTGACACAGAAACTAAAAATAAAAATTGGTTTCTTATATCAGAATAGTTTTGGACCTTTTTAGAGCTGTCTGTGATTGTTTCCAGTGTGCGTGTGTGTGATTGGCTATGTTTGTTGTGTGTTTTCTATCTGTACCATTTGTACAACATGTACTGAGGTCTATCTTGCAAAGGAGCTCTTATAATAATGAAATCACCTGGTTAAATAAAGGTTGTATACACTTTGACACCCTGAGACGTCACAGGAGGGATGGGTTGTAGTTAATAGTAGTAGTTTAATATCAGTGCTGACCATCTTTCCATATAATATTATCCTGACATAACTCTCACAGAGTTATCGTGGTTTACAGTTCTCATGTCTCAAGATAGGTTTAACTTTTTGTCATGGGATTTTCAATATTTCAGCAAATACTGTAAAGTGAATGTAATTTCGTGTCCATCCCTACGCCACAGACTTGCCATACAAAACAGTAATTGTTAATACTTAGTAAGAGGAATCCTTACGGTATCAGAGAATAGGTCAGCCACCATGTCCAAGTGCTGCAGAGTGTTGCTATGGAGGTTCTTCAATATGAGGAGCTGTGAGAGGAAGACAAGATGAACTGCAGTCAATACGATCAATCACCACATCAAATAGAACATTTGTATGGTCAGAAATGATTGCCTTCTACTGTAACGCTCAATAATTTTAAGCAAACAAACCAACCAGTTTCCTGTGCTTGTATTTCTTGGTGGCCAGCTCAAAGCACAGAGCCTCCATTTGTTTCTGAAGGTACACAATCTCCATCTCCAGCTGCCTGCTCCTCTCCTTCTGGGCCTGCAAAGCAACAGCCAAGGCCTTGTTGTTGGTCTTCAAAGAGACCTTGAAGAAGGAGGAGGTGTCTGGTGTGGTCATGAAGAAGCATCACAATATTAATTTCTGGCAGGAGAATAATTTAACATTTTCTCTCACTTCAGAGTCAAAACGTATAGTATCAGCAACATAAATCACACAAACATGGGTTTGTAAATGTGTTGACAGACTCACTGAGGATCTTATTTTTGATCTTTGATGCTGCAGCTGAAGTCTGCTTGGAAGACTGCAAAGACACCATTGTCCTCAGAGGTAACATAACCAGATAAACATGAAGAGCTGAATGAGTGATGAAATCAATAGCCTGAAAGAGCTGAAAGACAAACGGGTTAGCTTCTGTATACCATTGATTTAGCACACCCAGCAGCACGTATGTTAACACAGTTTGGCCAACGTTGGTTTTGATGGGTGATCTATCCGATTGGGCCTAGTCACACACATTAACGTTAACTTGTAAGCTCATCCACATAATGCACACGTTACTTTTGTCGTCCAAACGTTAGCTAGTTAGCCGACGTTAACATTAGCTAACTTATTTGAGTGGTGAATCCGCTATGCTAACCGGTGTAACTAGCACGTTACTCTTGAAATTCTGACAAAACTTACCGTTATTAAACGTTAACCAGCGGTAGACTTAGCCTCTTGCAAACAATATTCCTTATTAATGATCGTGAATTGATAAAATAAAGCTTATCATGACCTTACTAGTTAGATATATCTGGAAAACACTGCTGATTCCGTTTTAAACAAAAACAAAAAGTCCGCCGTCTATCCGCGCAAGTGCACGGAGGCGGGTCCTAGAAGCTGGGGACCAATCAGAAGCGAAACATTATAAGTTTTAATGCCCTGAGGTACTCTCTTCAGGCAGACCCTACTTCGAAGATTGGAGGCGGGTCCTAGAAGCAGTCAGAAACTATGTAACTTGAGTTTTGTGCCCCTGAGTTAGTCTCTTCAGGCAGACCCTACTTCGAAGCAGCACAAACTAGCTGCTAACTTACACCAATCAGATGTCTAGGTTTAAATTATAATTAAATTGATAACGTTATCATTAAGATGTAGTTTTTTTTCTTTTTTTGTGTTTTTTTTCTTTTTCTTGTTTTCCCTTCCCCTTTCCCCTTTTCTTATGTATATGTGTTATGAAAAAAATAAAAATAGAAAAATAAAAATCATTAAGATGTTATGAGGTGTTAGTGCTACAGGATTTTGAATATGACAGTCCAAGTGAAGGAGAAATGATCTGTATGTAGCCAGAGAGGGGGAGGGTTGTGTGAGAGTCACAATTAAATGCAATACATTTCAAAAAGAGACTGCTGTTCACTTATTTTGGTACTGCCCTTATGTGAGGATTTTTTAAAATAATTCTGTATTTTGATTAAAATTAAAATCTTTATTTAAATTATAAGTCCCCCGAGCTCCAAATTGTTGTTTTTTCCCTTTGCAAACCATATAACATCTACTCTGTTTATGATCATTTTGTGACACAGGAACATTATACTTGTTCCCTTTGTGTCAATAAAGAAGGGGAAAACCTAACATAAAAAAACAAGTAACATTTAAAAGCAACTACAAGTATTTTCTCTTGTCATAAATACACTGAACACACCACCACTACAAAAATCACCATAATACACCAAACTATACATCTATATGCACACCTGGCTCCAAAAAAATAACTTTACCCCATATTACCTATAATAAATTCAAATGTGCTTTATTAGCACAGTCATAGTTTAATACAGTGTTGCCAAAACAGGTTGCACACGGTTTACAAAGTAAGTATATTGATTCTAAATTGTACTATACATACCATACAACATGCACTAATACACTACACAACTACATTACTACACAATATAGTGTACTATAATGAAAGAAAAACTAATTGGAAGAAATCATTCAAACAGGTAAGATAGACAGACAGATAGTTAGAAAACAAAGTACAATTACACTCATAAATAACAACAATCTATCTGTCTGTCTGTCTAAAACAAAAACAAAAATTAAAAAGCGGAGTCAGATTTTGAAGGAGCTTAGTACAGTTACATATGTTTTGCTGGTTTTCCCTCAGGCTGACCTGCTCTGAAATGTTTTTCTGGTTCCCTCGTGATGTCAGGTTTTCCCCTAGTAAATGCAGAATTTTGTTCTGGTCTAAGAGTGTGTCAAATTCTTGGCATTTAGTGAATAATTTTGTGCTTATGGCATTTTACAGGCTGCAGAGCTGCAGTAAAGTGTTGTGATTCTTGTTGTTGATAGAACTGAGAGTTATATTTTCCTATCCTCTGTCCTATCAGAACAAAAACAGCAGGCACGTTTATTACTAGATTATAGTATGCTTGTCTACAATAATGCAAATGTATCTGTTTTAAAGCCATTACGTACTTACATATTTTTAAATGACCGACGCTAAGTACCATATAGATGGCATCCTATCATGATTCAATCGATATTTCTGAGTGTGAGCTCTGCTGCCTTGTCTCTTGATCACAACAGTTGGATTTAGTGCAGGTCTCGATTCGTCAGGGCTGCTGCTTGTGTACGGGAGTCGGCTTTATTCAGGTGTTTTACTGATGTCTTCGAAGTCGGAGTGCTTCATACATTGATGTCAAATTCATATAGTGAACGGGTAATTCGCATTTTTTGCTGTCACGGCAGTTCAATCGTATTTCATGTGTAAACGGCTCCAAGAACAAGGTTGTTGTAACCTACCGGCTAGTTAGCATAGGAGGCTAACATATTAGCTTGGCTAAAAACAGCTGTACTACTGTACATATCGTTAAGCTAGTTGGCTAACGTTAGCTAACCCTTTATTAGTTGAGTTATTTTATGTTTCAAGTAGTTGCTGCTAACACACTTGTATTATTTAAAAGCTTCATTAATTTGTTTGTAAATGTCACATATAGCAAATACGCTGACATTCAATTATACAAAGTGTAATTAAATTAGCTAGCTGAACTGCCTGCAGTTGATAGCTAGCTTACAAGCCAGTCGCTAGCTAAGTTAGGAAACATCCACTGGTTGAAATATCGAAACTCTGTGGGGCTCGTAATCTGTCTGCAGACTATCAGCGCATCCAAGTGAACGTTATCCTGTGTACATTAGCTATGTGATATACTGTGCTGTCCTCAGCTGTCAAATGGTCAGGACACAGTTAGTCATGCTACGGCCTGTTGTGATCACATGATGGGGTGAATAATGTTATGCTGCTACTTCTGCTATTTCCTCCACACATGATCTAAAATGGCATACAATGCAAACTCAAAGTCTGTAGCTTTCTTCAAAGGGTAAGTCTAGAGGAGATTTGAAGCGGTGTTCCCGTTTTATACACGGCTAGTAAATGAACAAGAAATGTAGATTTAAGTAACGGCTGTAGGATGGCGTTATCAGCCGTCTCTAATTAACCAATCAGTCACCCGTTCATCTGTCATTTGAGTTCATTCGTCGGACAATCCATTGATAAGTCCAATATTAGATAGCTCAGGTTTAGATTGTAACAGCAGTGTGTGGATTAATAAAAAAACATGTCATAATTGTTTTTTGTTTTTTTTTGCTGGCTAACTAAAATCTGTTTCCTGTTGAAATAAATCTCACATTGACAGCTTCCTTTTTACTAATGGGAACCAGAATCAGACAGATCTATTGTAAAGCTATCCCATCCTGTTTTAGAAAAGTTATAATTCTTCAAAACATCAAAGTTTTTTTAACCAGTTGCACTGAAATCTTGACTTCCTCATTGTAAGTTGTGGTATTTTACCACATGATTATTGCAGTTCATTGGTTATAGGTTAGTTTGTATGGGGCCACTAGTATGATGACTATCGCATGTTTCCCGCAGTGAGCTTATCGAGCTAAAATACCCATTTTCTGTAATTCTCCAGTTCTCCAGTAATTCTGTTTAATTACTGGTGCTGTCTTGTGGCTAAGCTTCCTGCAGTTGCATTTCCTTTGAGGTCATTCTCCTGTTTTTTGCAGCAGATTTGCAGCCGTTGTTTATTTATTGTCAATGTCCTCTTTGGCTGTTACGGTTTCGTGTATACAGTGTAGTACATGCAGTTTTAAAGGCTGCGAGGTTGAGTCTGGCTTATATTTAATCTAACATACTGTAAGACCAGTAGTCCACAGGGGTACTGCCGCGTGTAGAGCTGCAGCGATTAGTCATTTAATCGATTAGTCGATCGAAAGAAAATTAATTGATTAATTGTTTCAGCCATTTTTCAAGCAGGTTCCAGTTTCTTAAATGTGAGGATTTGCTGCTTTTCTTTGTCATTTCTGACAGTAAATGAAGAGTCTTTGGGTTTTGAACTGTTGGTTGGACAAAAGAAGCAATTTGAAGACGTCACTTTGGGCTCTCGGAAATTGTGATGAGGGTTACAAACAATTGTTTGACATTTTATAGATTAAATGAAGAAAATAATTGTTAGCTGCAGCCCTAGCCAAGTGCTTTGGTCAGTGGTTTTTGACAGTGCTGATTTTGATACACCTGAACGTAGTTCCAGTTCTCTGATTGCCTCTCAATAAATGACAGAACAAGTGATTTGAAAGTGGACAATTATCAACATCAGGAAATTGAGCATAGCATTAGTTCATGCAGGCCACGAAGTCAAGCTCAGCTCACGATCCCAGCTACATCAGCTGATAGCAGCTGATCTTTAAGCCAGCCCACATCAGCTGATGGCTCAGCTGATTCCCTTCTATGCACCCATTGGCAAATTTCATTCAGGGCGCCTTATTTAAGCTGCTTTAGTTGCCCTACCTTGCTGCTTCCTCTGCAAGCTGCTTTGCAACCCGCCTCCACCCCAGCTCCTCCTTTTCACACTATGTCTGACTTAATCAATATCATGTATTGTTGTCATTGATACCTGCTCTGTTCTGTACGCTGGGGGGGTCTTTGCTGCTGCTCTCCTTGCCTGGCTTAACATGTATGCACGTGGAAGGGCAGGGAGCTCCCAGAGCAGAGCCATGCCACCAAATATAACTACTGCAGATGGAAACTAAGTTTTCTTTGACTATAGTGGTCCTGACTGAAATGGGATTCCACTTGCTAGAAACAAACAAACTGTATTGCTACAACCTAGCATGACAGCGGTGAGTAGTTTCTATGTATAGAGCAGAGGGTGGAAGAAACTTCATGCTGATGGTGTGAAAACACAGCAGCTGTTGATGTTGCTTATTACCATAACTGATTTCAAGGAACTGACCTCTGACTGATGCTGGTCTACGAGACGAGCTCAGTGAATTGTGACCACTGTGACAGTTTGATTAAGAGTCCTCACACCATGCAAGGAAAGTTGATCAGTTACACATGCTTAAGATATGTTCTGCCTCTCTAGCAGGACCAGCGGTAACATGGCTGCTGATGACAAGTCCTCTTCTTCATCCTCGATGGAGTGGAGCGTCGAGCCGCCCGTCGTCTCGCCCACCAGCCCCTCCCACCTGACCCACTTCAAACCACTGACTCCAGAGCAGGATGAGCCTCCGCTCCGCTCCGCATACAGCTCATTTGTCAACCTGTTTCGTTTCAACAACAAAGGTCAGGGATGCACACACGCGCACACACACACACACACAATACTCTAGATAAAGTTATGTATGTAGCCCATGATGATGGTGATGTGTAGATGATGTACTATCAGTGGTGTATAAAGTACCTGAAAGCCACACTTGAGTAAAAGTACAAGTATCTCATCAGAAAGTTAAAGTTAAAGTCACCTGTTGTAATATTACTTGAGAAAAATTTTTAAAGTATCTGATATTTACTGTACTTAAGTATCAAAAGTAATTTTCTAACAATAAATGTACTTAAGTATTGAAAGTAAAAATACAAGTAAATGCTGTTAATAAAAAAGCAAGCAGTCAGAATTTTGTGAATTATGACGTTTATTGCACTTCAGTTTATTGAAATTCACAACTTAAAGAATTTAAAGAACAAAATCATTTGTTTTTCCTTCCCTCCCATTCCTTTATTCGTCTGAAATTGAAACGTAACCACGCTTTGAGAGCACTTGTTTGCACTTGCGCATTAACGTGATTAACCAGCGATATAACTTGCCAAACCTGCTTGCTTGCAGTCTGTGTTCCAACATCATTAGGATACCAAATTTCTTCCGATTTTATTTTGTAGTAACGATGTAACGAAGATGCTTATGGGAAATGCATTGTAGTAAAAGTACACATTTTATTTAGAAAATGTAGTGGAGTAAAAGTGAAAGTTGACAGAAATATAAAAACTCAAGTAAAGTACTGATACTTCCAAAAAAAAAAAGTACTGAAACGAAGTATTATTACTTTATTACATTACACAACTGTGTACTATATAGTCCAGGGGTCTTCAAAGTCTGACACTGTAGATGTGGACATGGATGTACAGACAACTATCACTGGATTACTTTGATACTGAAGAAAACTTAAAAATCAGATGATTCTCAGGCAGGTTCTGGAGTCATAAGGAGCATCTTTTATCTATGATTTCTGAGCAGATTTATGGGCGTTTATTTGATAATATCCTGATATTCTCAGGGGGTGTGAGTCACACTGAATCTAAAAAAATGTGTATCATGTCTGTGTGTTCAGATTTGACTGAGTTATGACTCTGAGAAGGACTCAGATTCACCTCACACAGTACCTCCTGGGGATTCACGCCTCACAGTTTAAAAAACCTCTGATATTGTCAAACCAAAAGTGAAACAAAATGTTCTAGGTCTGTAATTGCCATAACAAATGCTTGAGCAGGGCTGGTGTGTGTAAAGCCACTTGGTTAGAAGTGTGTCACAGTTCTGAGAACTTACTGTAAACTAAAAATTAAGAATAAGTGACGAGTGTTAAGACTTGGTCATCTCCCAGATTATTTAGAAGAGCTCAAAGAGGTTTTCTAACCCAGTTAGGAGTCACCAGCAGACGGCTGTGTTATAATGCATAGAGTCAAGGAGGACAAACACTTTCCCAAAAAAAAGATATTTTGGAAATCTGTGATGATACAAGGTCTGTGTGTATATAGTAAGTAGGATACAATGAATGAAAAGTAGTCTTAAAGCAATACTCGCATGACCATATGTAAACTGAAATTGAAATTTCAGACAAAGCTATCTTCATGAAAGCTTTTAAAATGTATTTTTGCTGTGAACAAGGACTGTAGATTTTGTCCCTCATCGCTTGAAATTGCTTTAGGAAGGGATCTCTTTTCAGTCAGTATTGATTATAGCCACCAATAGCTCTGTCACTGTACATATGGACATGTGAGTATTGTTTTAAGACATAACCTGTGGAGGCTCACTATTGGCTAATTCAGTGCTTAAGAAAGGGCATTTTGCGTAAACATAACTGTCCTTATGTTGCGAGTCAAAGCTGTTAGCATTGAAGAATCCCACATGAACTTTGCTAAAGTTACTTCTAGCTTCCTTATTAAAAAGCTGGTCGTAAAAGTCGTACTTTTTGCAAAGATTTTTTTAATTCATAAGTAAAAGTTATGTACCAACTGTTTCTTAGAAGTTTTACACAAACCGGCCCTGAGGTCTGGACATTTAAGGCGTACAAAATGTGGTAAAAATGAACAGAGAGGAGTAATATATCATCATACACTCCACATACAGAAAAACTAAAAACCGACCTTTTGACCTTTTTTTCTGATGCTTGAAAGCTAGTGAAAAGTGACCATGAACAATGTCCTTGAAGTGAATTAAGTTGTGTTACTAAGTCAGAGGTCAGTGCTATATTTGTTAATCCTCTTATGAGACTATGAGAACTATTTACAAAGGTCACATCTTTCTATTATAGTATAGTATTATAGTGTGTCTTTTTACTTACTACTGTGAACGAAGCACAATCAATCTATAAGAGAAAAACACATCAGACATTACAGGATGTTAAAAACTATCCTGAGCAGTACTTGACAGTTAGCCAGGGTCTTGTGAAGTCATGTGATAGAAATTGCTGAAACCAGTGAGCCACATGACTCACGTGTTTATAGTCCCACCTCTGAAGTCCTGCACTGAACAACACTCCTCCCCTCACCGTGGCAACACACAGATTACAGGAGCAGTGCTGCACTTTACTTTAATTCTGTTAGAATAGATAGAAACAGAAAAGGTTTGACAAAGTGACATCATGTTAAATTCTGCTTTACGTCACCTGGTTACTGTACAGTTTGTTTGTAACTTAAATCTCTTTGATTAAATTATTTGGGCTGCAGCTAACCTTTAGCTATTTCTATCAGTTGTTCTTTTCAGTCACACTTACAGTCACATCCTGGTGAAACATAGCAAAACTTTGCACAAGTAGGCAGAAAAGTTCTCAGCTGGATGACTTACGATTCTAAATTTAAACCAGGGATCTCTGATCACAGGTTTAGACAATGGGCACTTAGGGGTATTACAGCAATACGCACTATAATTGATGGGGGCAAAATCCAAATTTAAAAGAAAATTAAAGAAGGAATATGAGCCAGTATCTGCAAGTGAGAGATTATTTTGAGAGAGAGAGAGAGAGATAAAACCAGATTTCCCTTGTGAGCCAAATAGATTGTGACACTGTGTAATCCACACAAGAGCATTGTTGGTGAGTGATTTCAGTGCGTTATCAAGGTTTGCTGATGAGCAGAGGAATCTTCACACTGTGTATTAGAGACAACATACAAATATCCAAAGATGACTGGTGCAATGCATAATTATAATAACTATTTATATAGCACCTTTAAAAACAGAGTTTACAAAGTGCTTTGACAGACAAAGCAAAAGCAGGATACTCAGGAAGAAATTTAACACAGAAATCAAACAGAAATAAGACCAAATTAATTATAAATAAAGACAATAAAAAGACGACATCACATAAAAGCTAGTCACAAGAAGTGATTTAAAAGAAGTCACTGATTCTGCGAGCCTTATCTCCTCAGGCAGGTCGTCCCAAAGCCGAGGGGTCCTGATGGCAAAAGCACGGTCACCTTTAGATTTAAGCCTCAACACCCGAGGATCTAAGGCTGCGGACTGGCTCATATGGGGGTCAACATTTCTGCTATATAGCTTGGGGCCGGGGCCATACCCAGACGTGCTTTAAAAAGTGATCAGTAAAATCTTAAAATCAATTCTAAATCGAACAGGGAGCGAGTGGCGAGAAGCCAGGATCGGGGTGATGTCATGTCGTCTGTTAAAACCAATAAGAAGCCGAGCTGCTGCGCTCTGAACCAGCTGGAGGCGAGAGAGTGACAAGAGAGTGACTTTTGGTTTATGCCAGAAAAGGAGGGAGTTTCAGTCGTCCAGTCTAGAGAAAAATAAGTGCGTGAGTGACTTTTTATCAGGTCAGAGTGTGAGAGCATTGGTTGGTTTACATAGAAGGTCCAACGTATAACCACCAGCGAGACACTGGCTGGACATTGTGTTGAAGAGATTTATTATGTGGAAAGACTCGCATGTTCGGAGAATTCAGCAATTAGAGTTAAATGTAAAATGGGAAAAGTGGACGGCTTATAAAACCCATCACACAGACTCTACAGAGATATTTTAAATTGTATCCGTGTGGATATACCTCACTGACACTAATTTGCATGTTTCTTTTGTAATAACAAAATGCATAGCAATATAAATATACTTTTTTTTATTTATTAGTTTCTCAGGGACAAGGGCAAGAAAACATTGCAACAAGTTACAAAAAACATGTTACTGATGTATTGCAAATAGGATTTCTAGGCTAATTTGCTAATTAGGCTCATAAAATATCATCATTAGCAAAAATACATTAGTTAAATAAGTAAAAAAGTTGTTGGTTTCTATTCAGGGATAGCTGAGTGGTTAATTCCTGTTTGGTTAGAGCAAATAAACGTAACAACTTAGCAGTCCTTTGCTGCACATCACCTTTATTTTTATTTATTTATTTATTTTTGTCTTGATAAAATGTTTAATTTTCTTCACTTTTTCTTACTGTGTGTGTGTGTGTGTGTGTGTGTGTGTGTGTGTGTGTGTGTGTGTGTGTGTGTGTGTGTGTGTGTGTGTGTGTGTAGAGGAGGGACGTCCTCCCTCGACGGTTTCAGAGAAGCCAGACGCTCCGTCCCCTTCTCCTCAGTCAGAGAGGAGGAGCTGGTCCTCCAGTCCTTCCCACTCCCTCTACGGTTCGAGGCCGGTCCGGAAACAGCACCCAGACCACCTCCGACGCACCTCCACTACCTCCGGTAAAACACACACACACACACACACTCACACACACAGTACAGATGTTGCTATGTGAGACTTTGTTTGTGACGGATATTCAGCAGCTGTTTCATCTGTCGGGTAAAGTATTCTCCAGAATCAGTGGTTGGTCAGTCTGGCAGAGTGTTTGCAGCTCTTAATGTAGGTTTAAATGTGTCTCATATACATAAAGTCAAGGTCTCTCATTGTCTTGATTGTGATTAATTGATTAAAATGTTGCTGTTGATGTACAGTATGTGCTGTTTTTACACTGGCAAATTAGCACCATCGTATAGACTTATACACTGGGATTATTAGATAGGAGGACATGTATTTTATTCCATCTGGTATTAACAATGCCTTTCTTAAACTTAGCTTTATAATTTACTGTCTTTTTTTTCTTGTGTTGATTGCATCATCTGTTGATTTTAAAGAAGCCTCTGTCTTGTAATGAATAAACTCATCAGAGACCATTGATAACACCATGGACTATGTCTTACCGCGTCGTCATTGACGCACGCTCTTGAAACTGAGGGAAAAAATGTGTTGTTTTCAGACTTTGCTTTTATTTCATTGGATTAACACATGTTCGGCCAGCTGTAGAACTGCATGTTAGGACAGAAGTTTTGAAAGGAATTGGTTAAATGTCGGTATTTATCCACACAGATAAATCCTGCTCTTTTAAAGAGACGGGAATAGGTAGTTAAATTCTGTTCAGCATAATCAGAAAGAATCACAATCAGTTTTATTGCCGGCAGGTTTTCACATACAAGGAGTTTGCTTTGATATTTTGGTGCATAACACTAAACATAGTAAGTAGAAAATATAAAGAAAGATAAAACAAGTACTGTGAGTCAAGAAGCATAAATAGAAAATAGAAAACTGACAATAAGATATGAAAAATTATTATAAAAGATGTGTACGTTTAAATTTAAACGAGCAAATTTGCATTTCATATTTTACTTTTCAGAGGAATCTGCGAAAGACTTGAAAACAAACTCAAATATGATGTTTGGGGTTGAGAAATATTCAGATGAATGAAGATGAATGCATGTTCAGGCTGTAACGTCCGTTCTCATGTCTTTTCTGATTACAGTGGATTGGCCAGGTGAGGGGTCTCCTGCACTGTGTGGTTTTACTAAAGACGCTTTTAGCTCGACTGTAACACAAACTGTTCTGTGTGTTTGAGTGCGTGCGTGCGTGCGTGCGTGCGTGCGTGCGTGCGTGTGTGTTTTGATATTTGCATTTTCAATGAAGCGCTTTGGTTTGCCCTAATGTTTGCCACTCAGGTACTAAAAACCGGAATGATGTTTGTCTTGAATGATTTTAAAGCTAACATTTATGCTCAACATGTTTTTGTTTCGTGCCCACTTCTTTTATCGATGGCATCATGTGTTATTTTACACACGTTTGCAGCTTTTAAGGAAGTTATTCATGAGGCGGCGTTGAATGCATTGTCAAATGTTCGTCACTTAGCCGTCATGTTTAAACGATGAAGAGGAATTATTTATTATCACCTTACATTCAGTATATTTAAAAACAAAAGGCATATTTGACAATGCAGCAGGATGGATTTTATAGAACAAGTTAACTTTTTTCAGTTATTTTGTTAATCTGTGCTCTGTGTGTGTGTGTGTGTGTGTGTTTGTGTGTTTGTCCATCCACGTGCATGATTTTAGACGGCAGCAGGAAATCAGACACGCCTCTAAGCAACCATGACCCTCGCACAGCTGTGCAACTTCGCACTGCACTGAAGAGGCTGAAGGAAATAATGGAGGGGAAGAGCCAGGTATCCACATCCAGTCTAACACAAACTCTTTACAAACACTGGTTTTGCTTAATTTGTACATGTCATCTTGACACAGCAGTAAACACACTTTTGCTGAGAGTGTTTTAAATATATATATTTTGAGCCATGGCACTTTGAAAGCCTTGCCATAAGCTGAACCCATGCAGTAAGTAAATAAAGTTTTAGTATAGTACAGAGCAAGGTCACAAAGTGCTTCACAAAAGTATAGTTGTTAACAATAACAACATAAAAACAGTCAAAAGAAACAAACAATAAAACATGAGCAACAACAGACCTTAAAAACACACCAAAATTACAAACACTAGACAGCACGAGGCGGGACAGGCCAGTTTAAATAAATTCATGAATGAATAAATGCAGTAGCTCTTTGTGGATAAAAGCAGGGTGCTGTGGTTGTTGCCCCCTTCAGGACAGCGATCTGAAGCAGTACTGGATGCCAGATAGCCAGTGTAAAGAGTGTTACGACTGCAATGAGAAGTTCACAACCTTCCGCCGCCGCCACCACTGCCGGCTGTGTGGCCAGATCTTCTGCAGCCGCTGCTGCAACCAGGAGATCCCCGGAAAGTTCATGGGCTACACGGGTAAGTGACACACACAAGATTAGTTAGTTATGAACGTTTGATAACATGGTTTGATTCATTTCCTCTTCCCTTCTCTCCTCCACCTTTTCTTCCTTTCCTTTGTCGTCTGTCGGACTTCTTCTCTCTGTATTTAGGAGACCTGCGGGCCTGTACGTACTGCCGTAAGCTCGCACTAAACTACACTCACTCAGCTGACTCGGGCTCCATCGGAGAGGACCTGAGCGCCCTGTCTGACTCTCCCTGCTCGGTGTCTGTGCTGGAGCCCAGCGAGCCTCGGACGCCTGTGGGTGGGCGTAAGTCCAGCAGGAACATCTTCCTCGAGGAGGACCTGACCTGGCAGAGGTACACACACATACACACACACACACACACACACACACACACACACACACACACACACACACACACAGGGCCAAATCAAGTCAGGGAAACTTGGCTGATTTCTATCTATCCTGTACTGTGCCTCCACCCATCTTGCTTACCACAAACAAACTACAAACTCTCTTTGCCAAAGCTGCCTGTGTGCCTACAACCAGAATCTTGACTTTGTATTTCACATCTTGTTCGCTGTTGCACAGATTTGTCATGTGTTTTTAGCACGTGCAGCGCCTTTGTCATGTTATGATTTTGCTCATGATGGAATCACACTGCCCTAGTTTTTTTTTTCCCGCCTCCTCCATCTTTTTCTGTCTTGATTTTTCTGCTGTTTTAAAACATCCGTGTGTGCTTTAATGTACGGTGCCCTGTGCATGGTCAAGACTCATGAAACGGAATCAGTTGATGCTGTGTTCGAATTACACCGTGGCTTTCGGGGGTGAGGGGAGTGTAAGGGTATTGTGCACCTGCATGTGCATGCATGAATGTGCCCACCTACGTGCAAAAATATACTATCAACACATTTTAGTTCATATAGAGAATATTTAGCTTGGAACAACAAAGAAACACAATTATTCACCGTTGCAATGTGTTTTTTTTTAATTGCTCTTCGCTAAGAAACAATAAAAAATGCCAACGCACAGTGGAGAGACAGTGGTTTGCGTTACTCTGTTAAACAGACAAGACCGAGGTTACATCTCATGACAGTTATGAACATGCCCAGAGCCTCAAATGTTGGTCCTTACTGAAAACATAGTAATGTGTCGTACACACACACGTTGGCCACTGCAGGAATTGACAGCGTTGTGTTTATTAGACACAAATTATCTGAAATTGTTATGCGCAAATAAACACGCACATTTACAAGTGCTTTACTATTAGCCTATTACAGGGTCCGTACAAAGTGTTGAAAGTTTGGAAAATGCTTAATTTTAACCGTTATGTTTTCAAGGTCAGGAAAATGCTTGAATTTGAATATACTCCTTGAAAAATGCTTGATTTTTCAACATAATCTAAAAGGAAAGTTATTATCTTGTGTTCACTCGTCATTCATAGCTGGATGAGTCCTCTGTTGATCCTTACTCTGTAAATTCTATCCTGATCAATACATACAATCAGAGTTAATATGAGCAGCTGGTAAAATAAACAAAGTGACAATATACATTGATTACTGTGGGTGTAAAGGAATTCTGTAAACTTTATTTTTTCGCAATTGCAGCAACAATTTAGATGTGACGATAAAGGCTTCGAGGGTCTGGACATTTTTGTTTTAGGTACCTTGAAAGTGCTTGAAAAAAAACATTTTACTCTTAAAAAGCTGTGCAAACCCTGCTTTTAGTTATTTCAGGAACCTAAATGTACAGGAAAATATAAATTTATACAGAAAGAAAAACAGTGGCACCAAAAATTGCGGTATTTTAGAGCACATGTCTCTTTCAGGGGAGCCGAGCTCCACGTAGCTTCCCCGTATTTCAATCCCTGAATTTATGGCATGTCAGATATGCAGTATCTGTGTCAGTTGGCCCTGACTAGTCCTTTGTCATAGAGAGGAATTAACTGTAAGCCTGCAGCAGACCTAAAGTAAGATGTAAAGAAAACGCCAGACCCAGTGGGTCAGCTTTGCAGCATGTGATCTGACAGGCCGGTGATGCAGTGTGGAAAACTCAACTCTAATTTATGAACAAGTTAAAATAATCTATTTTAGGAAGAGCAGCGTTAGTAAAGCATGACTGTTTGGGCACGAGGACTGGTCTAATCTTCCTCTTTGCATCCTCTTTTAACTAATTGTTGGTGGACTTTTTTTTTTAAAGATTTCATTAACCTCGCACACAACAGGCAAATTGTTGAATGAATGTTCAAGGGCATCTTTGTTTAACGGATGCATGCATTTTCTAACAACATGCTTGTTTTGCTGCTGTTGTGTTGAATCGGTGTGCTCCCTGCTTATTTTCTCTATCAACCTGCCTCAAAGAAAATCTGTTTCCTCTCTCTCTCCTGGCCTAGAAAAACTCCTATTGGGATGAGAAAGAAGTGAGTCTTGCTGTTTGTTTTATTAATTTTTCACATCTCTCTGAGCTTTAGCTGTCTGTAAGTAAAAGCCGATGCTTTCTAGCTCTATTAAAAAAAAACAAATAGTCTTCTGCATGCTCAAATTCACAGAAATTAGACTGGCTAACATAGAGGAAGTGTAAAGATAACCACAGAACACAGAAAGATATAAATCAAAGTGTGTGTGTGTGTGTTCATTAGTATGATTCACCAAGAACCTCAGAACAGTGGCCTCAGCTCCAGACTGACAACGCTACAAGAAGACGTCGGCAAGTCACCTGCGAGGAAGAGGTCTGTCACTGCTCTGGGTTCCAGCTTGATTGAGTGCAGTTAAGTGAAGCCAGCAGGTGTGAACGGTCCCCGTTTGTCTCTACCACAGGTCGGCCAGTGTGACCAACCTGTCGCTGGACCGCTCTGGATCCTCCATGGTGCCTTCCTACGACAGCTCGGTCAGCCCGCCGACCAGCCGAGCCATGTCGGGCACCAAGAGCGGCACCAAGCTGGACCACAGTGAGGAGGAGAGGAAGATCCTGCTGGTGACTGCTTTGTTCTTTCCTTTACACATCTCCTTGTTTAAAGTGCCTATGATCGATATTCAGTTTATCAAATCACAATGTGAAAGGGGGTCACTCGTAGTGTTAAACCTACAGAGAATCATCACCTGAATCTGCAGCTCCTCTCGGCTTTACGGAGCTTCATAGTGAGTTTCAACTCATTGTTTATCTGTCCGGCTACAACTTCACTGTTTTAATTCACTCTCAGAGCTCTCATAGTGTAATATTTGCCAGCAGCAGGCAGCTGTTTTCAGCAAAAAGCTCTAAAAGCTGCAGGTAGTGTACAGGGGACACTACAGCAGACAGACACAGTTAGAGACTAGCTGGTGAACATAGTGGAGCATTTAGCAGCTAAAGAGCCAGATGTTTACCTCAGGAGCTGGTGGAGACCAAAAACAGAGCTAGCAGAGAGTGAATACTGGACTTACAAACATCAGGTGGACAGAAACACGACTCCAAATGAATGATAATGTTGCTCTGTAACTGCTGGACGTGTAAAAAAAGCATCTGTTTGCTAACATATCAACTTTAAAGCTCCATGTTGTGTTCACAGTTATTTTCAATTATTTTAAATGGCCAAAAAATCAGTTACTGCAGCTTTAGTTCCTTTTGAATATATTTTTTTTCATTTTATTCCCCACACTGATTGTCTGATACTTCCACTTAACTATAAAACAATCTTTAAAGAGGAACAAACATAAACATGACTTATTATTTCATCCTGCAGGACTCCTCCCAGCTGAAGGACTTGTGGAAGAAAATCTGCCACAACAGCACGGGGATGGAGTTCCAGGACCACAGATACTGGCTGAGGACCTATCCCAACTGCATTGTGGGAAAAGAGCTTGTCAACTGGCTGCTGAGGAATGGCACCATCTCCACCAGGTAGCATCTCGCTGGATAACCGTGTTCTGTTCTGTACTGTGACGTGTTAATGGCCTTTGGAAGAAAACTCAAAGGAATAGTTCAACATTTGGAGCTGGAGCTTAAAGCCGATGAGCTAGCTGTTTCCAGTCTTTATGCTAAGCTAAGCTATACAGATATGAGAGTGGTGTCGATCTTCTGTCAAAATGTTGCTCCCACTTCAGAGGCTTTGCAGCTTATGGCATCGTACATGGGCTCATTCTTTCCATCAGGTCTACTTTTTTCACTTTGACCCAGTTTTCTGATGAGTTTGTAAAATGCCTCCAATTAGGTTACAGCCTCACGAGTACAAAGGGGATCATAGAAGTTTCCAGAGGTTTATATTAAAACTTTGAATCAAGAATATGATCTTAGTAAAAAATAAATAAAATGACATGGCTTTATCTCACTGGTCGGGGATCTCTCTGTGACTTGGCCACGTAAGGCCTCTTGTATCTGTCCAACATGCTATTTTGGGTCTTATGCTTTGTTTACTTTTCCCATTCCTTCCATGTTCATTATGCATCCTTTCCTGTGATCAATTGTTGATCAGTTAGATCTAAGTATGCTTTTTCTCGTGCTGTGTTAACAGATGAACTTCGATCTAAGCTTACATAGTACAAATGTGTAGAGCTGCATCGATTAAACAATTAGTCGATCGACAGAAAACTAATCGGCAACTATTTTGATAATGCAACTAATCATTCAAGTTATATTACATACAAAAAGAAAATTTGAATGAATACTTTGGATACTTTTGGGTTTTGGCTTTTGGTCGGACAAACCAAGACATTTGATGAGGTCATCAAAAATTATGATGTGTGTGCATTTTTCACAGTTTTCTAATGTTTTCTAGACCAAATGATTAATTGAGATAATAATCAGCAGATTAATCGATAATAAAAATAATCGTTAGATGCAGCTCTACAAATGTGTGTGTCAAACTGCAGCTTGTGAACTGAAGATCTGAAGATAACTAATGTTTTTATTATGGTGCAGCCCTTACACACAGGGTTTGTACAAAGTCTTGAAAGTTTGGAAAATGCTTAATTTTAACCGTTATGTTTTCAAGGTTAGGAATAAGCTTGAATTTGAATATACTCCTTAAAAAATGCTTGATTTTTCAACATAATCTGGTGTTTCATTATCGACACAATCACTCATGTAAACCAAAAATCTTTTAGTATTTGAAATGAAACGATCCTGTCGTCATATTTGTTTGTTGTCTCCTGGTATTTATAGTAACTATTCAGATATGATGATAAAGGCTTCGAGAGTCTGGAAATTTTTGGTTTAGGTACCTAGAAAGTGTTTGAATTTTAAAAGCTGCATGAACCCAGTACATATCTAGTTTATTTACAAGTGGAAAGCTGTTTTGATCTTGTGTTTCACTCTTAACGCTCTCCCTCCCATTCTGATGTTTCTGTGCTGCAGGGCCCAGGCTATCGCCATAGGCCAGGCGTTAGTGGACGGCCGCTGGCTGGACTGTGTCACTCACCACGACCAGCTGTTCAGGGATGAGTATGCTCTCTACCGCCCCCTCCAGGTAACAGCACATTCCTGATGAGTAAACACTGCACGAGCTGGAAAAGAGCCATTTCAAATCACCATACGATACAATCCAAATTGTTTCACATTTGTATTTACTTTGACACGTCACGTGCTGATACTGATTGATTCAACAGGGTCTTCTGATGACTCATATGGACATATCTCTAGCAGCTTCAATGATTATTTTAGCGCAGTGAAATGTGCTTAAAGGTGACGTCTCTCTGTCTGGTCTCTAGAGTACCGAGTTCTCAGAAACACCGTCTCCAGACAGCGATAGCGTCAACTCCCTGGAGGGACATTCAGAGCCGTCCTGGTTCAAGGACATCAAGTTTGATGATAGCGACACAGAGCAGCTTGCAGATGAGACCGAGTACAACATGCCCAGTATGTATATGCTTTAATAAAACCTAAAACAGCCATGGATGATTACTATTTGCAGAGGCTGCCTCCAGGTGGCTTTAGTTTGGTTTCCTGCTGCAGCTCACTGACCCGTCTCTCTGTCCAGACTCCGCCAGCCCCAGCAAGAGAACATCTGTCAGCAGTTTCCAGTCAGTGGTGGACAGTGACTCGGCTGCCTCCATCAACCTCAACATGGAGCAAAACAACGTCAACTTCCACATCAAGAAGCAGTCCAAGTATCCACACGTGCCTACTGCCTCTGAGCAGAAAGGTAAACATTAGCGCGCGCACAAAACATGTCCTAGAAATATTTGTCAGTCTTAGCAAGTGATTCTGTGTGTTGGTTTCTGTTCTCTGAAAAGTATTGACCACACTTGGACTTGTGCTGGAAAAGTGCTTGAATTTGACTCTTAAAAAGCTGTACGAACCCTGGAAAAAGATACCTGAATAGGTGTAAAAACTCTTTCATCCCTCTATCAGTGAATCTCCTAAACTCAGGACATAAGGAGGGTGTGAAATGAGGGGCTGTGTGTTGCATGTATTTAAATGCACTTATGTCGGTTACTGCACTATAACTGTATGTATTTTATGTGGCAGCTGAGTTTCTTGTGTCTGAGGATGGAGGACAGAACATTGTCATAAGTGATGCCTTCATCAAGGGTAAGAACCTCTGCACTTGCTTTATTGATTTACTGTAATCAGGCAACATATTGAACTAGTTAAACCAAACCTGCTCCCTCTTCTTAACGTGATGTTCCTGCAGAGTCTCTGTTCAACCGTCGTGTGGAGGAGAAGGCTAAAGAGATGCTGTTTACTCCGCTGGGTTGGCACCACAGCTCCTTAGATCAGCTCCGAGAGGAGAACGGAGAGAAGATGGCCATGGAGAGGCTCCTGTGAGTGGACATGACACCACTGTAGCAGTCCACTAGGGCTGCGAGTAATTGATTATTTCCCACCTAATAATTTATTCTATAAAATGTCAGAAATAGTAAAAAATGCCCATTACAATTTCCCACAGGTCAAGATGACTTCTCAAAATAGCTTTTTGTGTCTGATGAACAGTCAATAATCAAAATATATTCAATTTCAAATGATATAAAACAGAAAAAAGCAGCAAATCCTCTAATTTGAGAAGCTTCAAATTACATTCACTGCTTTTGCTTGATAAATGACTTAAACGATTAACTGATTATCAAAATTGTTGATTTGTTTTTTTGTTGATGAACTGATTAATTGCTTCAGCACTTAACTTCATTTAGATGAACACACACACTGATGTTTTCGGAGACGGGATGAAGCAAAATGTCTTGTGTTAAATGCACTTTGACTAACGTGGTCTCCATAGAGCTAACAAATGTTCAACATGACAGTAACCTGAGAAATGTTTTAGTGAAAGTTTTGCATGGGAGCGACTGGTTTATACATGGTCTGTACCTGCCTTTGTTCAGCTCGGCCAACCACAGCCACATGATGGCGCTGCTGCAGCAGCTGCTCTACAGCGAGTCTCTGTCTCTGTCCTGGCGGGACATCATCGTCCCTGTGGTCCGACAGGTGGTCCAGACAGTACGGCCCGACGTTCGCAACTGCGATGACGACATGGACATCCGGCAGCTGGTCCACATCAAGAAGGTCAGACGTCATCTCATCAGATCAGTCAACCTGATGTTACTCTTCA
Organism: Macquaria ambigua; assembly: GCA_008360985.2. NCBI lineage: Eukaryota > Metazoa > Chordata > Actinopteri > Centrarchiformes > Percichthyidae > Macquaria > Macquaria ambigua. The sequence continues at coordinate 53,608 of VMKM01000945.1, read as the reverse complement.
TACACATTCATTTAATTGACTGTCTGCTTCAGGTGGATTCAGAAGTATAACTGAATCTCCATTTGTGCTTCAGATTCCTGGAGGCAGAAAGTTTGACTCGACGGTGGTGAACGGCTTCATATGCACCAAGAACATTGCCCACAAGAAGGTAGAGTCACGTTCGTCTGTCCGGCAAAAATCTAACATTTTATGTTTTCTTTAAATGTGTTTTTTGAGCTGTAAACTAAATGATATGACTGTACTGTGGTGAAACACGAGTGCTGGTGTTAATATTGACATTTCTTACCAAATGTATAAAAATCAACATTTCACAGGTTGAAAATGTCTCAACACGCCATCTACTGTTTTAAATCAGCCCTGAACCTGCGAGGCCGATGCTGACATAGAGTCAACCAGTTGGGACCTGTCTACGTCATGAAATTTATATAACAAAAGACTCTAATCAGTGTCAGTCAGTCTCCCTCGTGTCCCCTGAACCCCACAGATGTTGTTCCCTCACTCCTTCGTTGCATTTGTTAAACATGCTGGGAGAGACGGTTCTAGCTGATCAGATTGAAACTATGTAATGTGGATCCTGCTGTTTTTTTAGTGTCCATAATTATTTTCACATTCTTTGCCTCTTTGAAATCAGCAACAATGTCCAGAAATGAAAATAATGAATATATTGGTAGTTAAAACACCCTCAGCACAGCTTGTGTTGGAAGTAACAGTAAACCTGATACTTGTCTGACCTGTAATCAGATGAACCCCTACATCAAGAACCCCAAAATTCTGCTGCTGAAGTGCTCCATAGAGTATCTGTACAGGGAGGAGACCAAGTTCACCTGCATCGACCCCATTGTGCTGCAGGTCAGTAAGTCGCTCTAATTACAGGAAACAACATTTCCATCCTGGTTAGTTTTTAGAAACTTAGAAGAGATTTTTCTTTGTTTCTCCTTCAGGAAAGAGAGTTTTTGAAGAACTATGTGCAGCGAATAGTAGACGTCCGACCAAACCTGGTATTAGTGGAGAAGACGGTGTCTCGTATTGCTCAGGACATGCTGCTAGAGCACGGCATCACACTGGTCATCAACGTCAAACCGGTCAGTATAGTATCAGTGCTATATATAACTCATGCAACATAAGGCACAGACACAGAACGAAACAACATAAAACAAATTATAAACAGCGTATAAAACAAGTGTTACAAGTGTGTGCATAAAATTGAAGTATGACAAAGGGTAAAAACACTGAAAGTTAAAATAACGTCACGCTACATTGTCTTTGCCACTGTTAATCACTTTTCCTTTTTTGTCAATTTAGCAAGTGTTGGACAGGGTGAGTCGTATGACCCAGGGAGACCTGGTGATGTCCATGGACCAGCTCCTCACCAAACCTCGCCTGGGAACCTGCCACAAGTTCTACATGCAGCCCTTCACCCTGGCCAACAGTAAGAAGCACACCTCCGCTCTCCACTCCTGCTCTCGCTGAATGCTTCTGTGAGATCCTGATTTTATTTTTCTGTCCTTCCAGATGAAGTGAAGACTCTGATGTTCTTTGAGGGCTGTCTTCCTCACCTCGGATGCTCCATCAAGCTGCGTGGTGCTGCAGAGTACGAGCTGGCCAGGGTGAAGGAGATAATCATGCTGATGGTGTGTGTGGCCTACCACTCCCAGCTGGAGATCTCTTTCCTCATGGACGAGTTCGCCATGCCACCCAGCTTGGCCCAAAGCACCTCGTTCCCCTGCCTGCTGGAGGTCGCCTCCGCAGAGGAGGAGGCTGACGGAGAGAGGAGAGGGAAAGAGACAAATGGAGAGAGCCAGGAGAAAACTGCAGGGACTGAAGACTCTGCACTGGGAGGACAACCTGAGGAGGAAGAGTCTTCATCCAAAAATGGAGAACCTCTAAACCCTAAATCACCCTCCTCAGTCCAGGAGGAGGAGCCAGGTAACACAGAGACAATGACCTCCTCGCCATTTTCCAGTCCCCCTGCACCGCCTTTGTCCGTCTCTCCTCCGTTCCTCATGGAGGAAGACAAGGAGGTGAGCTCAGACACTCTCATCAGGGTGTCTGACGGGGAGATGGGGGAAGAGGGAAGCCTAGTGAAGGAGGAGTCTCCTGGCATGGAGGATGGGGAAGGCTCAGAGACGCCTACTCCCAGGTTGTTCCGAGACCCTCTGCAGGACGATACGGGGATGTTTGTGGCCGAGCAGGTGGCTTCATCGGATGACCACCTGAAGTCCATCTCTGCTGTCTTCAAGCAGGAGCTGAAGGACATCATCCTGTGCATTTCCCCCTTCATCACATTTAAGAAACCATTCCTTCTCACGCCTGCTGGCATGCACTGCCCCAGCAGGGAATACTTCCCAGAACAGGTACCCAGCTGTGTTTTATAACATCTATTCAAGTTACATTTACTGAACAAGAGCTGCAAATAACAATGAGAGTCCAAGGTGATGTCTTCAAAAACCCAAACATATTCAGTTTATAATGATACAAAACTGAGAAAAGACTGACAACAGAAAGAAAGACTGAAAACACCAACTTTTGGCTTTTTACGTTAAAAATGACATAAACTGTTGATCGATTATCAAAATAGTTGCAGATTATTTTTTCTGACGGTCGGCTAATCGACTTATCGCTGCAGCACTGGCAGTGTTTACTAGATTTTTTTCATTATTTGTACAATGCTCACCTGTGTTTCCCCTGTCTCGTAGGTCTACCTATCTCCTCTCCTCAACAAGGACTTCAAAGAACAGGACGGGCGCAGAAAGCGGCAGCTCCTTAAAGACTCTGCCCCCTCCTCCCTGGTTAGTGGACAGACCAACGGCGGCCCGCAGCCGAAGCCCATCGACGTCCTGCCCTCCCACAATCTCACCAGCACCCGCATCGTGGAGCAGCTGAACAGCAGCCAGGATCTGGCCAAGATGCTGGCAGACTACCGAGCAAAGGGAGGTCGCATCCGGCAGAGGGAAGCCACCGACCCTTTTTGCGCCGCCGCCAACACTGCAGCTCCCGTCAGTGGCCAGAGCCGGACGGGGGACGCTACAGTCAAACCACCAGGGAAGACTGACAGCGAAGAGGACAAGCCGAGCAAACAGAATGACATGAGCTGGGCCCCCAAGGTGAGACAATTATTCATTAAAGTTGTCCTCTTCAGTGTTACTCACCAAAACACTGCAAGAATGCATTTTCTTCCTCATAAAACATCTGAAAAGATGATTTTTTTAAAACATTTTGAAACCTGCATTGTTTACATCCATATTTACTTGCCAGCAGTCTTCTTCTTCCTGCCTTTGCTGGCACGTTGGTAGGAATGTGTATCGCATCACCTCAACCCAACTGATCGAGGCAGATGGCCGCCCACCCAGAGCCTGGTTCTGGTTCTGCTCGAGGTTTCTGCCTGTTAAAATAATAATAATAACAACAATGAACTTTATTTATATAGCACTTTTCAAAAACAAGTTTACAACCTGCTTCACAGACACAAAAACAGATAAAAACATAAATATAAATAAAATTATAAAAGCCATTTTATAAAAATGAGTTAAAAGAGGATGCTGAGGTAAAAGGGAGTTTTTCCTTCTCACTATCACCTACTGCTTGCTCATGGTGGGAATTGTTGCGTCTCTGTGAATAATATTATAAAGAGTACGGTCTAGACCTGCTCTGTATGAAAAGTGCCCTGAGATAACTTGAGATAATATGGATTAAAAGTGTCATTTATCAAGCAAAACTGACAAACTTTCCCTGGTTCCAGCTTCTCTTATTGTAGTTTTATGTCATTTTGAATTTAATCTTTGGGTTTTGGTCAGACAAAACAAGCAACCTGAAGAAGGAATTTTTTACTTTCTTTCCTATGATAATTTGAAAATAATAATCAAGAATTTAATTGTTAATGAAAATATTTGTTAGCTGCAGCCCTAAAAGGGAGACTGGATTTGATGTTTTTTTTAAGGTAAGGTTTTAAGGTCTAAATTCTGCTTTGAGCATTATCCGTCACACTGAGCCTCAGTCCTCCTGCTGAGTATATACAGGTGGTAGAAGTCACGTCCAGTTGGAGGGACATGTCATACCTGTGTTCCTTCCTCTTTTTAAACCAGTCCTGGTTTCAGATTAGGGTGATGTGCTGGAGCATCTCCCCACCCCCGATCTTGAATTTGTGAGGGAAACTATAAGTGTGTGCATTTATGGGTCTCTGTGGCTCTACTTTTATCTTGCTTTTGACCCGGTTGTTGTTGTTGTTGTCCTCAGCTGGACTGTCTGAACCCCGTCAACCATCAGAGACTGTGCGTGCTCTTCAGCAGTTCATCAGCTCAGTCCAGCAACGCGCCCAACCCCTGCGTCAGCCCATGGTAAACTGTTCATGTGGAGCGGATTAATACAGAAAATCTCAGTCCTTGTTTTTGATGAATTTACAGTCGTTGGCTTTGTTGTCGACAGGATTGTCACGATGGAGTTCTATGGGAAGAATGACCTCTCTCTTGGTGTGTTCTTGGAGCGATATTGTTTTAGGTAAGACAAAATAATAGTGCATTTAAATGTTCTTTTTATGAAATAATCAGAATCAGGTTTATTGCCGAGTAGGTTTTCAAAAAGAATCTGCTTTGGTATATTGGTGCACAACAATAAACATTGGAAGTAGAAAATATAAGTAAAGATGAAACAAGTACTGTGAGTCAAGAAGCATAAATAGAAAATTGACAATAACATATGAAAAAATATTATAAAAACAATATTTACAATATGAGCCTTATTTAAATGAAAGAGCTGTAGACAGGGTTCGTACAAAGTCTTGAATGTTTGGAAAATGCTTAATTTTAATTGTTATGTTTGCAAGGTTAGAAATATGCTTGAATTCAAATATAGTCCTTCAAATGAAACGATCCCGTCGGCATATTTGTTTGTTGTCTCCTGCATTTATAGTAACAGTTTAGATGTGAAGATAGATTTGAAAATGTTAATTGACTTTTATAAATGAGTGAAATATGTAAATATGTAGCTTTGACAGCTAGAAAAAGACAAATTGTTAGTTCAGCAGTAAGTAAGTGATCCTGCAGCTGCTGTACTGCTTTACAAATGTGTGTGTGTGTGTGCGTGTGTGTTTGCATGCACGTGTTCTCTCCAGGCCGTCTTACCAGTGCCCCAGCATGTTCTGCGAGACTCCCATGGTGCACCACGTCCGTCGCTTCGTGCACGGCAGCGGCTGTGTGCAGATTGTGTTGAAGGAGCTGGACTCCCCTGTGCCTGGTTACCAGCACACAATCCTCAACTACTCCTGGTGCCGCATCTGCAAACAGGTCAGTGATAATTAACATAATATTTAATATTAACATAGAGTTTCAGAGATTGGTTTCTTCTTTGCTAGACTGGTTGCAGTCAATCTCTGCCTCTTTTTTTAAGGTGACACCAGTGGTGCCTCTGTCCAACGACTCTTGGTCCATGTCTTTCGCCAAATATCTGGAGCTCCACTTCTACGGCCATCAGTACACCAGGAGGGCTAATGCGGAGCCCTGCGGACACTCCATCCACAAAGACTACCACCAGTACTTCTCATACAACCAGATGGTGGCCTCCTTCAGGTTGGTCAGCTGTCACTGCGTCCTCTCCCTTTCATTCTTCCTCTAGAAACAGTTGTACTGCTTTGTGTCATTAGCTTTTCATTCAGCATGTGTGCAGAGGTGTGGACATGCAAAGACGTACACCAAACATCCGTTCGTCCACTCTGTTTGATTTCTGTGTGAGATTTCTAGGATAGTTGCAGCCAAAAGCACCTGTTTTATACATGGAAGCGATTAATCTTAAGTTTTCCTGTTTCTCTCATTCTCAGCTACACTTCTGTAAGGCTGCTGGAGATTTGTCTTCCTCGTCCCAAGCTCTTCATCAGGAACCTGGGGCCATCTAAAACCAACCTTCAGCAGGACCTGAAGGACTTCTCTCAAAAGTAAATGACCACTATTGATAGAGCTCATCAATCTGCATTCATTCATACATGTCAAACACACAGAAAGTAAACCATAAATAAATTAATTAATTATGTGTGAACAACTGGAAACTTTCACCTGAGAGACACATGCTGGGGTCACCACTGAGACCGTAATTATCCACAGCAGATTTATTTGAACTCTGGCCTGTAGTTGTTGATATCTTGATATCGAAGGTCTAATGATAAGAGGATGTAAAGACCGTAAAGCCCTTTGAGGCAAATATGTGTAGTAGGGCTGCAACTAATGATTTTTTTCTTTATCGATTAATCTGTCAACTATTTTCTCGATTAATCATTAGATAAATAGTGAAAAATGTCCATCAAAGAGTCCAAGGTGACGCCTTCGAATGTCTTGTTTTTTCCGATCAGCAGTTCAAAACTGAAAGATGTTCGATGAGATACGATGAGATAAAACAAAGAAAAACAGAAAATCGTGACATTGGAGAAACTGACACCAGGGAAGACTTAAATGATAATCAAAATAGTTACTTTTCTGTCGATCAACTTTTTGGGCTATATAGATAAAATTTACTTGACCTGAACTGATCTTGCAAGGCGAGATGAGTAACTTTTTAAGGCAAGAGAAAATAATAAATACAGCAGAACTACAGCACATAAAAGTCCATTTAAAGCTTAACAGTCTAAGAATTGTTGCTTTGTTGTTGTTGTGGTTAGCTAAGTGTTGTATTAATAGTGTGATTACAGCACCTTCATTCAGTTGTTTCTTCCCTCTGCCCTCTCCTCAGAGTGACTCAAGTGTACTTGGCCATAGATGACCGGCTCACGTCCCTCAAGACCGACACCTTCAGTAAGACACGAGAGGAGAAGATGGAGGACCTCTTCGCTCAGAAAGACGTAGGTTTTTTCCCCCCGTGTGTCTGCGTGTCTCATCTCTGGGGTACGGTGGTAGTTACAGGCTCAGGGTGGTGTTTCTGTGCGTGCAGATGGAGGAGGCGGAGCTGCGGAGCTGGATCGACAAGCTTCAGGCGAGACTACAGGCCTGCTGTCTGGATTCTCCTCAGCAGCTGCAGGTCGTCCTCGAGTCGTTGGTGATTAAGAAACAGAGTCTGTGTGAGATGTTGCAGTCCTGGAACGGCAGGTCAGAGTCACCACCGACATCTTCGAATATGTTTTATTGGGAAAAAAAAGAATGAAAAACAAGCAAATAAAAATGGTGAGAAAAATACAATATGACTTCTTCTCTGAGGGGGTCGTTGAGGATTCACGCTAGATAATCGGTAAGAGGCTGCCAGATCTTGTTGAGCTGTAAAAGTCTGTCCTTTCAAAAAACCTTCAAGGTGCAGGGAATTGATCAACTCACTGAGCCACTGTTTGATAATAGGAGCCTCCTTCTTCTTCAAGTGCATAAGAGTACGTTGTTTTAGCTGTGATTAAACTGTAAGAGAGGAGCTGTGAATTTGATCTTTTTTATATATATATATATATATATATATATATATATATATATAAAATGTAGTATTTCCTCCGTTGCCTCTTTCCCTCCCAGGCTGCAGGACTTGTTCCAGCAGGAGAAAGGCAGGAAGCGTCTGTCCGTCCCTCCCAGCCCAGGCAGGCACAGACAGACCACCGCTGAAGACAACAAGGTCGGTAACATTCACAGCACTGCGTTTAAACATGGGTAGAGGATTAGAGAAGATTTCCCCTGGAGAAAGCCGATTTCTTGGCCACGTGTACTCGTAAACCAGGTTTCTAATCGATGTGGATTTGCAGGACAGACAGAGGAAGTGTTGCTGTGACAGCAGAGCGTCAGGATGAAAGAAGAGATAATTACACGTAGATATACAAATTTGAAATAATTTAATTTGCCGCCCCAGTAGCTCACCTGGCCGAGCGTGTACCATATAATAAGGCTGAGTCCAGGTTCGCCTCCAGCCCGGGCCTTTGCTGCATGTCACCACCTCTGTTTTCTAATAATTTATAGACGATGAGCGCTTTATCGTTTCATCAAGAAAATAATCAACTAAAATAATTGTTACCTGGTTTGCTGTGTAACCTTACCTTAATGTAACCCACCTGCTCATATTATATTTATTTGCTGTAACAGACCTGCGTCCCTACAGAGATCATTCAGGTTTAATTCAGTATGATGATGATTTATTTATTTTACAGTGTGCCGTGGACTCCTCCCCCCGTAACCCCTCACCTGTGGTGCAGAACGGTGAGAAAGGTGAGTTGTCTAAATCCTAAATCCATCCTGGTTTATTGATCCTGAGTGCAGCTGCTTGCGATCCTGAATGTAGCTGACGAGTCGACGTGTTTTTCACCGACAGAGGACCGCCACCTCAGCACGATGCCCTCAACCTCCTCCTCCATGCTGCCGTCACCGGGAGAACCTGGATCTGAACCCATCACACCTGGTCCCTCCTTCTCTGAGCAGGACTCCCTCAGCATCCCAGAAGGTACACACACACACACACACACACTCACTCATCTCTTGTAGCGTGCAGCATCTCTCTAATCTGAAATCTGTGTTTGCTTGTTGCCAGATGTGTTTGACGGACACTTGCTAGGCTCCACTGACAGCCAGGTAAAAGAGAAATCCACCATGAAAGCCATCCTCGCCAACTTCCTGCCCGGCAACAGCTACAACCCCATCCCCTTCCCGTTGTAAGTAACACTCCCTCTGGACGAGTGCTGACCAAATTGTGTCCATATCACCAAAAAACTGTTAAGAAACTAAAACTGGCACAAAGGTTAAGGTTTTTTCGGTTATTTCAGTTTTTGTGTTTGTGTTAAAATGCTAAAAGAACATTCATCTGATTTTAGACGCTTATTTGATCAAACAATGAAGGTTTTTGTACGATTCACAATTGTGTGATACCAAAAAAGCATGTTTTTTTTGTCTCAGGTATCATATTTAAAACTTTAGAATAACTATCAAATCACCGCTCTGATTTAGGACTATATCTGTCTGTCTGGGTTTATGTGTAATTTATTTATACTAGTTCTGATACCTGAGTGTTTGTATTGATAGAGAAATGATAGCTTTTTCTATGTCTTTCTTTAAATTAAGTGTTGTCTAATGCACGTCTGGTATACAGATGTTACACCTTTACTGAAATGTTGCGTTTTCAATCATCAATCATCACGCCAACGTTCTCAAATGTTAAATGTTATCTACAAACAACCAGCTTCACCTAAATAAAATGGTGCTAAATTCAATCAATCAATCAAACTTTATTTGTATAGCAGCTGTCGTACAGGTCAGTGCAGTTCAAAGTGCTTCATAGATGATAAGATAATAAGACCATAAAAACAACAACAACAACATTAAAAAAACAATTTAAGAATTTGAGAACAATGCATGCCAGAAAAATGTAATAAAATAGATTTAAAAGATATAATAATAAATACAAAAATAAAGAAATATTAAGAAAATAAATAAAAGATAAAAACAAAACAAAGGAATAAAATCGATAAGAGGGATAAAAATGTGTCCAAATTGGTTAAATCATGAACTATCTGGTAGAAGAATAAGAAAACAAGATTGCAGCTTTGACCAGAAATCCGAAGCCAGCTTTTAGTACTTGACCATTTTTAATACTCACTGCTTTCACCCAAAAAAAAGGTTAACACTCACAAGATCCAGCTGATGCATCACACCAACACTAAGATGTTTAGAATAACTAAAGCTGTACGTTTGATATGAAGTGTGAACTGTACTCACAGTTATTACAGGCTTTAATGTTTTGTCTCATGTGATCTGTGTTGACAGCGACCCGGATAAGCACTACCTGATGTACGAACACGAGCGGGTTCCCATCGCAGTGTGCGAGAGAGAGCCGAGCTCCATCATAGCCTTCGCTCTCAGGTGACCGCCGCCTCCTCTCTTCAGCCAAATGGCCTCCAGGACGTAGCTTTAGAAATGTCCGATTCTGTAAAACATGATGTTGACATCGTGTCATGTATTGCCTTCCAGCTGCAAGGAGTACAAAACGGCGCTGGACGATCTGTCCAAGGCATCAAACGCAGGAGGGGATGAGACTCCACAGGTCGTCAGGTACGCAGGATTCCTGCTGAAACCACAGGTGGACTACTTCAGAGAGGACGTTTAAATCTCTCGGGAAGTGTGCAAATAGGCCATTTAAAGGGTAACTCCGGTATTTTTAAACCTGGGCCCTATTTTTAGACATTTTGGGGTCTAAATGACTAATAGGTACAACAGGTTTAGGAATTGGTCCAGTAGATCGCCTCAGCCAGAATCCATGAAACAGGCTGCAACGTAACATGCAACTGCGCCCGTCAAAGTCTGTCCACAATCAACCTCTAGAAATCAACCACGAGATTTCAGAGCAAGACTTTCTGTTTCTGGTTAAACAAAAAAGATCTTACTCTTTAACAGATGGTCTGTCTCTGTAGGGATCCTTTCCATAATGTTGTCAGACACTTCGTGGCTGCCGACTGAGGAGATCTACTGGACTAATTCCAAACCTTTTGGTACCTATTAGTCAATACCAGAATTACCCTTTAAATAAACTATACCAGAACAGATTTTACAAGTTGTTTCACATAAAAAGTGGCTTGTAGTTTGTTTTTAGCTGTAAATTAGCTGGAAGAACAAAGCAAGAAGGAATAACACTTTTGGCCATGTAAACTTTGTCATACAAAAGTCAAGGCTCCAGTAGTTTTATTTAAAAAAAAAAAAATTTAACTTTTGAAGAAAAAAATCATGTGTTTAATAAGCGGGGAGAGCTGACATAATCTCTGTAATATGTTTATGTCTTTAATCTGTTTCTTCTCTTCAGCGCTGGGGAGAGTCGGGCTAAGAGCAGCCCCGCCAGGCCCAGTGAGTCGGCCTCATCCCAGCAGAGCCGCAGCAGCATGGATGATCCGCTCAGTAAGTGTTCAGGTCCACATGTCAAATAACAACTTCATCCTCTGAGGATTTAAAAACATGTAGCTGTTTTGTCTTGAGGTGAAATGGTTCACTTTCATGCCTGTTCTGTGCAGAGGATGCAGACTTGGCAGATAAACAGAAGAAACAGACTCTGAACCCGCACGTCGAGCTACGTGAGTATCTCTTCCTCCGACATGTATTTACCCTCAGAGCTCCTCGTCAAAGCGTTAACGTTGACCTGGTCTGTTGTCAAATTCGTCAGAGTTCTCAGATGCCAACGCCAAGTTTTACTGTCGGATCTACTACGCCGAGGAGTTTCACAAGATGCGGGACGTGATCATGGAGAGCCCCGAGGAGGATTTCGTCCGCTCGCTGTCCCACTGTGTCAACTGGCAGGCTCGAGGCGGAAAATCTGGAGCAGTTTTTTACGCAACAGAAGGTTGTAGCTAATATCTCACTACTACTACTGCAGCGAAACTGCAGGTCGAGCACCTTTTAGCTTCAGTAATGGGACGTGTTTCTGGGTTAAATGGTACCTGTGGGAGAGGTTTAGTTATTAGTTTTTATCGTCTGACATCCAAACACACGCCTCCTACAATGATATTGCTCTGCTAACTATTACAACCCGGAAGCCAAAACTGTCAAGTGTGGTTTAACATGATGGGAGGCGTTCAAGTTCAAGATGAGTCATCCGAAATACTTAAACATTTTACAGGAAGGTAGGCAGCTCTTTATTTATCCCTGTGGGGGAAATTTCAGTTTCACAGCAGTGGAGATGTCTGAGGAACAAAAGGAGTAATAAGTAACAGATAATGAATACAATAAATAAGATTATTATCTCATTAAATATGTAAGATCATGGCATCAAAGTAGTATAAAATGTATCAAACAGTGCAAACGATGTCCACGTGTGTCGGTGGTACGGTACAGTACAGTCCATGACGGGTGACCGTCCTGCTCTGGGCCTCAGAAACCACAGAGGAAGAGAAGAGGAAAAAAAGATGGATTTTGATATAAAACGCTATATATATTTAGAAAATACCAACCGATAACTGAGCAGTTGACTCAAGGACACTGGATTAGAACATGGAAAATGTGTTTTTTATTTCACGGAGTCTTTAAATATTGTAGAAGGGTTTGAAAACTATCCTCAACCAGAGACCAAGCCGCTCTAAGTGTCCTTAAACAGGAACCGGTTTCTGAAAACAAGATCTTTTTTTTTTTTACCTCAAGCCTTTTATTGGTTTGACACCAAGGTTGGCGTTATTTTATTTTTACACCACAAAAAGACCAAAACCAACAATGTGTTAGTCCATCTCTCCATACGACTCAGACACATTTGTTCTTACTGAAGACGTGAATCTTTAAAAACGGGTAAAACAAACAGACAAACAGCAGTAAGTCGGGTTTTGTCTGGGACTTTTTGCAGCTGTGTGAGATTTGTTAGTGAGTATTTTACGGCTGCAGGACGGTGTGTGTGAGATGGATGGATGTTTTTAATCTGTGGCTGATATGTCAGGCTTTGGACACACACACACAACACTTGTTACTGCGATCAGTTCATTGTTGGTTTTCGTCTTTTTTAACTGGATTTGTTGACAAATTATCACCAGATTTATCCTTTTAAACAAGACGCTGCATCCCGACCTTCCTTTGTACATAAGATGTAAAAACTGTCGCAGGTATGTAGAGTAGACTGTAAAGTTTCTGACAACAAAATGTATAAATATATTTTTTAACTCAAGCCTTTCATTGGTTTGAGGTTTCATTCTGTTTATAGAATAATGCTGATAATTTTGCATGTTTATTATTGTCAACAAACCCCCATGAACACACCAAAACCAATCATGTGTCCGTCTCTCAAAGTCGTGTTGCTAACAGAAACCCTCTCCTCTTCTGTCAGACGACCGGTTCATCCTGAAGCAGATGCCCAGACTGGAGGTCCAGTCCTTCCTGGACTTTGCGCCTCACTACTTCACCTACATCACCGGAGCTGTGCAGCAGAAAGTATGCATCACGAAGAAAAGAGTTTCCATCTGGGGTTTTACGAGCTGAGTTTAAGTCACTTTTTCTAACGACCACCTTTGACCCACAGCGGCCGACTGCGCTGGCGAAGATCCTGGGGGTTTACCGGATCGGTTACAAGAACTCCCAGAACAACACAGAGAAGAAACTGGACCTGCTCGTGATGGAAAATCTCTTCTACGGACGCAAGATGGCTCAGGTAAGACTCACAGCCAGAGGTGGAAAGTAACTCAAGTACAGTTTGGAGGTACTTGTACTTATTTCCATTTTCTTCTACTTCATACTTCTACTCCACCACATCTGAGAGGGAAATATTGTACTTTTTACTGCTCTACATTTATTTGATAACTTTAGTTACTTTGGTCCTGGAAAGTCTTAAATATATACATTCCTTAATTTAAGGTATGTACGTAAAATTCCACAAAGTTAAACCTTTAATTGCATTTTTTGTTTATTTAGACTTTGATGAGTCTAAGGAGCTTTATTTTACATTTTTACGTACTCGTCTCAGTTGTGATTTCTCTCCCGTTGACACTAAAACATCCTCAGAGGTTCTTTAACTTGGTAAAACCTGCAGCTTCCCCGTAGTGTCCTCAGCTGTGGCGTCTGCTCTGCAGGTGTTTGACCTCAAAGGCTCCCTGAGAAACCGTAACGTGAAGACGGACTCGGGGAAGGAGAGCTGCGAGGTGGTTCTGCTGGACGAGAACCTTCTGAAGTTGATCCATGACAACCCGCTGTACATCCGCTCCCACTGTAAGGCCATCCTGCGGGCCGCCATACACAGCGACGCCTACTTTCTCTCCAGCCACCTCATCATCGACTACTCCCTGCTGGTGGGGCGGGACGACGCCACCGATCAGCTGGTGGTCGGGATCATAGGTGAGAGGAGGAGCAGGAAGTTAATGTTTGAGAGTTTGGATCTTTCTTCCTGTGATGATCTCTACGACAGCTGTCCCTCTTCTCTTCTCTGCAGATTATATCAGGACGTTTACCTGGGACAAGAGACTGGAGATGGTCGTCAAATCCACTGGAATCCTGGGAGGTCAAGGTAAGTCTTAATCTGGCCCACACAAAATCAAACAAAACTTCTTGAATATCAAGCAAAAATAAGAATTTGAGAGAGAATAAAACTTACTGAAGCAAACAAAATGTCATCTCAAAAGTAAAACTTACAAACAAATTATTTGTGTAATGGTGTAAACTATTGGTCTTTTACTGTTTTGAACAGATCCTTTTGTTTCCAGCTCTCTCGTTTGCGATGCCTGACTTTTTGTTTGCAGTTCTGACACAAAGCTCTCGCGTGGGCGGGTGAACGTTTTGAGTGACAGCTCAGTGCCCCAGACGTTGTTCAGTGCAGCAAGCTTGAGTTTCGGTTTTGGCAGACACAGACATCCTAAACAGCGGCACTTTACTGGATTTCTACAAAATTCATTGTGGTGGAAGTGATCATTTATGTCATCTGTGCTGAACTAGACGTTTTTGTTGTTTTGTTGTGTTAAGTTAGAAGTAAAGTTAACTTCTTCTGGGGCACTGAGCTGTCACTCAAAAACTCCCTGGAAAAAAAAACCCGCCCACGCGACAGGTTTGTGTCAGAACTGCAAACAAAAAGTCAGGCAGCGCAAAAACAAGAGAGCTGCAGCGTAACCGCAAAGCAGAGGGAACTGTAACCAAAAGGACATATTATCAAAACAGTAAAAGACCAATAGTTTACATGATTACACAATTAATTTGTTTCCAAGTTATACGTTTTACTTCTGAGATGACATTTTGTTTGCTTCAGTGAGTTTTATTCTCTCTGTTTGATATTCAAGAAGTTTTGTTTGATTTTTTTCGACACAAATCTGATTCCATACACACTGTGCTTCACATCCTGTTTACAACACCCGTTGTTGTTTTTACACCCTGGAATGAACATTGGCATCATTTTACTGTAAATATACAAAGTAGAGCCTAACCAATACAGGATTATTATTACAATACAAAGTAGGAAGAGTGCAAATATAAAAAAATCAATTAGGAGGAAATCCAAAATATACGCAATGCCAAAAATATAACCAGGTTAGCGGTAAGGATCATTCTTGGTGAGTTGCATATAGATATGTAAGTACAATATCAAATCTCAAGTATACGATTAATTGAAAATGTCCATGATATTGCATGTAATGTCTGTATTATGTACCACTTTCTAAATGAAGAACACAACAGAATAGTTCTGCTTGGATGAAACAGCTTAGACGAGTGTGTGAATGTTGTTTCCTGTCCGTCGTGTCTCTCAGGGAAGATGCCCACTGTGGTGTCTCCGGAGCTGTACAGAGCTCGGTTCTGCGAGGCCATGGACAAGTACTTCCTGATGGTACCGGACCACTGGACTGGCCTGGGCATCAACTGCTGAGCGGTGCGTGCAGCCACACAGAACAGAAACACTCAGACGCTCTCCTCTCGGACTTTCTATGCACAAAGATCAGTTTTCCTTCGAGCTGCCAGAGACCAACAAGCACACTGGACGTTGTAGATGTTGTAAAGCTGGCTGGTACACAGCACAGTGTCATTCCATAGGACGTTTTAGATCAGTTTTTATCACTGGGGACGCATTGCAGTATTATCAGATTATAATTTAATTGACTCCCCCTCTGAATTCCTGTTTCATAGAGGGTTTGTTATTTTATCAGTGCCATGATGAGTCCAAAGAGGACCCGCTGAAAACATTCAGTCCTGTGGTTTTAGTTTGGAAAACAAACTAATTCATGTAATTTAAAGTTTGTAAATGTACAGAGATTATGTAACTATTAAAATATTATTAACAGTGATTTGTTAAAGATACAATCTGGGTTTCTTTTTGGTGTTAATAAAGAGGGGAGAATGGATGGATGTGATGCAGAGACAGAATACATCCGAAATTTGCACCATATGAGTAGAGGCGAGCGCTGAAACTTAACGTAAATTAATAATTTATTGACACAAAACTCCAAATATTTGCCGTTTCGAGCTTCACAAATGTGAAATGATTTGCCGCATTTCTGTTTTTATAATTAGTGTTAATTTAATCTTCGGGGTTTTGGACCGCTTGACCAACAAAACTGATGTCAACTTGGTGTCTGAGAATTTGTGACGGCCATTTTCCACTATATTCTGACTTTTCATATAGTAAACAATTGATTAATCTGTAATGAAAATAATCGTTATTTGCAGCCTTGCTGGACGCTGTTGAAGCTGCATTGTTGTCAAATTACAAAGGAGATAAATATTAAAAATGACAGCAAATAAACTGCTTTTAATAATTCCCTTTAATCTAAATAATTTTACTTAAAGCCGCTATGATCACATGACTACTTGCATGTTGAAGGGGATCGCTTGTAGTGATGAAGCCACACAGAGTTATAAGTGGACTGCAGCATTTTAGCGTCTTTCAGCTCATTGTTTCGGTTTTTCGACAACTTTACTGTTTTGGTTCACTCTTGCATCGTTTTCAGCTGCTCTAAAATGCCAGTGTCCACTACATTCTTAGCAGCAAACAGCAGACAGACACAGTTAGAGACCAGCTGGTGAATATTGGACTTAGATTCATCAGGTGACACAAACATGACTCCACACGAAGGATAAAGTTGCTCCGTAAGTGCTGGATGTGTAAATAAGCAACTGTTTGCTAACAAGTTCAAAATATCAACTTAAAAGCTGATATGTGAATGTCGTGTTCACAGCGTGTTTCCGCTGCCCCCAAGTGGCCAAAAACAAAATTGTCGCTGCAGGTTTTTAAAAGTATTTATCGAGCAAAAATGACATTTGTTGTTTTTGCAGTTTGAAGACGAGACTTTGGTCTCTGGGGAAATTGTGACAAACATATAGATCAATTAATTGCAAAATAATGGACAGATTAATCAATAATGAAAATATCGTTAGCTGTAGCCCCAATAGAGGTCATTAAAGCTGTATACTTTAAGAAATAATATAAATATTGGAACTGATGGCAGATAAACTACTTTTGATAAAGTTTTTTGCTATGGTCTGACTTCAAAAACAAACATTTCCTCCCATTGGGATTTTTGTTTTCCTCTCATCTGTTATTTTTCTCAGTTTGTTGGCTGTTTAAAAAACTGCAGTGAATAAGAAGCAAACTGATTTCCAAACAAGCAAAAACAGTGAAACTGGAAAATCGTCCTCAGCTGCTTCTCAAAGCAAAGAAATCGGCTCTCATTTCATTTCCACATGATTTTCTTGCGCTGTGGAGAAGGAAATGAACCGCCTGCATGTCTCATGATCCAGTGGAAAAAGAGAACAGACACGAGAGTAACTTCAAACAGATTTTTATAATTGTACAATTTATATAAAACAAAGGGTAGCTGACAAACAGCCCTCAGCATGTCGTACTGCATCAGGAACTGGTATGAAAATCATCACACGAGACGAGAGCGATTGTCGGGACTGGTGAAGATCAGTTTCTGGTAGAATAATAATACTGGCAGACAGATTCAGTCTCTCAGCAGACCTTCAGCTCAGGACAGAAAAAGACTGTGCTTGTTAACGTGTGTGTGTGTGTGTGTGTGTGCTTATCATCAGCCGCTAGAGTCGTCTCCACCTCAGTTAAAACTTTAGCTAACAGGGTTCTCCATTTAAAATACGTTCATTAATATTCACACCTTGTCGTCCTCTCTGAAAAGATAACTCGAATGTTCAGCTGTTTAGGATCTTTGTGCTCAGAGTCAACATTATATACAAAAGCATTTCAATTTCATATCTGTACCTAAGCTAACACACACTCTCACACACACAACCAACTTAAAGGATGAGTCTGGAGATATTCTGTCATTTTCTTTTTGTCTACAACGTCCACGGAAAGACCCAAAACTACATCCTGCAAACACGTATCCAAAGCCTGACACATTAACTACGTTACACGCACAAATATTCCGTTTTTTTGCCCTTATTCCGAATAAGACAACATTCCTACTAAGTTGTTTACATGGCTGATGAAAATGAATCTTCCACTAATATTCCTGTTTCCATGCAGCCTTGTTGGACCGTGTGAACTCAGCCTCCCTCTTTCATTCGTTAAACCAGCTTCTTGAAAAGGTCGGCGCTGCGATATTTGCAACAAGTCCTCCAACCTAAACTACAGAATAAGTCGTTTGTCAGTGACTCCTTAATATATAGGCGTACCGGACCTTCATCGTCATGGTAACAACAACACGTGGTTAATGTGTTGTGAAACGGTTGCAGTTTGGTTTGGTTTAGGCACCAAAACTACTTGGTTAGGTTTAGGAAAAGATCTTGGTTTGGGTTAAAATAACTATGTTAATTACGTACGAAAGTTAAAATGAGTCAACGTTGACTTTTGGTTTCACGCGGGACACGAGCAGCAGTCTCCTGGGTGCAAGTCCTGCATCGTTTGACCCAACCGTCCACACCGACCTCCTCCCTACGCAGACTTTGGCGCTCTTCAGAGGTCGCTGCCTAACAATAAACGTAAATATGGCTCGTAATAAG
Source organism: Macquaria ambigua (assembly GCA_008360985.2). Taxonomy (NCBI): domain Eukaryota; kingdom Metazoa; phylum Chordata; class Actinopteri; order Centrarchiformes; family Percichthyidae; genus Macquaria; species Macquaria ambigua. The sequence continues at coordinate 35,279 of VMKM01000945.1, read as the reverse complement.
CTGCTGCACAGACGACCTGTACCTTTCTGCCGAGTGTAAAAACTAAATAAAAACCCAGACTGAGACGCAGATTCCGAATGCGCTGAATACACGTCCAAAGAACGCTCATAAAACCAGAATAATATCGGCATATCGCACGTCTTTTTCGGAAATGCTACATTCGGAATATCCAAAAGGAATATGCTGTTTACATGAGCCGGAAAATTAGTAGGTGACATGTTCCTTCATTACCATGAACACACACACACTGTAGTTTATTTTGGATCGATCCCACGTAAATACCAACTAGAGCACCAAATGTGTATTAATCCGCGCTTGAAAATAGTCCCTGATCGATACACTATAAAACTACAGCATCCATCTGTTTTAGGAAATCATTTAACCTTTTTTAAAAATCTGAGTAAGTATTTGTGGCCTGTTTTTAAAGATTTGTGTCTTCGTTAGGAATGAAAGGATTCGGGGCTGAGAGCCGCGGACCGGCTGGGGAAGTGGGGAAGTTTCGAGAAGCGGACTAACACGTTGATGGTTTTGGTCTTCTCGAGGGATTTGTTGACAACAGTGAAAAATACAGAATATCTCCAGCCTTCGAGGCGAGAAAACAGTGGAGTGAGACACCATTTCACAAAAAAAAAAACAAAAAAACATCTGCATTTCCGTCTCGCAGAGTAAACTCCTCTCAAACTTTTGTCATTCAGTGTGACAAAACCCGCCACATTTTGCTTGACGTATTAGAGAATCAGTTCACCCAAACTGCAAAAATGACATTTGGTATCTAGTGGCAGGTAGTCGGGCAAACAGATTTGGTTTTATTTGTCCAGGTTTTGAGATTTCTGCCTCCATGACAAAACAACGAATCAAAACTCCACAACCAGAAACAAAAAGCTCACAGACCGAGCCGAGTACAGAGTTCACTGGAGCTACTAAACATTTCATTACTGATTAACCTGCCGATTATTTTCTCCATTATTAAATTAATCGGAATTAGCAAAACAAGTTGCAAGTTCTCAAAGCCCAAGTTAACATATCCAAATGGAAAACAGTCCAAAACCCAAAGATATTTACTTCTAATCTCACAGGAAACAGAGAAAACCAGCAAATATTCATAATCGAGCTGGAAGCTGAGAAGTTTTTGTTTTTTAGAGCAAAAATGCCAAACAAACAAACAATTCATCGATTAATATCTATTAATTAATGTTCTGTTGATTGACTAATTGAGTCGACTAATCCTGTCAGCTGTAGTACAACAGATAGAAAAAAATTAATAAATAAAGCAAGAAACGAATAACTGGGACATTGACAACATTCTCATTCAAGGTCCATTTAGTAGCTCTTCTGGAGCTTTTGATCACTGAATCTGGGGGCATTGTTTCTGGAAATGTAATTTTCTTTTGGAGGAGGAACAAATTATTTTAATCGGGATATCGTGACGACCCAGAGGTCCAAGATGCATGTCACCCCCCTCTCTCTCTCTTTACCCACATTTCCTTTTTCCTGCCTTTTGACTGTATTCTGTCAATTAAAACCCAATACATGTCAATTAAAAATGCACAGAAAATAATCTTTAAAAATATTTCAGTCGTAGAGGCAAATATCTCACAACCTGGACAAATCTGCACGTCTCGCTGCCACTAGGCTTTTGTGATTTTTAGTGAGCTGATCCTTTAGTTATAAGAATATTAGAATCTACTAACATAAGATTTGTTGTAAAAGAAAACAAATGAATCGACATCAAGGCACTGGACACGTTTGAGACAATGGCACATAACTGGTAGGTAGACAAACGGGGGGGGGGGGGGGCAAGGCCCTGTGTTACTTTACATTTAAGTGCTGGCAGTATTTGTACCATCGTGTAATATTTAATAAATACCACAATGAACTGAGGAGACCTAAAAAGAGCTGTTCATCACTTGAAAAATTTGGTCTTTATGGAGAATCTGAGCGTTCATGATTGGACGTTTAGAGCTGCCCAGGTGGGTAAAAGGTTGGTCACCATTGACTGGTCAGGTAGGGACAAACATGGAGGCCGTTTGAGGCCGCAGGACAAAATGCATAAATCTCAGACTTCATTCACATCTGCACAAACCCCCGTGTTCGTCAGTGGCTGCGTCCCGAATTCCCTTATTTGATCGTTCGGTGAAACATCATGAGTGACGCTCCAATTTGCTTATTTCTGCTCAGAGGCGTGAGCAAGGACAAATGAGTCATACCGCTTTATTACCAGGACAAAAAACAAAAGTAAAACAGGTGTAATATAACTCCACGAAGGGAAGAGGTTCTGATAGCCGGTTCCTTTTTGGATCCCGGATTCGTTAAGCTCCGACACTAAAGAACCTCTTTTATAATCTTGTAAACGTAACAAATTTAAAATCTGTAATGGGAAACAGACGGCAGGTAGCAGATAAGCTAGCAGTCGAAATGGCTCGTGTGACGTCTCATTTCTCTAAAAACATGTTTCCTCCTGATTCCTGTTTTCTCACGTCGTTTCCTGAATCTCTCCTCGTCCTCACGAGGGAAACGTGGGCTCATATATAAGGGAATTGGGATGCAGCCACTGTGTCATATCCTCTTTTCCTGGTGAATATTTAAACTACTAAACATCTTATTGAAGGCTTCACATTCCAGCCACAGTTCATCAAAAACCTAAAAGCAGAAATCCAAAATTTGTGCTTCTGTGTTAAAAACAAGCTCTTGCGTACCTGCTCGCGTGACCCTTCAGTACATGTTCATTATTTACGCGTGGAAGTCGGATATTTGGTACAACAACAAGCCAAAAATCATAAAAAGGTTAAAATTACACTTAACTTTCTTAATGGTCTACTTCATTTTTGTACAAACAGTTAAAAATGGCTTCTTTTTTCTTTTTCTTTTTTTTTTAAGACAAAATGAGTCTCAGAGGCGAGCTGCTAGGCCATGCAGAGACTAAGTACCGAGGTCGGTTTGGATTTAAGCACCCGTGAGTAGAAAGAACAAACCGTGGTGTAAGTTAACACAAGCATGCAGACCCAAACCATAACTGATCCAGGTCGAATTCGTCTTCTTCTTCAGCCACAAGTATTCGGCTGCAGTAGTCAAAAGGGCACTAAGAAAAAGCGCTGCGGGGCCTCCAGGCTGGGGTCAAAGGAGGGCCATTCTGTACATGAAGAAACACTGCAAACATCCAAGCTGCGTCACAACCAAGTCTCTACCCTTCTCCCTCAAGAGTGCACGCCACAGACTAAAACACTGCATCATTCCTGGAGGAGGGGGTGGGGTCAAAAGTTCAGGTGCACAGTTCGAGGTAGGAGGGTAGAGAGTCGGTTCGGAGGGGTCAGAAGGTTTCCGAGTCCTCCGAGTCGTTCTCGGTGGTTCCCTCGCTGGAGGGTCCGGAGGGGTTCCTGGGGCTGCGTGGCACCCGAGGGCCAGTGCCCGGGCCTTTACCCCCCTGGTGGGGCAGCTGCCTCAGCAGGGAGCCTGGGGAGGGAGCCCCGGAGCTGCAAGGGGAGCAGAAAGGCATCATGGTAGCCAGAATGAGAGCCAGACAGTCAGCCACCTCTCTGCTAGGAGCACAAGCCAGAGCAGGCGTCAGACCTGAGGTAGAGAGACAGAGAGGAAGAGGGAGAGAGAGAGGGGAGGAGGGGGGGAGCGAGAGACGTAGACGAGGAGGAAGCGGAGGAGGCGAAGCAGGAGCAAGAAGACAAAGGAGGGACGGAGCAGCATTCCATTAGTGTTCAGCCAGCTGACAGTCCGCAAACAGACATGAGGGAGGGGGGACAACCACAGCTGCCGTCTGAACAAACACATCCAACACAACACTAATAAGCAGCATGGACACAGTTTAAATCAGGGTTCCCACCGTCAGCCTGAGCTAAAACACCTGATCCCCCCCCCCAGGTCCACTGAGAACACTTTGACCCTTTAAGACCCACAAACTGAATTATTTTAGTCTGGTTACAGGTCTTGTGGAGTACTACTGCATCTGTGAAAAAACTTGTATGAAGCCTGCAGGAAGTCCGAAGACTACACGTTTGAAAGTGACAGAAATCTGTTGGTGTGGAGTTAGAAAGAAGCGACTGACCAGACCTCTATCTCTGCTGCAGGCTAGCAGCTCCAGGCTACATTAGCTGCTACTAGCACACCAGGTTCTCTGAATGAACTGTCAGTGGTCACGTTGCATTTTGGGTAATGTTGGCGCCAGGTTTTGACAAGGAAGAAGACGATATCTCTGGCTCTGCTGCATCGATTTTGATGTATATGTTTTTATAAATGTCCATCGTAAGTCTGACAGTGTTATCGGAGTTCAAAACCAAAACAAATTTCCGATCATTAGACACTTGTGATGGATTTTTTAACATGGTTTCAAGGATTTTTAATGGCCAAAAACTCATTTTAAAAAAGGGCTACAGTGTACAGTGTGACAACCGAGGAAAGCATCAAGTGTCCTGTTTGTAAAATCCTCTAATGTTTCCATGAATCCCTGACTGGAACATCTTTTCTTAATTCCGTGATATTCCACACAACTCCATGACCAGCGGGAACCCCTTTTTTAAAGAAAGATTATCTTGCAGCGCACACGGAAAAAACAATTCATTCGTCAAGTTGAGTTCATGCTGGAACGGAGGAAAACATTCATGCTGACCAATGAGCATAGCATGCAGCTAGGGCCTGTTAGGTGCCTGGACCAGGTTCCAGACCAGGTTCCACCCTACCGTTCTCATCCACCGTCTGAACGTTGGCTCCTCGGGACAGCAGCTCCTGGACTGCCTGCTTCAGACCGCTACGAGCCGCCAGGTGGAGAGGACTGGCAGGGACAGATTTATAAAAGTTTATAAAAGTAAAGTTTCATCCTGCAGCCTTCTCTTCCACCTGCTCGACCTCCTACTGTTTCCCCCCAAAACAAAAGGTTTTCCAGTGTTTCCCTTTCACTCACCGCAACCCCCAACATTATATTAACAAAGATTTTTGTCCCAGCGACGCAAATAGGAAGATTTTTGTGTGCCTTGAATCAGGAGAGATGAAACATACCATCATATATTCTCTACATGGATCATTTATTGTGCATCAGATTACAGTGAATCTGAACACTGAGGTTTTAGATACTCACGTTTGCAGCGCCGCATTTGTGGCATTAATGAGCACTGTGTCGGACAGCTTCTGCAGGATGAACATCACACAGTTTTCTTTTCCCTGTGAGGAGAAGACGTCGGGTTATAGCGAGTCCTGAAGTATCACAGACTTAAAGCGCTTATAATCAATATTTATATAATAACACGGTAATATGTTTATACTTTTGGTCATATCATGTAGAGCAATGAATTGCAAAATAAAGAACAGCTTAATCAGCAATGGAGAAAAATCATTAGCTGCAGCCCCAATAGAGGTTATTAAATTTGTCAAATTACAACGGAGCAAAATGATTTGAACTGAAACAACTTTTAATAAAGCTTTGTGCTGTGGTCTGACTTTAAAAACAAATATCCAATATAATTTTACTTAAGATTTTCCCTCGTCTGTTATTTTTCTTAAACTACTTTAATAAATTCAGTGGAAAGAAAAACATCAGTCACTGTGAGTTTAACCGTACCGCTGGAACAAACTGCAAAACATTCGTTAACGCTTACTGATATTTCTGATCATTCTGGTGACTGTTTTAATGTCTGTATGTGAGTGAGATGGCTGCGTTGTGTGACTGAATTGTCTTGTCTTTAAGTTGTTTATATGTAACTTGTTCTCAGGTCTCTCCTGTAAAAGAGATCTTGATCTCAGTGAGACGTCCTGAATAAATAAAGCATCAACCGTGTGATCAGTGACAATGTGTGAGCGCAGGAGGGTGCAGCACATTGAAAAGTCACGAACACGACCACCGTTAGACGCCACACTCCGGGCAGACTCTGGGGATTAAGACAAACAATAACTAAGATGGAGGGTGGCGCCCCCGTGTGGACACTTACATTACTGCAGGCTAGATGCAGGGCGGTGTTGCCGTCTTTGTCCGTCAGACTGACATTGGCGTCGGCGCTGGTCAACAGCACCTCTGGAGCACAAGACACAATCAGAGCCACGTCCCCACACACACACACACACACACACACACACACACACACACACACAGAGAAAACGTATATATACACACACATTCAAAATCAGCTACACAGAACTGGAGCCACATGTTATGAAACAACATAAACACACTGCAGTATAAAGCGTCTCTGTACCAAGGGCTTTGACTCTGCCCTTCTGGGCCGCCATCATCAGTGCAGTGCGACCTGATTGGTCAACAGCATCGACAGGTGCATCGTGGGACAGGAGCAGCTGGACACAGTCGACGTGACCCGAGAACGCTGCGGCATGAAGAGGAGTCCTGCAGGAGAGAGGAAGAGGAATGAAAACAGAAGATACAGCCGAGCATTAACAGTGCTGCGGTGTCAACACACACACACACACACACACACACACACCTTACCTGTCCTTAGCGTCTTTGCAGCCAGCGATGTCTGAGCCCATCGCCTCCAGCAGCAGCGACGCACACGACTCGTGATCATTCACCCTGCGAGTTCAAACACAGAAACACGGAAATGAAGGAAGATCAGGAAGTCTGTAACATCCCAAAAATATTATTATTATTTAAAGAAACAATATAATATTCAAGGTGTTGTGTGTTTTAACGGTTAACTTTGATGCTGCTGCTCAGTGTTAATCCAGAGCAGCAGGATATTTAATGATGCCCAAGGCTAAAAACATTTCTTTTGAATACTAAAAATGGCTGAAAAAGTAATTAGCATTTTTCTTTTCACTTTCTGTAGCAGAAAACATTTCCTCACCAGTGTTCACAGCTATAAGCTCAAATAAACTAAAACAGAGAATAATCTACAATTTTTATAATCAATTAATCATTTATCAAGCAAAAAAATCCAAATATGTGCTTGTTAGCTTCTCTAATTGCTTCTTTTTCTCTGTTTTACACACTGAAGTTAATGAACATTAAAAAACAATCAACACTGAACTAAATTGAACATCTTTTTGGACAAACTAAAGCTGTGACGGACATTCTGACATTTTATAGACTAAATTTAGTGGAAAACAAATTAATAGATCAATTAACAGCAATCGCTACTTTTTAGCTTTAGTATGAACATAATTTCAAAATCGGTTTAAATCTGCTCTGTAAAAACTAAAATAATCATCAATTATGTTCAATAACTTACACAGCACAGTGCAGAGGGGTGAATGGGTTCCCGTCAATACAACGACAGCCCTTCTGCTCCAGCAGCACCTCCACACACCCCTCATGACCTACACACACACACACACACACACACACACACACACACACACACACACACACACAGTTTTGGAAAAGACATTCAAAAACAATTACTTAATGATAAAAACAATATTATCACAAATACGAACAAATAAAGAACATGCTTTGTACAGCTTTTTAAGAGTAAAATTCAAGCACTTTCAAGGTACCTAAACCAAAAATGTCCAGACTCTCGAAGCCTTTATCATCACATCTAAACTGTTACTATAAATTCCAGGAGACAACAAACAAATACGACGACGGGATCGTTTCATTTTAAAAATTAAAAGATGTTTGGTTTCCATGAGTGATTGTGTCGATGATGAAACACCAGATTATGTTGGAAATCAAGCGTTTTTCAAGGAGTATATTTGAATTCAAGCATATTCCTAACCTTGAAAACATAACAGTTAAAATTAAGCATTTTCCAAACTTTCAAGACTTTGTACGAACCCTGAAAGAAGCATTGAAAAATAATAATGATAATAAGAAAAGATAAATAAGAAAGAAGAATGAATAATGATCAGAAATTCTGAATCTATAAAAAGAACGTGTTCAATCCCAAAAACTGTTTCTTTCCTACTTCCTGTTACGTCCATCTAAAAGTCTCTTATTAGATCTACTGCACATTTTCTTTTTCAGCTGTTTGAAAATTAAGTTTTATATACACATGTAGAATTTAGGTTCGCCTACAAAAAAATTGTTAAATAATGCATTTTATTTAGGATTGTGAAGAAGTCAGGTATGAGAGTTCATTACAGAACAGTAACACGACTAACCAGTGACATCTGTCAGGTTTTTGGTGAAGCTGACAGGAACTATGAGCTCACAACAGCCTCAGAACTAATCAATAAAACACACGAAAAATGTCCACAATCAAGCGCAGACTATATGTCTATGAAAGTGAGACACTGACCGTAGTAGCAGGCCCAGTGCAGCGGTGTGAAGCCGCTGTGGTCCCTCAGCGGGGGCAGGGACGGCGGCTCGGAGCAGGCGATGCTCAGCAGCTCGCTCAGCCAGGAGGCGTGGCCTCGCGCCGCGGCCAGGTGGATGGCAGTACGACCTCGAGAGTCGCCGAGCAAAACCGAGGCTTCCTGCTCCAACAGACACTGGATGCACTCCTCCTGACCACACAGCAGCTGGGGGGGGGGGATAAAGATCAGTCACGCTAAAAGAACCGTGTGTAGTTTATATTAATATCATCCATTTTATAGCATAACACAAGTCTGAAGGTTCGTTTCCTGCCTTCTAGGAAGCTACTGATTCACATTTCTGTGTGACATAAAAGAGAGATACTTTCTTTCTTTTTGGTGCATTTAAGAACATCTGAGATTTGAGACTCCAAATTAAGAAACTAATAATGAAATCCACCTAAAGGCTCAAGGAATATAATATAATATAAGACATCAATATAAGGCATCAATTTATTATAATCAAACGCTGATAACGCCTGTAATTGTTCTGGTGGCACACTCCATCTCATCTCGATAAAGGCAAGAAAGAGGAAACAGACAGTTTGATGCTCACCCCGAGGTGCAGCGCAGTGAGGCCGTGGTTATTGGCCACGTTGACGTTGGCTTCCCGCTCCAGCAGCAGCGACACGGCGTCCACGTGACCTCCTGCCACCGCCAGCATCAGAGGAGTCCTGCAGACGAGGACGCATGAGAGACAGACAGGACACGTCGAACAGACTGGAACACGTGAGGAAAAACTGAATGGGACAGAACAAAAGAGGATCACTCACTGTCCCTGAGAGTCAGCAGCATCTACAAGGTCGGCACTGTCTGATTCGTCCAGCAGGAGGCGCACACACGTCGTGTGACCGTTCATCACTGCAGGAGGAGAGAGATGGTGTGACAGGAAGACAACAGGAAGCAGAGGGCAACAGAAATGTTCATTAATAGTCACAAATGACACGTCAGCTCACTGAGATCAGACTGCAGCAGAAAGTAGGAATTAAGAACCACAATCCTGAAAAGAGAGTTGTGTGCTGAATAGAAACCATAACAAATATTTACAAATATTTTCTTACACACTGATATGTGCAGTACAGAAGCCCTGAGAAGCAAGTGACAAAAAAAAAACAGGTAAAAAAAACGTTTTTGCCAGGATAATCTTTCTAAGTTCCTTGATTTTTTTTTGGAAGGGGAGGGTGAGCAGACAGGTTATCATTTGGTTGCAATCTGCAACCTCACCACTAGATGCCACTAAATCCTACACACTGCTCCTTTAATGGAAACTAGTCCAAACCATGAAAAACAGCCCAGAACAATGGTCCACATACTTTTGGCCAGCTAGACGTGTTGATACCAGATGTAAACAGTGAAACAGGAAGAGTCAGTTTTTAGTAATGACAACAAAGTAAACGTGATTAAAATCATTTGAACAACGTGAGACTGAAACTGAACCCACCTGCCAGGTGGACGGGGTTACGTCCGTACTGGGTGTCGGTGCTGCGCGGCGACGCCCCCTGGCTGAGGAGGGTGTGAACAGAGTCAGTGTGGCCCCTGAGGGCGGCCAGGGCCAGGGGGGTCCTCCCCGCCTCGTCCCCCTGGTCCACCTCCCTCTCCCCCTGCAGCAGCACCTCCAAGGCCTGAGCGTGGCCGTGGTACGCCTGCAGAAACAGAGACTTGTCATGTCGGGAAAACCCAAGAAATAGACCACAAAGACAAATATTATTTATTATTGTTTTGATATCCTTTCTTCAGTTGCATGTTAATGTTAACATTTATTTCAAATGAGAATTAATTGATATATACTGTAACTTATAACAAATCATTTTAACCTTCATATCTACAGAAAAGAAATCTTAAAATACTAATATTTGATGTGGAGCCTCTGTTCCTGAACACAGAGTACAAGAGGAAAGTGAGGAAGCATTTGACTTTGAACCTTTATTCAGGCAAAGTTCCTGTACAACTTTTGCGTTTAGACAAGATTTAACATGTAAGAACTTTGCCTTCTTGTGTTACATGAAAAAAACTGTTTTGTGGAAAAATCAATCAAATTTTGAACAAAGTGTTGTTTTGGTATTGGTACCAACATCTCATGCTATCGTGTGTGTGAGTGTGTGTGAGTGTGTGAGTGTGTGTGTGTGTGTGTGTGTGTGTGAGTGTGTGTGTGTGTGTGAGACTCACAGCGAGGTGCAGTGGGCTCCGAGCGTTTGGAGACTCAGGGTCGTCTTGGTGACTGTCGTCTCTGTCCAGCAGCTGTACCAATACAAAGTACCAATACTACAATGTAAAAATACTCTATTACAAGTAAAAGTCCTGCATTGATTGATTGATGCATCAACACATAAGTCGTATTTCACAGTTGTAGCTGTTCAAGCTAGTTTTAACTGCTTTATATACAGTTAGCTAGTTTTAACTACTTTATATAGAGTTAGCCAGTTTTAACAGTTAGCTAGTTTTAACTACTTCATATAAAGTTAGCTAGTTTTAACTACTTTATATAGAGTTAGCCAGTTTTAACAGTTAGCTAGTTTTAACTACTTCATATAAAGTTAGCTAGTTTTAACTACTTTATATAGTTAGCCAGTTTTAACAGTTAGCTAGTTTTAACTACTTCATATAAAGTTAGCTAGTTTTAACTACTTTATACAGTTAGCTAGTTTTAACTACTTTATACACAGTTAGCTAGTTTTAACTACTTTATATACAGTTAGCTAGTTTTAACTACTTTATATAGAGTTAGCCAGTTTTAACAGTTAGCTAGTTTTAACTACTTTATACACAGTTAGCTAGTTTTAACTACTTTATATACAGTTAGCCAGTTTTAACAGTTAGCTAGTTTTAACTACTTTATTCAGTTAGCTAGTTTTAACTACTTCATATAAAGTTAGCTAGTTTTAACTACTTTATATACTGTTAGCTAGTTTAACTACTTTATACAGTTAGCTAGTTTTAACTACTTTATATACTGTTAGCTAGTTTAACTACTTTATACACAGTTAGCTAGTTTTATCTACATTATATACAGTTAGCTAGATTTAAGAGATTCATATACAGTCAGCTAGTTTAACTACTTTATATACAGTTAGCTAGTTTAAACTTCTTTATATACAGTTAGCTAGTTTAAACTTCTTTATATACTGTTAGCTAGTTTTATCTACATTATATACAGTTAGCTAGTTTTAACAGATTTATATACAGTCAGCTAGTTTAACTACTATATATACAGTTAGCTAGTTTAAACTTCTTTATATACTGTTAGCTAGTTTTATCTACATTATATACAGTTAGCTAGTTTTAACAGATTTATATACAGTCAGCTAGTTTAACTACTATATATACAGTTAGCTAGTTTAAACTTCTTTATATACTGTTAGCTAGTTTTATCTACATTATATACAGTTAGCTAGTTTTAACAGATTTATATACAGTCAGCTAGTTTAACTACTATATATACAGTTAGCTAGTTTAAACTTCTTTATATACTGTTAGCTAGTTTTTAAAACTTCACACAGCTAGTTTAAACACTTTTATATACAGTTAGCTATTTAAAAACTACTTTATATACAGTTAGCTAGTTTAAACTTCTTTATATACAGTTAGCTAGTTTACACTCCTTTATATACAGTTAGCTAGTTTAAACTCCTTTATATACAGTTAGCTAGTTTAACTACTTTATATACAGTCAGCTAGTTTAACTACTTTATACACAGTTAGCTAGTTTAAACTCCTTTATATACAGTTAGCTAGTTTAACTACTTTATACACAGTTAGCTAGTTTAAACTCCTTTATATACAGTTAGCTAGTTTAACTACTTTATACACAGTTAGCTAGTTTAAGCTCCTTTATATACAGTTAGCTAGTTTAAACTCCTTTATACACAGTTAGCTAGTTTAACTACTTTATACACAGTTAGCTAGTTTAAAATTCCGTATATACAATTAGCTAGTTTTAACTGCTTTATATACAGTTAGCTAGTTTTAACTTCTTTATATACAGTTAGCTAGTTTAACTACTTTATACACAGTTAGCTAGTTTAAACTCCTTTATATACAGTTAGCTAGTTTAAACTCCTTTATACACAGTTAGCTAGTTTAACTACTTTATACACAGTTAGCTAGTTTAAAATTCCGTATATACAATTAGCTAGTTTTAACTGCTTTATATACAGTTAGCTAGTTTTAACTTCTTTATATACAGTTAGCTAGTTTAACTACTTTATACACAGTTAGCTAGTTTAAACTCCTTTATATACAGTTAGCTAGTTTAAACTCCTTTATACACAGTTAGCTAGTTTAACTACTTTATACACAGTTAGCTAGTTTAAAATTCCGTATATACAATTAGCTAGTTTTAACTGCTTTATATACAGTTAGCTAGTTTTAACTGCTTTATATACAGTTAGCTAGTTTTAACTGCTTTATATACAGTTAGCTAGTTTTAACTGCTTTATATACAGTTAGCTAGTTTTAACTACTCTATATACAGTTAGCTAGTTTAACTACTCTATATACAGTTAGCTAGTTTAACTACTTTATATACAGTTAGCTAGTTTAACTACTTTATATACTGTTAGCTAGTTTAACTACTTTATATACAGTTAGCGAGTTTAACTACTTTATATACAGTTAGCGAGTTTAACTATTTTATATACTGTTAGCTATTTGAAGTGAAGTGATAGACATCTGAAATGTGACAGAGCCCAGCTAGATGCTGGTTTAATCTTAAACAATGAATTATATTTTATAAATGTATCATGTGTTTATGTAAAAAAAAAAAAAAAAAGTACCAGTACCTCAAATTTGTACTTAAGTATAGTACTAGAGTAAATATACTTAGTTACTTTCCACCACTGGATTTTATGTGTGTGTGTGTGTGTGTGTGTGTGTGTGTGTGTGTGTGTGCGTACCTGAGTTAGCGAGTGCCATGGCCTTCAGCGTCACCACCTCCTCGGGGCTCAGCTTCATCACCTGGTATTTTGCCGTCAGGTGACGCAGCGCCTCGTACAGGTCGGCCAATCCCATGGCTCGACACTGAGCCTCGTCTAGCCGCAGGTTCCCGGCGAACACAAGCTCCTCCCCTGTCACGCCCTGTGACCGCCAGGCCACGCCCACCAGCAGCGCCTCCATCCAACCGCTCTGCAGCAGCGACATCTGGTCGACTAATGAGAGCCCGGAGAAACCTGAGAGGGGCGGGGCAGAGCAGGTGTCATGTATCTCATAATTAAAAGAAAATAATTTTAATTATGGGATATCTTCTGTTAACAGATAACAGGTGTTACAGTGACTTCTGTGACCATCAGATTCTGTGACCTGTTGCCACTGCAAACGTTTTTATCATATTTTATCGCATGCTTTATTTTGATAGTTGTTACCAAATGGTACCATAGTAACGGCAGACTTGTCTCATCAGCAGCTTTATTCTACTGATCATGCAGCGCAGAGTGAAGAGTGTTCAAGATGCCCCCCAGGAGAGAACAACCAGGTGATTGGAGTGTGTACCTGGGATCTGTTTGGCCCAGCCAATCAGAACCAGCAGCTCCCGGTTCAGGAGGTCACAGAGGGTCAGCAGGGTCCGCAGGCTGCTGTCATTGGTCGAATCGTCCTGATTGGCAGCCAGCGGGGCGGGCTCTGTCAGCAGCAAATGGGAAATCACCTTGTTTCCTAAACACAGGCAATAATTAAATAAAATAACTCCAACGACACCAACATAAACATGAAGTTTGACTGAGATGAAAACGTTGAGGGGGAACATGTGGACTCACTGCTGCTGACAGGGTGAGGGTATGACGGGGCTCTGGTGTATAAACTCAGTCCAGTCTCCACCCGCCTCTTGTACTTCTGCCGTCCTCCTCTGACTCGGTCCATACGAACACCTGCAACACAGAGACGAGGTTTCCCTGTCAGCTAGTTGTGCTTCTGAATCCATCGAAGTCCTCCATCACTGAGGATGTTCCAGTCCTTCAGTTGTCTCAGAGGAGAGAGGAGGCTTCCAGAGCAGCTTAGGAACCACAGGTGTATAACACCCCTACAGTCAGAATCTGTTCAGTGATTGGTCAGCTGAAAGAGACACGAAATGAAAACAAGTGACGCAGACGCAGCCACAACTTTTTAAGTCTATCTGCGTCTCTTTGTAGTCCTTTTGAGTCCCTTTGTAGTCCTTTTGAGTCCCTTTGTAGTCATTTTGTGTGACTGTGGTCATTTTGCGTCGCTTTGTAGTCGTTTTGCATCTCTTTGTGGTTGTTTAATGTTGCTTTATAGTTGTTTTGTGTCTGTACACACTTTGAACTGAGCTCTGTGACTCTCCAATAAGAAATGTTAACAGTCACGTCAAACAGAGGCTCAGCAACACTGCAAAGACTCATGGGAAGTCTCTCTGACAGACTGACGTGACGTACCTTCCCTCATCATCCCGACCTGGAGACACTTCTGGAAGCGGCAGGCCTGACAGGCTTTCCTCCTCCGCTTGGTGATCTCACACTGGTTCATCACCGGACAGCTGTACTCGATGTTGCCTAGGTAACAACAAATAACTTAATTTAGAGAAATAATTCAGTAACAACAGGGAGACGTTTTTACATTAAAACATCAGAAACAGCACATAGCAAAGGTTTTAACAGCCTTCTGATTGTCTGAAGAGCAGACTGTGTCGATGTCCTGTCTGAGTTCATCAATGAAAAATAAAAATAAGGGTTTTAAATCTGGATATTTGTCAATAAAATCATTAAATTCAATTAATACATTTCTTTTTGCTTATTTTCATCAAAATGTATGTCAGTTTGTCTGTCCATGTTGTCATCTTGTCTATTCTCACAGAAATCTATAGTCTGTCCAGACCCCCCCTCATTACACACACACACACACACACACACACACACACACACACACACACACACACACACACACACACACAGCAAGTGTTTATTGGGGCTTAAACTCAGAGTCCTGTTAACAGGATATTGACTAAAAGCAGCCTGATGATTCTCACACAGTGAGTGATGTAGACCCCGACCCTGCAGCTCAAAGCCAGTTCAGCTGATTCTGGCTCTCTTTGGGTTTCTGGTCTTCACTGAGTCAGTTCACTCTGGGTTTGCCCTCATCTGTTCTTAACTACATGTAACAATATCAGAAGCCAGGACTGAAGGTCTTCATTTCTAATGAGAAGAAATGAAGATACTCATGGGGATAATTTGGTTATTGCAGCAGCTGATATTTAGCAACCTTAAATTAATTATACATCACATAACAAGAGTCGACTTAAAAGCGACAGACTGTGGGAATAATATCCAATATCAATATGTCCATTTACATTGATTTTAAACTGAATGTTTTCAAAATGAAATATTTGAATGCTATTAATTCAGAGGGCATTGAAATGTCATCATTAAACATTCAGTTGTAATTAAATTTCAGTATTTTCACACTTAGGCAGTGGTAGAAGAAGTACTCACATCTTTTACTCAAGTAAAAGTAGTAATACCAGAGTATAAAAATACTCCATTACAAGTAAAGGTTCCTGCATTCAAAATCTTACTCAAGTAAAAATACAGAAACGTCAAAAGGTACTTAAAGTATCAAAAGTAAAAGTACTCCTTCTGCAAAATGACCCCATATATTCCGTATACATTATTGAAATATTATTATTGATGCACTTTAATGTTGTCAGGTACAGCTCATTTTTACTACTTAATATACTGTTATAGTTTCATTTATGTAGTATTTTTAAACTGATCACGTTTTACATGTAAAATCTTGAGCTGTCAAAATAAATGTAGAGCAGTAAAAAGTACAAAACTTCCCTCTGAGATGTGGTGGAGTAGAAGTACAAAGTGGCATAAAATGGAAATACTCAAGCAAAGTATAAGTACTGCAATATTGTACTTAAGTACAGTACTTGAGTAAATGTACTTTCCATCACTGATGTTAGGCGTTTAGTTGCTAATAAAATTTAAATCTTTTTGGCCTGTCTTTGCTTCCATAGATCAGACGTAATCAATCAATCACTCAATTGTCTGAGCCCTCTGCTGCTGTTCCTCTGGTCTGACTCCAGCAGCTGATGTGTGAGCTCATAGCTTCACACACTAATCAATGCAGTGAGTGCTGCTGTATTGATCAGCTCTGCCTATTAATTCACTTATTGATTACACACACACACACACACACACACACACACACACACACCCTGTCGCTCTCACCTTGTATGGTCCTCTTGAAGAAAGCCTTGCAGGCCTCGCAGGACGCCACGCCGTAGTGATACCCGGAGGCGAAGTCGCCGCACACCAGACAGAGCCTCTTCAGCCCCACAGTACCCATCGGTGTCAGGAAGTTGCCCCTCAGGATGTCTGCCACCTGCAGACAGGAAACGCACTCTGAAGCCTCAAATACGTCACAGTGTATGTCTCGTTCTGACTGATCTGGATTTGTTTCCTGTCAACAAAAACCTTTAAATGTGTTCAGGCTCGATCACCAGCATCTAAAACTGTGAAACTTTGTGTTCATATCAATCAATTTCAATCTGCGTGAATCTTTTACTACGAGTTTAACTCTGGTGAACTTTGACCCACGAATTTGCCAGAAAACCTTCCTCACAGAGCCGACCGCTGAGTGGACGGAGAGCCAGAGAGTCCAACATGGAGGAAGCTATCGTAGCTTATTAGCTGTGTTGCTAACATCCAGTTGTATTGCATCTCCTCTGTCAGAGTATAAACTGCTCCACAACAGAGAGCTGGTTTACACACAGTTAGCAGACAGGAGGACATCACGCTAATACAGCTGTTAATAAACTGTAGACACTTATTGTCACGTTAGCGACCGAGCTAACTGCTGACCGCCAGTTGGCAGACTGAGTTCAGTAACTCTTAAGATATTGTGACTGACTAGCGCTAGCATGTTCCCTGTTAACCCTGTGAGTAGTTACTCAACTGTCTGACTTCCTGTCTGTGGCTCTCCGCTCCGAGCCCATTGGTTCCTACTGAAGACGTAAATCTTTAAAAGCACCTCACAAATATAAAGTTTCAGGAGGAAATAGTGCATTTGTTGGGGACTATTTTCAGCGGCGGATGAATCCACATTTGGTGCTTTAGTGAGTATTTGGGGCAGCAGGACGATGTATAAATAAACTACAGTGTGTGTGTTCATGGTGATGAAGGAACAGCAGTGTGGCTCATAATAAAATAAAATGTTAAACGTTCTTCACCTGTGCTGAAAATGTACCCGTCTGTGACATCGAGAAACGCACTGACGCCTCTGACACCACAGCACAGCCCCCGACGCTTCCTCCGCTGGAACTAGACCCTGTCGGGGAGTCGGGCTCCGGCGCTCCACAGAGGAGGCTGTAGGAGGAAGAGGAGGAGGAGGCCGGGCTGGGGAGGAGGAAGGCCGGGTGTGAGGGGCTGAGAGCCGGCGTGGCGTCCAGGGGGAAGGAGGGACTGAGGGGGGAGGAGTGAAGGAAGGAGGCCGGAGACTGAGCTTCATCAGCAGGGGAAGAGGAGGGGGAGGAGGAGTCCAAGAGGCTGAGGAGGAAGAAAAGTGTGAAATTAAACAGCAGCAGTGATAACTAACACTGAAACCAACAAAAAAATCAATGATTTTCAGAAGATTTCTTTCCTTTAAAAAGCAGTTTGGTCCCCTTCACCTTATTTGCAGGTGGTGTAAAAAAACTTTACTTCACCAAACTCTAATAAATGTCTCGGATGAAGGTCTCCAGTTAGACCTGGATCCTGAGTTTGATCTGGAAGATATTTGGTCTGTGAGTTAAAGGTATTCTGTGGAGGTTTGACCACTAGTTGGCGCTGTGGAGGAACGTTTTCATGAGTGGGTTCCTGTTTTGTTTGTTCTTTTGCTAATGACTCCACTGATCTACAGGTGGTGTCAACAACAACAAGTCCTCCAAATGAAACCACAAAATACGTTGTTGGTAACTTTCTACAGGTGTTTTATAATCTGATGACATCATCGTTAAGGTCTTCCAAAATCACTGTTGGGAATAAATCAGTTTCATGACATCACAACACTGAGGTGGAGGTTTGGTTTGGTTTAGGTACATATCATGGTTTGGGTTCAAATTACTTCTTAGTTAAGGTTAGGGCACCTTTGTCGTCATGGATACAATAATAACCAGGTGGTTGACTGTCGCTCTATAACAACGTCACCTGACTGACTGACGGACAGGAGGAGGAGGAGGAGGAGGAGAAGACTGCTAGCAAGTAAACAAGGATGTAAACAATGCAGGATTTAAAACATGTAATGTTTTATGAGGAAGGAAATAAATTGGAAATGTTTGTTAGAGCTCAAAGATTCAAACTGAGTTTTGATGAGAAACACTGAAAGTAAACTTGTTTGTTTACAAGAAAACTCCACAGGGAGCTTTAAGAGTTGAAATAATATATGTAGACACGGTAAATCTATAGATTTATGTCGTTTATGTATATGTAAACCTGTCCATGTTGCAAAGATCCACCTGCTAAAACTGCTCCTACTATTAAAACTAGTAGTGAAAGTACTACTGAATATTTAAAATACTGAAACTAGTATTAGTACTACAGCCTGAGCGACACACCGGCTTGGTTCATTTAATGTTTTATATAGTTCATTGTAATTTATTTTAGTTTTACTATGTTTTTGTTTTATCTGTTATTGATTCAAAGATATCTTCCTGAGAAGTTTCCTTTTATATTTGATTGTTAGTTATTTGACAGGTTTACCTTTCAGCTGTGAAATGTTCCGCTCAGTTCTTTAAGAACCACATTTAAAAGGATCCTCATCGAAAATATTTGCTTATATTAAAAAAACAAATTACAGCTGATATATCAGCATCTGTTTCTTTAAACTCTTATTGTTATTCTATAACTCTTATAATATTGTTATTAGTATCAGCCTCAAACATTCAGCATCAATCAGCTCTAATCAGCTCAAAAAGTACTTCTGAAACTGCACAAATCTAAAAGTACATCTAGTACTACTAAAAGTACTCCTAAATTATAATAACTATATATAACTTCATCTAAAAGTGTTTGGAACAAGTTGAACTTGACAGAAGATAGAAAAAGACAGAAAACAAAGACAAGTAAAGATTTCAAATAAAGTATGACTGAGTCTCACCGCTGTGGACTGACGAAGTGATAGTTGTCTGTCAGACAGAAGTCCTTCAGCTCCATCCTAGACCTGATCCCAGATCAGCCTCAACAGCCTGAACCACCAACGTTAGACCCCCCAAATCTGACAAATCCAACAAGAAAATTAAAAGCTGCTGCAGCAGTCCTCAGCGGTGCGTTCACACGCTCAGCTTTCAGTCTGTAAAAAAGGGTTTTCAGATGGTACTTTAGGGTCCAATGACAAAGTGGGAAATATTAAGTAAATATTAAGTCTGTGAACTCTGACCTCCTGTTTCCTGCAGAGAGGACGGAAAGACGGACGGATGAGTGGAAACCTTGTACAGCCGCAGACAGACGGACATCGGGGGAGTCTGCAGTATTTATGTGTCTCTCCTGTCATTACACGGGAGGGTGGGGTGGGGGCGGGGCCCAGAGGATCAGCCAATCAGCGTGCAGCATCACCAGTCTGTACAGGGGATTGACTTCTTCTTCTATCATCTCTATTGATTTGGACAGACAGATGTAGGTCAACCTGCAGCTTCAGAACGTTTATATGAACATCAATAAAAAAACAGCAGACAGTGAGAGAAACAGACGGACGGCCTCCAAATGATCATAACACGGAAAAATCAAAGCTAAAAGTTTAAAGTTTTCTGCTTCTGATGAAACCTTTTCCTCAGGTCCTCCGTGTTCTCTCTGGGAAACTCAACGACTGATCTTATTTACTATTTTTAGATGATTAAATTAAATGTTAATAAAGGATTTAGTATTTCACATCCTGTATTGTGCAGAGAAGAATCTGACTCAACATTCTGGGAACATAAAGTTAAATGATAAATTATTTATTATCTGCAATAAAAGATTCTGATTTTGGATTTTTGATGTCATTGTTACTAATATACAAAAAATGAAACTGTTCACAGAATAACAAATAAAACAACTGGTCTGTTTTTAGCCGAGTGATGTCACCACCGTCGCCATCTTTGGTATGTACTGTTACCATGGTAACGCGTGTTGTTGAATCAAACGACTGTTCATTTGTTGTTTGAATCCTCCAGTCACTAAATCAATTAGTCAGCTGACAGAAAATTAATAGCTAACTATGTTTATAATAATATAATAATATATAATTGACTGTTCGCTAAACCCCTCCCCCAAACAATGATCGTCCAATCACAGGTGGACGTGTCAGTGAGCTGCAGTCACACAGATGTAAACACAGAGTGGTGAGTTTTTAAAGCTCTGTGCTCTTGTGAAATGCATTTAGTCATTTTGGAGTTTAAAACTTTAGAAGCTTTAAATTTTAAAAAGTCTGGAGGGTGAGAGCCGATGATATCATCAGCATAACAATGTTTGACTGTTGCATTGTGGGAAAACTGTCTCCATGAACACCACAGTGATTTAAATAACATGCTGACTTTCTAAGTTTACTTCATAAAGTCATACAGAGGCAAAGAGTGAAACAGAGAGCTGAGGATTAACACACACCTGAGGACCAGCGTGTGTGTGTGTGTGTGTGTGTGTGTGTGTGTGTGTGAGGATGCTGAAGCAGCACTTTCTGACACAGTAAGATGCGAGAACTACACACACACACAGTATGCTAATCTTACCCTCAGACGTACAGGCAGCTCAGATCGGTCTCACCTACATCTGCTGTTTCATAAGAGCTACATAACTGGGCCTGTCTGTCTGATGATATTCAGTCTCATGTCAGTGTGGTTCAGTGAGCTGCTGCTTCTCTGTAAACTGTCATGTTTTCTTTGATCAATAATCTCCAAGATCCAGAACCAGAGGCCTGTACTACGAAGCAGGATTTGCGGTTAGCGAGGTAACTTCAGGTTCAACTCTGGGTTTTCAGGACTACGACGGTGGTTCACTTCTTACCGGGGTAAATCGCCATGGTAACTTATGCTGCACGGCAAACCTGCTCCGGAGCAGGTTATGTTCGAGATAACAGATCAACAGTACTAAAGCCCCGCCTACTGACCAATCAGGTCTCTTGGAAAATGACATCACCAATAGAAAAGAAGTGCAGCTCGGTACGTGGATCGTGAAGATCATGAGAGGAACTCTGTTTATATGAGAGATAGTTTCTCGTTGGAGGGACCGACGTATCTGTGTCGTCCTACAACAGAGACTGACTGAAGCACTAAAGCTTTGTACTTATGAATGTAAGCCTATTTACCGCTAAATTATGTTTTTATATTTATTTTTTATTAGCTCCCAAGTCCTGAAAGAATCAGGCTAAAATTGTCGAACACTCCATAAGAACATCTGAGCAACACATTAACTTAATGTAATACTGCTGACGGGGCAGTGATGTTATCAGCCTGTTAATTTACGCTTCACACAGTCTGCGATTTTTTTACCAGCTGTCCTTCCTGCATTCAGCAGCTGCAGCTGTGTTGCTTTTAACCTGGATGATGTTTAAATTCTTCGTATTTCTCTAATATTACAGTTTGCTCTTCGTTTGTAAAGTATGCCGCTCTGCTGCCAGCACACCTGTCATGTTTGTGATTGGTCACATGCTGCAAACCCCGCCTCTTTCATGTGAACGCGCTGATTGGGAAACCTGGGTTGACTTATCGAGTTGACAACCAACGTCGTGTGACCGCTTAGCAGGATCGCGATTGTTCGGCTCAGTGAAGCCAGATAACGAAAAGAGATCCTGGGTCTGTTGAACTGGCTTCGTAGTACAGGCCTCTGGTCCCGTTTCACAAAAAGTGATTTGTGAGAGCTGTTTACACGCAGATCATGAACAGAAGCCTGACTGCAGATGAGTCCTGCAGGCCTCAGGGCCAAGATGTTAGAAATAATGAGATCATGAGTCAAATGAACGAGGTTCAGTAAAATGGTGTCACTCCAGTGTGAGTGTTTTACACTTTTTTATTGAAAATTATATTTTCTACATTTTACTCTTTGGTGTACTGTGACTTTTTCTTGCACACCGGCACTTCTCACAAGCTGCCGGTGCTCCTTTCTGCCCTCTCTATTTCAGGTTCTCTGGGCCATTCATAGTGGCCCTAAATAAACTGCATTACCCAGGAGGCACTACATGACGCTCACCTGTTCCCGTTCTCACCTGCCTGCTTTTCTCTGTCGGTGGGGAGTCTAAGTAATGTTACATTAAGGGATTTCGCCGGGAATACAAGGAAACTAAGGGCGTCCCAGCCTTTATTTTTGACTCTAATAGTTGAAATGGTTGTCCCTTGCTTAAATATATTTATGTTGTGAACATCAGCAATATCTCGTAATACCTGTCTGTCTTCACTGTAGAAATTCAGAATGTAATAGGCTACTTAATGACTTGCTGATACCGGTTGATGCGCACGGTAACGTGAATAAGGGAAGTACTGGCACTGATTTTTTTCCACTTCAAGCACTGCTTAAGACTGCAACAAGATCACGTAAGTTTACTTAATCTGCAGCAAAGTTCCACAAACTTCTTTCACTTCCATCGTTTTCTGGGTTGTGTGTTTTTTCCTAAACTTTATTCTAAAATGGCGCCAATTTGTTACACAGGCCGGCGTATTCTGCATCATCTTGTGTCGTGTTCTGATTGGTTGGTTTGTAGTTGTGGGTCGTAGCAGCAGTTTAGTTTTAGCAATTTAACATTTAAGACCGCCATTTTGGATTGATGACCAAAGATTTCTTTCTAACTTGACGTCTTGCACCTGGGCAGGTTATACACTCTTACCGTCACCACCTACCCTTCAGGTTAGTTTTCTTTACACCACACATCTATTCAACACTGCATACACCACCGACTCACACACTACAGTTACTCAGTTCAGTTTGCCTTTGTTCCACATAAAATATTGTTTAAAATACTTTAAACCCAGTGTGGTCTCTGTCTTTGGGCTGTGACACAGCATGAGAAGTACTTAAAGTACTGACATGTGTTGTAGTATTGTAGTATTCATGTCAGTCACGTGTCCTCCAGCAGATCATGACATGAAGTAGAAAACCTTTCAAGACATTTTATGAGTAAATAATGATCCTCGAGTGCAGTGAGATAATCTGAGTATAAATATCTGGAGATAAATGGAGTAAGTCTGGATTCACACGGTGAAATCCCTCTGAGAGCCTGACGGCGTCCACACAGCTGACCCACTCACCTCCATCAGATCTGGGTCACTGCTGCTCCGAGTCAACGCCGCCTCCACCTCCACCTCTCAGCAACATCAGCTCCCTGCAGGTCATGGAAGGGCTCAAAGCCCAAAGATTTCCTGTTCCAGATATCTGGATGTGATGACAGCATGAATGAGAGGAAATGACAGTTTGAAGGATGCTGTTGGAGGGGGCGACAGCGCGGCAATCAATATCAAAGACCTGGATGTATGTGGTGAGGGAGTTAGTTTAGTTTATTTCGGTCATTTTCAACTCAAATACACATGTAAAATTCAATAATCCAATCAAAGCAAGTTTATACTGACGAAAAAAGATGCAGGTTGAAGCCCTTTTTAAATTAATTATTTTGTACAGATCCCTTTAGATTTATACACTGAGAACATACACATATATATTATATAAACCCAAAAGTCCCAAAGATTCACACACACACACACACTAGTTTTATATTTGTTAATCATCTTATTTTTAAATATCTTTTTTAAATCTATTTAGTGTATCACACATTATTTCCTTTTCAAAGCTGTTCCACAAATTAACTCCTTTAACTGTTCTAATCTTTGTTTTTGTAAAAATGCATAAAACAGCCTCTGGATCCAGTCTGGATCTAAATGTGAGTTTATAAATGTCGGTCGGTTCATGATAATTCATTCTTACAGCTCTTTCCTGAAGTGTAATGTAGGCCAATAATCAGGATTTCAGATTTATTGTGGTTTAGTTTTAGAAAGCTTTGATGCATCCAGTTGTTAACATCTGTTCGGGGGTAAGCGGGGAGCACAGAGGAAGAACGGGGTGTCGTCGGCATACAGGCGAACACGAAGAATCTGACCAGGACGTAGTGTTTACATGATGAAGAGGAGGGGGCCGAGCACTGAGCCCTGGGGGACGCCATGCTGTTTCTCTGAGTCTTTCTTTTGTTCGAATGTTTCCTGATCCAGTCCATTGGGTCTTTGAATGTCGGTGCCTTCTTACCTTTTTTCACATCACTGCCAGGAGACTCTCTGCTCCCAGATAAAGAAATACCCATCTGATGTGATCACCTTCATTTCTTTGAATGTTTCAGTGGATTTGACTCAGATTTCACACACTGGAATAAAAAGAGAAAAAAAGATTAATAACACATTTAACTAAATACCTGTTTACATTCCCCAATGCTCTCTTTACTATTAAACTTAAATTCCTGTTGCTTAGCCCGCCTCCATAGCTCTGGCCATTCATCATTAGCAGCTAATAACAAATGTTTCAATGGTTAAATATGTTGAACAGCACATTTTAAACATTACCTGCAGCTTCTTGTGGCGCCGTGTCCTCCGGCATAACGTCGTCACTTAACTCCCGTAACTTTCCATCTCATTGTCTGCTTCTTGAGAGGCATCTCACTCATAACTGTCAGCGTTGTTAGCTAGCTGCAAGCATTTTAACTGGACTCAACCACTTCATGCTTCATATTCCTTCAAGAAGCTCGCAGGTGAATGAATGAGGGTTTAGTTTTACAAACCGGAACATTTACTGACCCTGATGTGTTTATTTATCCTCTCTGGTGTCTGATTATGAGCATCATTAGTCCACACTGAAACTGGACCTCGAATATCATAAATAGAGATGACTAGATCTTTGTTCTGTAATATTATGGGAGGATAGTGACTGTGTGGTCGCTACACAAACGTCACAAACTCAACACACATCTGTTTCAACTCCTTTTCACCTTCTGATCGATCAGGGAAAAGATGGATTTAATAGTAATAGAAGTTATGCTAATATCACATTTGTTGGGGCACCCCTGTGGGTTAGGGGTTCAGACACCGACCACGAACCACAATGCCCCCCATCCGAATCCGTCCAGAGAACCGTTATTTCATCTCTCTCCCTTGTTTCCTGTCAGCTCTCCATTTTCACCATCTAATAAAGGCAAAAGATGCATCTACTATGACACAGTTCTGTGGCTGGTTTGCTTTGCTTTACATATATACAGTATATTGTGTATATATAGTATTTCCATTTTGTGCTTCTTTATACTTCTACTGCACCACATCTCAGAGGGAAATATTGTACTTTTTACTGCTCTACATTTATTTTAAAGCTTTAGTTACTTTACAGATTCAGATTATTAATACAAAATATAAATCAACTAATAAATGATGATGTATTATTATAGATTAATCTACCAGCAGACTATAAAGTAATTTAAAGTAGCTCCACCTTTACCAGCTGCAACATTAAAACAATGTGTCAATAATTGCATTATTCTGCATAATGAGTACTTTTATTTTTTGTACTTTAAGTATATTTTATAATAATACTTTTGTACTTAAGAGTTTGATTGCAGGAATTGATATATATGTAGGTGTACACAGTTGGTGCAGGGGGGGACTTTATTCTAATTTAAATTTTTCTTTGATGTGAATGGTTATGTTTTGTGTTAGCAGGTCAGAGTTAGACAGCTCAGCTGTGACAGTGTATATTTATTGTCAGTCTTCAGAGCTGCAGCAGCGCTGGCTGTTCTGTCAGAGTGAAAGCTGATATTCCGCTGGCTCACAGTTCTCAGTACTGGGTGAACCTCTGTAATCCCATTAATGCTGCCTGAGGGTGAAAGTGTGTGTGGACGGATTGGCCTATAACAGAAAGTGGCTTAGAGGCCTGGATCTACATAAACAGTGCAGGCATTAAGGTTATGGAAGCAGGTGGAGGATTAGAGCCGATCAGCACGCGAGAATCACCTGAGGTGACGCGACAACAACAAACCCGCTACACAAGGCTAGCTGGTTAGCAACATGCTAGTGCACATTACTGTCAGTGGACAGTGGGTCAGTGTAAACAAACTGTTCAGATTAGAATGGAAATCAACAGGGATACCACCTTACCAGACTACTTCTATGACAGCTCTAACGAGGTTTGGAGAAGGCGTCTTGTGTTTCAGTACATACAGCATCCTTTAGGACACAAACACAAATTCCCACAGGTGTTTTTCCTGGGAAACAGGAGCAGATTTTGGTGAGAATTCCCAGGAAATATTGGGATGTACATTACCTGCATTCAACCTGTCTCTGTTCCCAGTGAGGCATGTTAACGAGGCGGCGTCAGCTGTGCGTTTTCTTTTTCTGCTACATGTCAACATGTCTGCTGTGAAAAAGGTCTATTTTTTATCAAATGTAAAAATGAAAAGCTGTCGACAGAAGTCTTCTCTAATAAAACCGTCTGCTGATCTCACATCAGTTTCAGGAGTCACATTAAACTTTCGCTCATGTCAGATCAATAATTTCAGCTAAGAAAGTTAATATTTTTGAACCAGGACTTTCAGTAGGTGTGTCAGATTTAGTAGCTACTACTCGTATTTCATCAACATGTCATATCTTCTGCTGATGTGTTTGTATGTTCATTTTTACTCTGTATGTTGAGCATCTTTGGCACAAACATTTCTTAAGATCTGATCTCAGTTTCAGGTTGTAGTTTGCGTGCGCTCTGAGCAGAATCAGATCAGAGATACACAAAACATCCACCAATCCACGGGAATGAAGGGAATTCTCCTGGAAAAAATCTGATGTTTCTTTATTACGTCGGACAATTACGTGTTTTTTTGGAAATGTCAAAAAATAAGTTTGGGAAATGAGTTTTGGGAAATGGTTTATAAAGTACTACATCAAATACCAGGATATAAGGTCCCTAAGACTTGTTCAGTACTTTCTCTGGAAAAATTGTGACGGGAAGCGACATTTGATGGTATTTGGTTAAAATACTGGTAATAGCAAGTAAAAATTATATTATAAAATTATATTTAATTACAAGGAGCTGGGGGAAGGCAGAGCCACCGACAAAAGGCCAACGGCTAATAATCATTGAATAAATCTCCTTAATGGAAAAACTGACACATATCCAGAGAGTACAAGAAGCACAACTGGAAGAAAAATGATAAAAATTGACTTTATACAAGACTCAAAATGGCGCCATCAGAACCGAGCTGCAGATAAATCAACAGGAATGAAGATGATGATGGGAAAAATGTAAATGAATTTCCCCAGAAAAAAAAGTTAATTTATTAATTTATTTTTTTATTACTGTCATGATTCAATGTTGCAAAACTTGTGCCAGTAAAGATCTAAGTGGGAAAGAATCAGATCAGACTCATCATCAGCAGATGCTCAATATTATAGGACTCCCTAATTATATTAAAATAGGAGTCAACTAGTTTACGATCAATACTTTGATCTATACCTTTCCTCCTGCAGACTGACAGTAACCTGCTGTGCCTCACTTCTTCCCTGACCGGACTTTACCAGCTGGAGTTGGGATTTGAACCTGCAACCTTCACGTCACAAAGCCTCTCTGCTGTCTGTCCTACAGACCTGACAAACAACAACCAGAGGAAACACAGAAAAGTGTGTGCAAATATATATTTTCATTTCTTGTCATACAAACAACAATGATAAAAAAAGTGAATCATTAACCATAAAAATGAACAATTTAAAAAATACCAGAGACTAAAATTTAAACAATTTACAAAACATCGTGTGTGAACACAGAAGGCTGGTCTCTGGCAGATACAGTGCATGTTATACATCAAACTTTAGGTGCTGAGGAGGAAAGTTCATCACGTTGGATTCAGCATGTTAGCTACATCAGAGAGTTAATAAAAACACAATGAACACGCTCTCTTACAGGCTGGAACTGCTTCATTCACTTGGTAACAATAAGGGTTACTGTGTAACAATGTGAATTATTATTTACACAATGTGACTGAGTGCAGCTTCCAGTACATTCAGGAGAGGAAGCTTCAATCTGCCAACAAATATAAAGTACAGACATGTCAGTAATTCATCAACACCTTTAGTATTTATAAAAGTCAACGGAAGGTAATCAACTTAATGGATCAATCAAAATCTGACTTATTCAACGAACCTCATGTGCAGAGTCAAACCAACAATGTGTTGAACCGTCCTGTCTGACTTCCTGTCTGTGGCTCTCAGCTCTGAGCCCACTGGTTCCTACTGAAGACGTGAATCTTTAAAAACACCTCACAGATCTATAGTTTCATGTTTAAAGCAGCTGCTCACTGTAGTTTTTATCAAACAAACAGGAGGAAATAGTGACTTTGTTTGGGACTACTTTCAGCGGCGGATTAATCCACATTTGGTGCTCTTGTGAGTATTTGGGGCAGCAGGACGGTGTGTGTGGGGCTGAGTCCAAATAAACTCCAGTGTGTGTGTTCATGGTGATGGAGGAACAACAGTGAGGCTCACTGATGTGTTTTTATGGCTCAGAGGAAGAAGAGATATCAGGCTGTGATATTTGACAGCAGATATCTTCACTGCTGGTTTGAGTCTGAACATGAGACTTGTTGACAAGAAGAAAAATATAGAATATCACCAGAGTTATCCCAAACATTCATTGTTGTTTGCTGAATTTGGTTTAGTGAAGATAGATTGTGTTGATTAATTATTATTATTATTATTATTATTAGACAGTGTTGATTATAAAACTCTTACATCATCTGTAAGTCCGTCAGGGTGTATAAATGTACTGTAAACGGCAGAGAACAAACTTTCACCTGACTCTTACTAAAACTGACAAAAAGAAGTTTTCGTACGGCTGTTCGAACTAGCCGAATGTTTAACTAAACCACGTTTCCATCAATGAGTCAAAATATCTCAGTTATAGTAAATCCTAAGTCATGCATCATTATTAAAACAGGGCCGAAGTTTCCACCAACTGACAGAAAGTGTAAACTACATTATCCAGGAGAGTCGTGTGTTTTCTATGTTCAGTAACATCGAGGAGATCATTTAAAGAAAAGATCAAAACGGGAACCAGCGGCTCCTCACACTTTGCATTACACATGATGGGTTTCTGATATTTTCCAGATTAAATATCTATAATTTTGACTGTTTTAAAGAAAAAAGTTGAAATTAAATTGCAAATCAAGTGATTTAGTATTTTATCCAACAGAATTACATGCAGGTCAGTGTGGGGAAGGCCACTCATCATGTCAGGAGAAAAACAAAAATATATAACTGAACAATTAAATTAATCAGCTGGGAACATTTGGACTCATTACTTCAGTATTTCAAAAATCCTGACAACTGTGAGCAGATTTCAGCAGCACGATGCTCCTTAAACTCTTTAATTTCCACGCCCAAGCTAGCCAGTGAGCTAACAGCTAACAGCTCACTAGCTAACAAACATTGCCAGAATATATAACTGAACGATTAAAAATGAATCAACTGGTGATTTTGGACTCATCGCCTCAGTATTTTAGTGTCTGCAGCTGAGTGAGCAAATCATTTTTAATTAAGTAGGCTAAAACGATGACCCTTCAATTTTTCAACATCCATGCACGAGCTAACCCAGCATATTTGTTAGCTAGTGAGCTAACAGCTAGCGAGTACACTAACCTTAGCTATTAGTTTCTAGCTAGCACATGGCTCGTTACTAATACACGTGGGGTGTGCTGGAAATTATGTCAGCAACATCATAACATACTTTAGTTCCTACATGAGGAACAACAGAACACTAGTTACTGCTTGGTAGCTAACATTAAAATATTCACGTTAGCATACAATGAAACAGCTATGATGCTAGTACAACTGACTTGGCAGTAAGTAGCTGTATTGTCAGATATCATTGCTGTTTTTAGAGCTAAAATGTGGAATGGTATTGTAATTAAAGCAGCCTACATTACATTTTTTATACTTCATTTAATTAATTCATTAACATTTCTAAAGTCAGACAATATTTTCTTCTTTTTTTACGTCTACAGATGATGCCCTTCAGATCTTTGTTTTATTGAACAGACTGGTGTTGTGTAGATGGTGAACATGGTGTTTATATATATATATATATATATATGTATATATATATGTATATATATATTTATGCTGTAGATATTGTGATTATAATTGTAATCTCTTCCAAAAATCACACCTGAGCTCTTTCAGTTAGACTGAGATCTATAAGGTGATGTTAACGTCGTTCCTTCTGTTTGAGTTAAAATGTAAAGTTGTTGTTTTTCACCTCATCTGAGCTCAGTGTTTCTCTGCAGGTGTTCAGCTGTCACCTGGTTAGTTCCCTAATAAACAAACACACACACACACACACACACACGACTGTTTCTTCTTCTACTGCACAACTTCACACGTCTCAAAAACACTTTTCTCTCGCTGAAAATAATCTACCAGACTTTTCAATTCAATAAACACCCAGATAAGAGTCGTGGCTGTGAGTCTAGAGAGTCAAAATCTTACAGATGAACTTTGGCACAGCTGAGGAGGGCCGGCCTGGTTTGTCCTACTAGGCTAATCAGAGCTAGCCTGGAGTCTACTTCTGCATTAGCCTGGTTTCAATCACTGGGCTAAACAGGGCTCGACTGTTTTAGACTGGGCAGACACCGTGTGGACTTTATCTTTTAACTCACGCTACACATTTTAATAGACCTCTCTGTGAGGCTAAAACATACAGTTTGATCACAACATGGCTGCTCACAATGAATGTAAACACAGAACTCCTGATCCATTTTTTTTGGTGGAAAATTAAAGCAAAGAATTGCTGTTAACAATGAACAGGTTGGGACCAGAATCAACTGATGGTGTAATAAAGAGGCTGTACATATAATTTACTAACTCAAACAGGAATAAGGAATGTTATAAGGAAACAGGACTTTGTGCTAGACTTAAATAAAACCCAGTTTAAGATAGGATAGTTGTGTTGAACCCTGTGATGAAGGCTATTCTGGTTTTGTCCACTCTTATCCAGTTGAGTTGGTTGAAGTCAAACTGAAATTAAAATAGTATGTATACATATCGGTAACACTTGATTTTACAGGTCCGCAAATTTCATGGTAAGTAGGTAATAATTAGCAAGTAACGTATTTGAAATGTCTTGAAATTACCCCCAAATAGTTAAAAAAGTTAAGCTGACATGATCAGCAGAAGTTACGCAGAAACTAATGGGAAATTAATCTGCAACAACTCACTCAATTAACTTTGTATTACTTTTCTGGACATTTATTAAAGAAATTACCAGCTATTTATTACCTGCTTATTGGGAAATAGCGGAATATTATTATTAAATAATGTTGGGGTAATTTTCGATAAATGTTGGGGTAACTTGGGGGTAATTTGGGTGTAATTTCCAAGAAATTTCAAATATGTTATTTGCTAATTATCACCTACTTACCATGAAATTCGTGGACCTGTAAAATGAAGTGTTACCTTTATCTATTTTCCTATGGAGACAGCGCCCCCTACGTTAGTTTTCTCCAGCTGGTGTGAATTTGTTACTTAGTTTAATCTGTGATTTCAGCAGTTCGTACGTTACTTCGTGTCATGATTTAGAAATACAAACTTAACAGCACAATGGGTCCTCCCAAACGATGAATGTTATAAAGAGACAGATGTCTTAAATCACTAACGGTACATAACCGACGCTGTGTTAAAAAAGACATCTCCTATCAACGTCCCACAAATACGCCCAAAAAATGTTTTCAAAAATGCTCTTTCGAATAATAGAAAAATATGCATGATAACTGTAATGTCATTATATTTCCTCACACAAAGAATGAGGAGAATTCAGATTTCACTTTGAGCTAGTAAATGATGTGTACAGTCACTTTATTATACTATCAGTCGATCCTGGTCCCAATCTTTAGTGTTCGTTACAACAAAAGTTATTTTCCTTTTCCAGAGAAAATCCAGTAGTTTTGTCCTCTAGACCCCAAAAATCTGTTAAAATCTGTGATGTTCCCTGGGACACCCCGCCCCCCAAACTACAACACAATGTCACGTTCAGCCCCGACATATAAATCATGTATGGAGTTAAAACAGGGTGTTAATTTGCTCTTTAATTGAGAGTGATCTGGTGTAACTTTTGCCCAGTGATGTGCAAGCTAACCCAGTCCAGCCTGGCCCAGTTTAGTGCAGTGTGGAGTATTTTAGTCCAGTACATCTCAGCCTGGTCAAGTCTAGTTTGTCAAATCTGGTCCTATAGTAAAGCCCAAGCCAGTTTAGTCGTGTAGTCCAGTCTCGATTGTGATCTAATCGAGTCCAGTCCGGTCTGGTCTACGCAGCCACACAGTGGTTTGGTCTGCGGGACATAACGTATCCTCTCCTGCAGACGCAGCGGAACGAGCCGTCAGTGTTTACACAGCGAGCGTTCACACACGGGAAGTCCACGCCGACGCCGGCCTCACACTCGTTTATATCTGCAAGCACACACACGCACACACACACACACACACACACACACACACAGATTTTTAACAGAGGTTTTGTGATCACATTTCCCTCATTTATAACAACGCTAGTAACTAAAAATATAAATACGGGCCCGGGTTGATCCAGATCCAGTGTGGTGAGCCTCTGCGTACCTATACATGTCATGGAGGTCATGTCCAGTTCGTATCCTTGGTAACAGTCACAGGTGTAACCCTCGGCGACGCGAATACACCTGCCGTTCTCACAGCCGTGCAGTATCCCACAATCCTCTGCTGCGCTCAGGCCAGCGTAGGACTCATAACGCCCTGAAAGACAAGAGAAGAAGAGGAGCTGTCGCAGGGAGAGAGGACTGTTCCCTCCGGAGTGTTTAAAACATCACATACTGATTCATTTTAATCTTCTTCACAATAAAAATATAAAACCCAAACTCTTTACGTTGCAGTTCCTCCAACAGCCACTAGTCAGTAACTAGTCGAGCTAAACTAGTTAACTTGTGGTATATCTGCTTACAACTACATTACAGTGTGTAATAAACCATTTATTATATGTTTATATACTGATTCTAAATTGCCAAATAGGCGGAATTAAAGTAAAGTGTTCCCGAAGTACTGCTGTACAAATAAAGTTATAATTAATGTGTTTTTTATACTGTTTTTAATTGAAAATGTTGCACTAATTGTGAAATTACAATACAATTCAACACATATGGAGAATAAAGGTTCCAATAATAAATTAATATTTGCCGAAATCAGCAGCTGCTTATAAACTTAACACAACTAATTAAACTCCAATAACTCTGAGAACGTTGTCTCTATTTTCCATGTAATTATAAATTATATCATAGATCATTATATTATATTGTTCTTTTTAGGAAACTTCCTCTGAAATTACTGGAAAATACAGACCTGTAAAATAAAGTGTTACCACTCACTCTCATACACCCTCCTCGGTGCTCCTCCTCCTCCTCCTCTGCTCCTCTCGGTGAAGGGAGGGAAGGGCGGGCCCGGCCTCCACGCCTGCTCCTCCTCCTCTTCCTCCTCCTGCTCCTGGTAGGGAGAGCCGGGCAGCGGGGCCAGGCTGAGAGGAGCACCATCATGCTGGGACGGAGGAGGAGGCCGGGCCCCGAACACCCCCTCGGTCCGGGGGTCCGGAGGGAGGCGGAAGGACGGGGGCCTGGGTGGAGAGCCATCGGGGGGGCCGAAGTCTCCTTCAGAGTAGTAACCAGTGCTGAGAGACAGACAGGCAGACGAATACAAAATCAAGGACTAGTTGAGGCTTGTTAACATGGTTATGGTTAATTAAAACCAGTAAAACTAGTTAAAGTTGAGTAAGAGTAGATTAAGTTATGATGAATTAAGACTTCACGATATCAGCTGATGGTTCAACTCAACAGGGGAGGGAACGG
Organism: Macquaria ambigua; assembly: GCA_008360985.2. Classification (NCBI taxonomy): domain Eukaryota; kingdom Metazoa; phylum Chordata; class Actinopteri; order Centrarchiformes; family Percichthyidae; genus Macquaria; species Macquaria ambigua. The sequence continues at coordinate 1,215 of VMKM01000945.1, read as the reverse complement.
AAATGCTCTTTTATACTTTTAATGTTTTTAATTAATTCCATTTGAATGCTGTTTATTTATTCTCATCCTTACTGCTGTGTTGATTTCCTGGAGTTTAGGCAACTTAAAGGACATTTAGATTTATTTCATTTAGATAAAGTCATGTGTGATTTGTAAAATGATCATCAGAGATGTAAAATACAGTTAAAAGTGCTTTTAAAGAACGATGAGGACTATAATGTGCGTCTTCCTCACCCATACTCAGGCCTGCGATAGGCTCCGTCCGGCAGGCTGAAGGTGGACGGTGTCCTCCCTCTGAAGCTGGACCTGCTGCCCCCTGCTGGAGAGTAATCATCATAGTCAGGAACACTGAAGTCTCTGCCGGGAACCACAGCTGGAGGGAAGGAGTCCGGACTGTAGGGAGGGAAGTATGGAGGAGCTGAGGAGACAAGGAGACAAGGAGGAGAGGAGGAGGGAGGAGAGGGGAGGAAGAGGAGAGGAGAGGAGGGTGGTGGGGAGGAGAGGAGACAAGAAGAGGAGAGGAAAGAGGAGAGGAGATGAGAAGAGAGGAGAGGAGACAAGGAGAGGACATGAGAAGAGGAAACAGGAGAGGAGAAGAGAGAGGAGAGGAGTTAAATATGTGCAAAAATGGGGACAAAAAGAAAAAAAGCTAAATAAATAAACTACAAACTTTTTTAAGAGATTTAAAAATAAATGAAAGAAATAATCATAAATAATATAAATAAAAACTAATAATAAAATCAGAGGAAACTTTCAGTAAAATGACCGACCGACTCCTCGTCCAGTTCCTGGTCTCAGTCCTGTTTCTGGTCCGGTGGAGTCCGGAAAACTCTCCGGGAACGGAGGACGAAAGGAACTGCACAGACTGGCGTAGTCCTCTACAGACAGGCAGACAGACAGATAGACAAACAGGCAGGCAGGCAGACAGACACAGACAGATAGACAGACAGACAGACAGACAGACAGACAGACACACACACACACACACACACACACACACACACAGACAGGCAGACAGACAGACAGACAAAGAAGTGATCAGTTCATCTAAATCTACGACACAGACACATAAATTTGCTCTTTCTTGTCGTCACTAATTCCATACTTCAATTTGCACTAAATATTATTTTTATATCCACTTGTTTCCTGGAGGTTTTTACCGGAGTCGGTGGCGGGACAGAGGGCACACTCCATCCCCCAGCCCTCCCCGTACAG